>SSNS01000248.1:714065-764358 GCA_006937985.1 Aphyosemion australe
GACTTCATTACTGGTAAGCAGGACCTGTTTAGTCGAACTCTGCATATTGGGGATAATTAAATTTGTTCGTCGGACATTTGCCGTAGTCTCGGCTGTCAATTTGTGTGTTTTAAAATTCGAGCCATTGTTTTGTCGGATACTTCGAAGACGGACTGCCGAGTTCGGATAGAAGTGTTGTTGCTCCAGTCGGTGACGTGTCAACTGCGGGGTCGCCGGGTCCCGCAATTAGTCTGGTTTGAATGCCACGGGGAGGTAAGAGCACCCGAAAACAACTGCCAAAGTAGTTGAGCTCTCGGATCTGGCAATCCAGCGACTTAGCCGACGGGTAAAAGTTGGGCAATAGGCCAAAGCTGGGGGTGGTTAACCCGTGGATAATGAGAGACCGCGAATTAACCTGGATTGGGCGATGTTAATATAATGGTTTAACTGTCAATTCTTAATTAGGGCATTGTATGGACTCTTAATTAAGGGGTAGTGGCATTAGGCCAGAGGAAATAGTGAAGACAGGCAGTAGACTCCCTCCTACTGCCTAGCGCATGAGTTGAGGTTTGTGTGGCTACGTGGATAAATGATTAGTTGTTTGTTGTCTTGGTGTGATTTGCGTGTGCATGCAGTAACTTTGTCAGATCCTGTTGCGTTTCATGTGTGTGCTTGGAACCTGTGTGTGTGCTGCTGCTCAGTGGGCGTTGACCATGATTGAGGAGGCCTGCAAGTGTGTGTGTGCTGGAGGTGTGGCTGAGGTTCTGGTTCCGAGCCGTGTGGGCTCAGGGTCTGTGTGGACAATGCTGCTGTGGGGTCTGTCTGGACGAGTGAGTGTTCGTGTGTGTTTGCTTGAGCGGCAGCGATGGAAAGCAAAACTGGATTTTTTAAGAGCGAAAACAAAGGACGCTGTTCTCTACAGAGGCTGTGTGAGCCTCGAATTAAAGCTCTTATAAGATGATACAGTTGACGAAGCTTAATTTGGCCCCAAATTCACGTTTTGTGCTATCAAATTGGTATTAAAGAAAACTGACACAAAGAAACAAAATTGAAGTGGCGAAATCATGAACGGAAAATTAATAACATTTTTTCGGCATAGTGAACAGCACAAACGCATAAGGATAATTACTTAATTGGGCAGATGGCTACTACAATGAAACATAAATAAATGAATAGATAAAGAAAAGTGAAAGATTATTGATTACAGGAACATTCAGAACAGATACATTAAGTTAATCGGGAACGGAGCAAAATCATTTGGAAAATTAAAAGAAACATTATAAAATAGCAGAATAAAGGAGTGTTGCAAATTAGTTAGACTTTGGAAAGTTAAATGGTTAATATGAAATAATGCAGGAGACCGGTAATTCTAATCCTAAATTTGAACAATACAGAAACAGATAATTCAAAAAGATAATCTAGAGTCACACTGTCTGCACATGACAAATTCATTTGCAAATTAGGCTGATAAAATACATATTTGGTCTATGACAGAAGGTTAATTGCAGCATTTGATTAGAAATATCTATTTGACTAATGTTAAAGGTTAATTTCTCTGAAGGACATCAGACTGTGTCTGCTTCCATCATAATTAGGATAAAATATAAAAGATTAAACACAGGGTGGTTCAATGATTGCTGGAGGTCATGTGATGGCGCTGAGACTTATATGTAATCTCTCATGGCAAAGTTAAAAGTCTGTTAATTTGTAAACAACTGCAGTACACTTTCTAATAAACATCCTTGAATTTGGTTTCCATTTCTAAATAAGGCCAAGTAAAGTGAATAATATGAGTTCCTATTGGGCATGGATTTAATCTGAACATCAGGAGTAAAGGTTTTACTGAATGGACAAGATTTTTAGCTGCATGTTTCCAAATTGGATGATTTAATTTCTTGATTAGTGCATAATCTGNNNTAACATGCAGCTTTTACACACACACACACACACACACACACACACACACACACACACACACACACACACACACACACACACACACACACACCCTGAAGGGATCAATAAAGTATCAATTACTATATTATTATTATTACCAACCGTTCCTCAAGAGTCTACATCCATTTCTTGCAAACACAAATATAATCTTTGTGTTTTTCATTTTGACACAAATCCTGCCGTCTAAAGCAATGAGGGCTGGAGAAATGTCTCCATGATTTTTTTCATGATGAACTCAGTTCAGAAATGTGGAACATAAATGATGCAGACGTGTCCAGCAAAGCCAGCGGTTGAGAAAAATGCTGAATCCAGAGCGTTTCTACACTTGAGGGTAGTTGAACAAACTCATTAACTTCAGAGACTGTGTCTGCAGACACACAAGCAAAAATAAGTTGATGTCTATCCAGGGAATCTTGGCACTAATCTTTGTCAACAGCTCATCACACAGTCAGACCTTTAAAGTGTGAGTGACACTGATCTGTGGTCAGACTCAAGCAGAGCTGAAACAGACCATCATCAGCTCCCCGAGGAGGCAGAGGAAGTCCCCCAGCTGTGAGGGCTGCCAGAGGATGTTTTTGCTTGTTAGAGCAGCAGAACTCAGACTAAAACCTGAAGCTGGGAGTTTGAGCATAGTCGCTTTTCTGAATGAATAAATTCTGTTACAAGATAAATTAAATTAAATTAAGTCTCATAATTTAAAACCAAAATGGTTTCAGTGAGAAAAAACTAAATTTTACTTTTAAATCACAACTCTTTTCTGCTCTTGTTTCCTGTAGATCACTGCACTGTTAATTATGTCAAAACCACCTAACATGTGGTAATTACTGTAATTATGTGCCAAGTTTGGTTTGTTTGTCTCCAAAGATCTTTTTTCTCCCAAAGCACCGAGCTGTGACTCCTTAATGTGACTTCTTAGAGCAGACCATGAAGCTCATTAACATCGTTTAGTTCATTTCACCAGCAGATGTGCACAAAACCAGGAGAAAATATTGTTTTTGACTCATTGTGGGCGTTGCTGTGTAATTTCAGTCCAGGCAGGTGAAATACAGTAACCCTCCATACTGTGGCTAACACTGAGGTGATGAAAACAGAGAGTGTGGCTGCTTTTTCTCGCTCAGAAGAATAATTCTTCAAATATTTCCACTTCTTGTCTTTACCAATAAAAACAAATTTCTCACCGTCGCTTCAGCTGCTGAAGCTGTGTGTGTGTGTGTGTGTGTGTGTGTGTGTGTGCATGCATGCGTGTGTGTGTGTGAGTGTAGCATGAATAATGCAAACCTGTCAGCATTGTGTCTGCTCTGAATACTTTAGATGCTTAGCCCAGTTTAAGAGTAAGCTTTCAGTAATCTATAATTTATTAGATTACGCTGCTTTTGTCCTGAACTCTGCTGAATGCTCCTGTCACATTTTCAAGGAATATCTTTGAAAATCCAGCCCGGTGATGGTTCTAACCCTGACAAGCTGCATTTTGACCACTCTGCTGTGAATACAAATACAAGCTGCTCTCTGGCTCGTTGCCACATATGCTAATACAATTACATCTGAATACCAAATTGGAAATAATACATAACCAATTGTCTATTTTCAGCCTCATCAATATGAAATACTTCAACTGGAGCTCCTAAATCACCTGGCTCTTGTCACCTCCTCTATAATCTTCCACCCAGCTGATACAGAGGCCACTCTTACACGACCTGCTGGAGTTAGTCGTCATAATTACGGGTCTTTTGTCAGCATTGTCATCAAATCCTCTTTTTTCCACGCTGAAAATGACACTGTTGGACAGCACTCGTGCTGTGACCACATAGTGACTTCAGAGGGAAAGCTACAGGCTCTGCTGCTGTAATTGGTCAGATGTATAAAGCTACCCAGCATGAAGCTGAAGAGATGGTGATAACCTGAGCACATGGACTCTAAACCTTTTAGGGAGAACCTTGCAGCTTCAAACGCAGCACACAAATCAATAAATCAAAAGATCATAACAACCAGAGGAGATGGGTCTAATTAACAGGTCAAGGATGTCTGGAGCTGTGTTCTCTAGGCCAAGGCAAAGAAAACAGAGATGGACCATCAGAGACGTGGCACCCTTCTGTTATAGAAATGAAAACCCACAATGGTCACTGAAATTCTATGAAACTGACTAAATTATTATGAATAATGTATAAAACTAGAAAAAAAAGAAAACATTTTTTAAAACTGTGGAATAAAAGATGCTAATGAGTCTGTCCCAGACAGCTCAGAAGGCAGAGCGGGTTGTCCAGCAATCAGAGGGTTATAGGATCGATCCTGGCTCCATGGTGGTTGGAGGGACCGGTGGTGTCTGTGCTCGGCAGCCTCGCCTCTGTCAGTGCGCCCCAGGGCAGCTGTGGCTACACTTGCTAAAGCAACACTTGCACTGGAGCCCAGCTCAACCTTGCTATGCCACTGCTGTTTGGTATCAGGGTCCATACCACGCTGGACCTGGACCACAGACAGAGGACACAGTTGTGTCAGGAGATTGGAGGGACTTTTGTTGACCAGCATGTTACAGGCAAAGGCTAGAAGACCATCTGGTCTCAGGCTCAGGTCCTGGGTTCCCCAGCAGGATAAAGAACCAAAACACAAACAGCTGAAAACACCAAAGACGGATCAGAAACAATCACTGTGAGCCCTGATCTAGATCCTGTTGAACATCTGGAGATAACACCTCTCAGACCTGACACAGCTGTTTGCTCATGAAGAGTGGGCCAGAAGAACCGTGGACAGGAGAGATGTCCCACAGAAATGCTTCAAACGTTTTAGCTCAATTTTACCTTAAGGATTCAATCATTTTAGTCCAGACCAGTGTCATTAGTCTGTTTATTAAAATTAAAAAGTAATGTCTGATTTTCATTAACTAATTTTTTATAAATGGTTATTTACGGTTTACTCCTGTCAGTTTTCAGTTATTTCAGTGACTAGTGTGGGTTTCTGTGTTGTTTTTTCGGTAACATATCAGTTTTAAGTATTTTATCCACGTTGGACCATGATAGATGAAGATCTTCAAAGCATTGCTGTTTGTGAGCGTAGTTGAAGGTTGTTGTTTGATGGGAGCTGCAGGCAGGAAGAAGTGTAGCAAAAAAATCAGGTGGACCAAAAAGAGGAAGAACGTATTAAAGAGGACGGAGGCAGAGGAGTTAAAGGTCAACTTTATTCATGTTTTTAACACATCTTCGTACTCTGGAGAAAAAAGCTCAGATGTGCCTGTTTCAGCACAGAGAATTCAGCTGGAGCCTTCCCCGTCGTGAGTCAAGAAGGGTGAATCCATGAATGTTCAGTGACAGTGTGACGTAGATCTGTCAGGATTTTCTAATCCTAGAATTTCACTGTCTATTTTCTATCAGAAGCTAATGCAGGAGATAGGTGTAGGAGACTATTTTCATGTTCAGCCTGCATGAAAAACTCAGTGACCCATTAGAATCAGAAATAATCATTAAAAATGTTTTTTCAGTGAAGGTGACCTTTAAGTGCTCGTCCTGTAAGTGGAGGGTTGCACCACCAGCGTGTAAATGTGTTACTGACTGTTATAAAGCGCCTTGGGGAGTTGTAGGACTTCAGAAGGCGTTACAAAAATACAGGCCATTTACCATGTCTGTTCACATTCACACAGCATGACTACAGTTCAAGCAGACACTCTGTATTAGACAGTATTATAGAAATAGTAATTGTTAGAATTTTTATCTTAGAGAAAACCCTTGATGTGATCGATCTTATAAGTTGTAGCTCAATAATTCTCATGAGCATCTAATTGAAAACAGAGTTTGACTATTTTCCCTAAACCCACAGCTGCATAGATTTTCAATTAACACATCAGCAGTAGCCTTTCTACAAAAGCACATCAATTATAAACGTGTCAGCTAATCCGGTTCAGGGCAGCCCGTGAACTCATTTACAGAATTTTCTGTTATTAGGCCAACTGCATTCACTTGGATCAAATAAAATCACTGCAGCGGTCAGGTAGATCACGGCCTGAAGCAGGTTAATGGGACAGCTTCAAGCTGTGGCTTTAAAATGGAGTCAGAGAGGCGATTTGTCAGGAATTTTATCAACAAAACACATCATGGCCTCCATCTGTGGATACTTTGCCTCCACTAATGTTTGCAACATGGTAATATTAAAAGTGGTTAGGTATTAGACTGGAGAAATTAGATGTAATAAAGTGCTGTGTCTTTAAAACCCTCAGAGTCATTGGATCATTCCTTTAGCATCTAAATATGAGCTTAGAAACATCACAGAGAAAGACTGTGGATGTCCATTGTTCCAGGACCTGACCTGTAATGCAGATTAGGTCTTTGACATAGGCAGATTAGGCCAACACACTGATGCTCCAGCTCATATATAACATATAACAGTAGAATCAAGCAGCCTGGAGGAAGTGAAAACCATCACAAAAATAATCAAATAGCAGGTGCTGGTCATAAATTTAGAAAATCAAAGTTGATTTATTTCAGTAATTCCATTCAAAAAAGGGAAACTTGTATATTAGATCCATTAATTAAACACAGACTGATATATTTCAAATGTTTCTTTTAATGTTGATGATTATAACTGACAACTAATGAAAATCCCAAATTCAGTATCTCAAAATATTAGAATATCAATTAAGACCAATGCAAATAAAAAAAGGATTTTTACAAATGTTGGCCAACTGGAAAGTTTGACCATGAAAGGTATGAGCATGACAGCACTCAATATTTAGTTGGGGCTCCTTTGGCCTGGATTACTGCAGCAATGCAGCGTGGCATGGAGTCCATCAGTCTGTGGCACTGCTCAGGTGTTATAAGAGCCCATGTTGCTCTGATAGTGGCCTTCAGCTCTTCTGAATTGTTGGGTCTGGCGTTTTGCATCTTCCTCTTCACAATAGCCCATAGATTTTCTATGGAGTTAAGGTCAGGTGAGTTTACCGGCCAATCAAGAACAGGGATACCATGGTCCTTAAACCAGGTAATGGAAGTTTTTGGCACTGTGTGCAGGCGCCAAGTCCTGTTGGAAAATGAAACCTGCATCTCCATAAAGTTGGTCAGCAGCAGGAAGCATGAAGCGCTCTAAAACTTCCTGGTAGACGGCTGCGTTGACCTTGGACCATTCTGCACACCTCTAAACGCCCCGTGGAGGTATTATTATTTTTTTAAGAATATAGCTTTGTATTAAATTGTCCCATATTCAACCTTTAAAGGCTTTTGCAGGTGTTTTGAGTTAATTAGCTGATTAGAGTGTGGCACCAGGTGTCTTCAATATAGAACTTTTCACAATATTCTAATATTCTGAGATACTGAATTTGGGATTTTCATTAGTTGTCAGTTATAATCATCAAAATAACAGAAATAAACATTTGAAATATATCAGTCTGTGTGTAATGAATGAATCTAATATACAAGTTTCACTTTTTGAATAGAAATACTGAAATAAATCAACTTTGTTTTGATATTCTAATTTTAGAGCAGCACCTGTTTTCATAACAGAAATGCTGTGATGTAAAACAAAATCTACAGTAATTATGTCAAACTTTTTCATATTGTAAATTTCTAATCCATTCCTGATTTTTATGGTCACTGGGGGACCAACGCCATGTGCTTACACTTAGCCTAATGTGGCTTGGGTCATGTGTTCAATTTTAGAAAAACCCACCCTGCTCCTGGACTTAATCTCCACTGGTTTAACTGGTAACCCTAACCCTGTATCTGAGTTCTGCCAGGGAGAGCTGCCCTTTGACTTCTTGTGGAGGATTAAGATGCTTTGTTTTTAAATACAAATGCCATATTTGATCTTTTTTCTGAACATACTCCCGTTGTTGTTTCTGTTAGAGCGGCCTCGTTTCCAAAGAAAACGAGACTTCGAACAAACAAAACAAGTTCAGGTAAAACAGGTGCAGCCCATTTCTGAAGTCCAAAAAGTAATGTACAGTTGTTCTCATGAGCATAGCTTTTGTTGATTTACCTAATGTATTTTCTGGTGCTCTTCATAAGGATGAATGAATTTGAAGTAACACAGGTCAACAGAAACAAGGAGGAAGCAGCAGCTGTTATCAGCATCAGCCTTGCAGCAAAGGATCAGAAGCAGTGACTGCTGCACTGACTTGCTGATCTTCTGATCTTCTTTCTGGTGGCTTGCTGAGTAAATACCAAAAGAAGTCAGGAGTGAATGCTGTTGATGTTTATGTTCTCTGATTCGATCCCATGGATATGTTAGAAAAGCTCAAGGGCTCCAGTCTATGAGTGAGAACAGCTTCAGTGTCCTTGCTTGATTTTTGCTTCACTGAAACAACACACGTCTCAATGCAAAGTCCATTTAAGAGATAACTCACATAAATGGGTCTGCTTTTCTGATCTCTGAAGTCTCAGTACGTCTGTATGCCTCTGTCTCCTATGGTTATTTGTAGCCATCACAACAGCGCAGGGGCGTGGCTAAGGGTGGGCCTGGGTGGGACTGGGCCCACCCACGACTACGTGCTTAGGCCCACCCAATAAAATGGCTTCCTTAAAAATATTAAATGTAAATTTATTTTATTTTTGAGGGGTGTCCTTTCAGGCCATCATACAATGAATTGAAACCAAATAAAATTTAAATTAACAATATTTGTGATCTCTCTCTCTCTCTCTCTCTCTCTCTCTCTCTCTCTCTCTCTCTCTCTCTCTCTCTCTCTCTCTCTCTGTATATTACGTTTTTTTGTACTGTGTGGACCAGTCAAATGTCCCCACAATGTGGAAATGTCCACATGTTACAAGTTAAAAGTCAAAATTTGCCCACTTACACACGCACATGCACATGTCGCACATACACACACACACACGCACACACACACCTATATTAGATGAACAAATGATGGTAGCAAAATCTGTAAATGGAAAAAAGAAAAAAAAACAATATTTGGCTTTAATTTGAATTTAGATGAAAATTGAAATAAGAGTTCAACTTTAGGGGAGACATCTTCTTCTTCTTCTTCTTCTTCTTCTTCTTCTTCTTCTTCTTCTATCAGTCATTTTTGTCTTTAATTAATTCTTCAGAATCCTGTTTGTACTTAATGACATCTGATCTCATTCCTGGTGGTGGACACCAAAACAAACATTATTGATGCATTTACTGACTCACCTTCAGGTAAAATAGAGCAAATCAGCTAATAATTGGAGATTACCAGATGAAGTTCAGATGAAGAAATGAGCACAACTGGTAAATATATCAAATAAATCACATTGGAATCTTTCTTCATTAAAAATACTCCTTTGGATCATGAGTCTCCTTCAGCAGAAAGGAATCCAAACACACTGGAAGTGTTCGTGAGAGAGCATCCTGGCAACATCTTTCCACTGAGTACAGAAAGGATGAGAACGCAAAAAATGTCAACTAGAAACATTCAGGAGGACTAAAGGACATTTCTATAAAAAAAAAACAAGTGAATATTCTTCAGACTGCATTAATGTTTCACTAAGATCTTGCATTGATGATGGTAGAGTCTGACCGCTGCACAAAGCCTTCTCCAGCACATCCCAAAGATTCTCAATGGGGTTAAGGTCTGGACTCTGGTGGCCAATCCATGTGTGAAAATGATGTCTCATGCTCCCTGAACCACTCTTTCACTATTTGAGCCCGATGAATCCTGGCATTGTCATCTTGGAATATGGCCGTGCCATCAGGGAAGAACAAATCCATTGATGGAATAACCTGGTCATTCAGTAGATTCAGGTAGTCAGCTGACCTCATTCTTGGAGCACATCCTGTTGCTGAACCTAGACCTGACAAACTGCAGCAACCCCAGATCATAGCCCTACCCCCACAGGCTTGTACAGTAGGCACTAGGCATGATGGGTGCATCACTTCATCTGCCTCTCTTCTTACCCTGATGCACCCATCACTCTGGAACAGGGTCCATCTGGACTCATCAGACCAGTTTTTAATAATGCGTTGGACAGTTCTGAACCCAGTTTTAGTCGTTTCTGCAATCTCCTTAGATGTTTTCTCTGCTTGATGCATGCCAATGATGTGACCCTTCTCACACAGACTAACATCTTTTCCACGACCACCAGATGTGTCTTTCCACATGGTTGTTTAAGAAATGAGAAGCAACTCATTGCACCAGTTGGGGTTAAATAACTTGTTGCCAGCTGAACGATAATCACCCTGCAGTAATTATCCAATAGGAGGCTCCTACCTGTTTGTTTAGTTAAATCCAGGCGTTAGGGAGTTAGGGCAGTGTAATGAGGGTTTTTACACCAAGACTGAGTCTGACCCTCACCTGTAAAACTCATATTGTTCAGAACTGGAGACATCTCTTCCATGAGGAGGGGAGCAGGAACTGGAAACCTTTGTATTTCCTTCTGACTTGAGGAAAAGTGTAAAATCATGTTTTTTCACCATGCCTCTGAACTCACAGCAGTTATGAAGCCAACGCTAAATAACAATTAATGGAGCAAACCTGCTAGGAAGCAATCATTTATTCAGACTCCAGCACAGAGTCTACACACAGTCATTATCATTCATTTGATGAGATTCTGGCTGCCTGAAAGTCCAATTTCACTTTGTTTTGAAAATCTGAATGTTGCACTGTTTGCAATAATAAGCCTCATTCTATGTTTGTATAATTTTGCAGAGCACTTCCACTGAAAACAGTTGCCCGCTGTGGTAGAAAATGACCATATCAGTTGTGAGAACCTGAATGCAAATGTTCTCACAGTAAAGTTAGTGACACTCCCTAAATTTATTCATGCTGGTCTGCATCCTCACAAAGTGGGAATTTACATTAAATAACAAGTTGAAAGCTGTGCCAACACCTCACCCTGTGTTGTGGGTGAGGAGCACAGCTGTGTGCAGCTAAAGGGTGGAGATCTCCATGAGAATTTGTAAGTCAAGTGAATGCATCTCCATGGAATCCATTTATTTGTACACACAGAAAGTGTTCCCTCATTAAGTCCTCTCAGATCCCCTCATTAAAACACCAGGCTGGTAATATTCCATATAGCACTGTCAAGACGCGCCATTAAAAAGATGAAAACCAGCCGTGCTTTTATCTCCCGCATGCGAGTGCTGCCAGAGCCTGATGTATCTGTGTCACAGAGTGCTACTGTTGTTCCAAAACAATTAATATTTCAAGATATTTTTAATATATGAAAACACATGAATGAGCTACAGAGTTGCACTGGATGGCAGGCTCCTTCATTACAATAAAAACACCTCCGTTCCATCCACATGTCCTGCTGCTGCTGCATTACATCTGGTCAAAGTTAGATTTTTAATAAATGTCTTGTTAATCCTAAAACCTATAAGAGGATCCAGACTCACGCTCTGACTCGCAAAGACATTTTTCCTTTAATATATATACACAAATGTTTTTAACTTCTAATCACTGATGGGAGATCATGAAGTCCAGATGACTTTCGCTTTAAAGCCCAGAGCCTGCAGCTCTAGTCCTCCATCAGAGACGTGGAGCTTGAGGGTTCTCAGAGACGTATCTGTTCCTAGAACTGTGCTCTGAGGTTGTTCCAGGGATCTGTTGGAGCCTCTCGTCCTAGTTTGGGGCTTTTCACAACTTCTCTATTTCCTCTTTCAACCTTTGGTGGTACTTAAAGAGTAACACCTAAATCAACTTTTTTTGCTGATAACCTGTATACCGTACATCCTCTAATATTGGCCTGTATTCCATTACCGGCCGGGTCTCCTATATTAGCCGGTCTCGCTGTCAGCGGGGGTAAATAAAGGCCGGTCTCTAATAGTGGCCGGGGCTACTATTAGAAACAGCGTGTGGTGTGTGTGTTTTTTTTTTCGAAAAGATCGACGGTAAAGTGAGCCCTCACTCGATTTTTCGAGGCGCACGTATACCAAGTTTTACGGTAACAGCGGACTAGTGGATCATAATCTCCAATGAGCAGAAACAGAACGGAAAATGCTAGTTTGCAGTGATCACTTCATCACAGGTACGGGCTTACTAAAGGCTTTTATGGCGTTTTATTGAACAGGTATTTAGAAACGCAGCTACAAAAACAGTTTGATACTGTTTTCATGTGTCCTCACCGCAAATAGCTTTTAGAGTGCTAATGTTTTTAGCAGTTAGCTCAGTGTTGTAGCGTGGCATTAGCACCTTAATAAAATCAAACAAATGTACCAGAAATGTGGATTTAAAAAGGCTTAAAACGTTAGTTATAAGTAGATCCTAGCACGTACTCACGGTTAGCATTAGCTATCATTACAAGTTAATTACGTAACTAAAATAGCACATCTCACGAGCATAAACAAGACAACGGTCAATTAAAGCTTCTCCGGATCTCTAAACTGTTACTGTAACCAACCTGAAATAAAATAGGCTTTCAGACTCATAAAAGGCTTTTGGTTTGCAGTGTAATATGAGATTTGCCACGAGATAGTTTGTTGTGTCGATCGCTTCAGCGTTGGGTAAATCCTCCAGCGTGTAGTAAAAGTCCAACTTTTAAAATTAAATGAGTCATAACCTAAAGGAAGATATCGTGTCTGTGCCAGCTTGTTTAGAACACTCACTTTCATCCGTCACGCTGTGTTTTATAGTAGAGCAAAACACTTCCTGTCCACTGTTTGAGTTCAGCGCCAGGGCAGGGTCACGTGAGTGAAACCCACCAATCATCACTTTTGATTTGCACGTGAGACTTCAGTCACCGCTCAAATAGACACAAAATCTTGTTTTCATTCATTCTACTGGTAGTTTATTTTGCTCAAATTGAAATATAGGCCTGCCTCTAATTCTGGCCTCCTTCCAATAAAGGCCTGAACCAGGATGCGCTTGAGTAAATAAAGGCCCGGGCCTGTATTAGAGGATTTACGGTAGATGAGTGTCTAATAGTGCTGTAGACATGTGCAATCATTATTTTTGGCAGTTTAGTGCAACTTACTTAAAATTTAATATCACAGCCCCTTTCTTCTAGTGTGCAGGAAATCCTCTAGCCTGTTGCTGTTTCTGTTCTTCTCCTGAGCGGTGAGTCTGCTGTGTGTGCGTGCTCGTGTGCGCGCACTGTTAACTACTTGTTTTTCCAACTGAGAAACTCTGAGAGCATGTGCAGGGAGGTTGAGGGTGGTGCTGTCAATCACTGCCTCAGTGCTGCTCTCTCGATCCGCCAGGCGACGCCTCCTTTAGGAACATTTTTCTAACAGTAAATGTGTGTGAAATAAGTCTTCACTCATGGTGTGACTCACCCTTTAAGCTTCTGATGTTCCTTATTCCCCGTGTTATTGTCTCTTTTGATCTATCTATCTATCTATCTATCTATCTATCTATCTATCTATCTATCTATCTATCTATCTATCTATCTATCTATCTATCTATCTATCTATCTATCTATCTATCTATCTATCTATCGAGACTTTCCAGTTTTCTTTGACAGTTTTTCATAATAAAAACCAGTGGAATAATCCAGTGATACAACACTTTTTGTCCAAATGCAGTTTTAAATTATGTTTAAACACAAATTGACTTTTATTTTTATACATTGTTTTGGAGCCTCTGAGACAAACCAGAATTTATCTGAATCTTTTTGAAACACATTGTTTTTCCCCACCGCAACAAAAGTCTTTTATTATTCCAGATTTAATTCTAGTATCAAGAGCACCATTTTGCTTTGGCTATTGATTTAAAAAGAAGATGGAAAAACCAGCAATAACTAATGGTCACTAACCAGATTCAGTAGGTGAATTTAGTGGGTTACCCTCCTGCATCCTTCACTTCCTGTGACCATCTTGGCTAAAACTCAAGTGTTTGAGGATAACTGCACAACAAGAACTAGCTTCTGGGGTCAAGAGTGATGTTCACCCACACTCCATCTCACAAATAAGATGGAGAGTTGGGCGACAGTAATGTGCCACATCCCAGCATGGAAAACAAATGGATAGAAACAGGCTTTCAAGAAGACGTCTGGGTTTAAGAGAGGAGGTGGCCTTCAGCATCAGCTCCCTGACAGAGCAGCCTTGACTCTTCTCTTCAGGCAGTTCCACAACCATCATCATCATCATCATCATCATCCCACACAACACCTCACACCTGAGAAGGGCCTACAGAAAGCCTTTTTCTGTTCAGGTGATGCTTTCCTGTCCTTTGATAATAATAATTTCCATAATCAGTGAGGATGAAGCGGGTCATAATGAGAACCTCTGTTTTAGTATTTCAGTAGAATTACATCACAATAAAGAACTCTACTCAAACATGAACACAATTATGCTTCAGACTCAAAACATTTTACAAACATGCTCCTGATCTGAAGCGACCTTTTAACTGACTGACTGACCTTCTGTCAGTGGTGCTGCTGTTAAATCTAATTTCTTGTCTCTCTTCACTCTGTTAGCTCTCAGAAGTCGACACGCGCAGCCTGCTCGTCAAAAGAAGGCTGACCTTTGTCTGTTTCTTTGAAAGCCTTTGACAAAAGACATTACAACAGGCTCTAAGTGAGCACAACTACCCTGCTGTGTTTTCAGCTGCTGTTTCTGCTGTAAAAGAAAGCTGCAGCAGCATAGTCTCATTCAGTCAAAAACAGTCAAAAACCAACGTCCCAAAAGAAAATGAAGGTCTCATGAGGGACAGGGACAACATTAGCTGCATTTATCAATCTATTCATTTCAGTCTGTGCCCATCAGCACCGTGTATAATGTACATATAGCAGACCAACGAGAGGCTGGGAGGCCCTGGTCCCCCCCTGTACCTCCTCTGGGACAATAACCCTGAGCTCCTGTTGGGGTTTAGGAATTTGTCTGTTTATCTTTTTAAAACTAATAACTCCTCAGAAATTCCCAAAGGTGGAGCTGTTGACTCTAAACTAACCTACCCTTGTGTTTTTCTGTTTTTTCTCTTGTGCAGCAATAATCCTCGTGAGGTTTGGTGGTGCATCAGGGACTGCAGTAACGTGTCCGCTGATGTAGAGAAAATAAATAAAACTACAAACTAACTGTGTTTGCTGCAGACCTGATTAAGTATCAAACCCAGACTCGGTCCAACCCAACAGGACTCCAGTCAAGTGTTCTGCTGAATAAGTTCTACGGTTAGCTGAGTGGTGAGAATGGTGTTTTTGACCCTCACACCCAATGAACATTGTGCCTTTTTAACTTCCCCCCACCCTCCACTGTAACGGGGTAGTGATGTCCAACAAACAGACGCTGGTCTTGCCTTGAACGTGTTGCGTGAGAAGGCCATGCTGGAGTCTACAGGATTAACATCCTGTTTGCTCACTCATTCATCGCCCAGGTTCCTCCCACAAACTCGTCTTGCAGGTCGACAGGCAGCCTCCTCACAAGTAAACTAGTCCTATAGGAGTTAAAACATGTTTTAGAAAAGTAAACAAATACTTTTTATCTTTACGCTTGTCTGTGATTGGATTTAACTTTATTTAAATGCTTTTTAATTTAGTCAAATCATGGTCATTATGGATTTAGTTTTACAAATTTTCTTGATTAATTAATAAATGTAAACAGTAAGTCGTATTTAGTACTTATCAGTGATCAAAAATAAGATTTCATGTATTTTAATTAAACAACAAAGCTGTATGAAATCCCTGAACTGGTTTAAGAGACAAACAGAAACAATAAAAGTAAAGTTAGCTGGGAAAGGAAAAGCAAACCTGGTTATCCATTCAGGATTATCCCTAAACCATTAACAAGTTTCAAATGTTTATTAAACACTTAATTGGTTTTGACCCTTGAACCTGTCATGGCTGGAGTTTGTATTTTCTGTTCTTACTTCCCTTTGCAGGTAAGCTCTGGAGGGCACCGGTAGAGATGCTCGTCTGAGGTCTCCTCCTCCAGAGGCAGAACTATAGGAAAGGATCACTCACCTCTCTGTTGGTGCTTCTGGATTTTCCACACCTACCTGTGGAAGCCCATATTTGGAGCAGACCTCATCTTTTCATTGTCCTGATTAAAATTATTCTGTTTCCCAAAACTTTTGTTGCATATTAACATAGTAAAGTGGTAATATATAGTAATGTGTATGTTAGCCTGTTTAGAGCTGAACACTTGTTCAAAAATGGCCGTGTCCCGCAATAAAGAAATGACTGTGAAACTCCACCAGGAAACTGTGCAGGTCCCATGTGACCCGACATAATGAAGGATGCCAACAGTGGCTGGAACGCCCAGCAACGTTACTTTGACTTGGCTCTGTGTCAAATGGTAATTGAATGCACTTTTAGGGCAAATGAAGGCGAGGTTTGGAACATTTAGAAAGGCTATGTGACATCAACACGGATGACCTTCCTTTCATGATTTATGCATGTTTTGTGATGCATAATTATTGCAAAGCCTGTAAAAAGACACTTGATGACAGCAAAGTCATGACCGCAATCCAACAGTACTGGGATTACCCCACACCACACCACACACACACACACACCGCCCACACACACACACACACACACTGCCCACACACACACACACACACACCGCCCACACACGGCACAAGAGCCTTTACCAGACAGACAGCAGCAAAGTTGAAGGAAAGAGAATAGGGAGGGTTATTACAAAGAGCCACAGGGTGAAAACGTTAATCCCACATGTATGTTGGATTGTACATTTCCACATGGCTTTATTAATCAGATTACTGAGCAAAATGATCTCGGTTATAAGATTTCATTTGTTACATTTTGTTGAAGTCAACACAATTTTTTTCTCAAAATCATCGTGTTTCAAACATGAGCAAAACTAATTCTGCCCAGTTTATTTTTAACAGATCAAGTTTGATGATGTTAGACACAATCAGTCTGTCCCATGAGCATAAGACATAAACAAGACCTTAAACCGGAAAATAGATCAGCCCCAATTAAACATTTAAATTCAAACTAAAACTATTGATTCTTAAGGAGAACATGCAGCACTGAGTCAACAGTGCAAAATTAATCTGTAATAAAATATGAACTCATTCCAGCTGCAGCTTTTAGCCATTGCCTAAGGAAGTTCATGTAACATTAACAGTGTCATGCATCAAGACATTAACATGTAAGTGTGTGATAGCATCAAATTAAATAACCATTTGAACCTGATTTAATGTGAAGCCCTAAAATAAGCTTTAGGTTTTAATCCAGTAGCTCTCAGTCATCTCCTGTAGTGGAACAGGGGTGACTGTGGTGAGGTGAGAACGTGTGTGACTGATGACTTAGAGACATGCAGGTGTTTTTGTTTAGTTAGGATTCTTCCTATTTTACCTTTGGCTCTTTACATTACCGTCAGCATTTGTCTCTTGGCTCCAAGTCTATCAGAGATGCCCTTTCTACTGGATCCTTTCTCCTGAGCTTGTCATATTTGTATGTTTTTGGCCTCACATCCAAAAGGAAAACAAGGCATTCATTGCCAACCATTTAAGATTATTTCCACATATCATGTAGTCAATAACTCTACAGAGAAATTAAATCAAAAGTGGAAAATGTTAAAAAACAGTTCCAGTACCATCGACTCAAGGTTAGATGGTGCAACGCTCAGGGAAATGACAAAAAATAAAAATAAAAAATCAAGAGCTTCATCTGAGACTCTACAGGCTTCCATTAGCAGTCTAAAGGTTAAAGTTCATGACAGACAAAGGATGACTTGTTTGGACGTGTTGCAGGAGCAAAGCTCCTCTATCTACAGTATAAAGAACATGACAACACTCGTTTAATCAGAGTAAAGCACAAGAATACTGGAACAATGCATTTGGACATATAAACTTAAAGTAGATATGTTTGGTTACAATGCATTTCACCATGTGTGGAAAAAAACAAACTGCATATCAGGTCTGATGATATCGACGGATTCTCGTATCATCTGTCTGACAGATGAGATCCAAACTAACCCTAAACCTGAAATGCTGTGGTGGGACTGAGCAGCACAAAAGCGAGATGTCTGCAGGCCTTGGTGAACCGAAGCTTCTTTATAAAGTAGAGTTGGCCAGAGTTATTAAATTATTGTTGCTAAAGGTGGTTCTACCAGCTACAGGATCCTAGCATTTTCATGCTGACTTTAGTTGCATTAATAACATTGTGAATGTTGTTTTAATGTTGTAGAAACTTGAAGTTAAATTTGAATAATTTTAGAACCCGGTAAAGCACAAACAGATTGTTTTAAGATGACGAATGAACACGTCAAAAGCAGGAATCGACATAAAGATAATCTAACATGTTAAGTGTGTGTTTAGGTGTGAGGCTGTCATTGCTGACACGTGTCCTTGTGTCCATATTAAGAAATGTGAATTTGGTAAAGACTTGAATTTATATAACATCTTAAAGTGACACTAGATAGTTTTTAAAACGTTAAGCTAGAGCTTTAACATTGATCTCAGTGATTGTTGAGTTAGAAACTTGACCAGTTTCATATCTGATACCGCTCTGCAGCCCTCTGCTTGCCAGATACTGCACTTAACAGTGTTGTGGAGCAGGTAGGTGTCCTAGGGGGTGCTCTCATACCTGCGCTACGGCTGTTAGCCGTATTCTGTGCATTTAGCTTATTCAGTTTGCTGATCGTCAATAAAAAGCACAAGAAAAAGAAAAAAAGAAGTTTGCTTTTCTTGTTGGCATAATGGCGAAGCCTGGAAGTTAAAGTAACTGAGTAATGTCTCTGGAGGTGAAGCAAAGAGCTAAAACCAGAGTAAACATCAGCGTGGCCTACACTAGTTTGAGAATCCTGAAAAAGGCTATAAAAGCACAGACTGATGGTGACCTGGCTTTGTTGCTACTGGACTTGTAAGTAATAATAATGTTTGTCCAACAGTGTGGATTTTTTTGATTTGTGTATTAGTAGGCCTTGGCTCATGTTAGTTTAGCTTGTTGTTAGCGCTAGCTACAGCAGGCTGCTGCAAGCTTGTTTACGGTAGTTGTAGTTCCACTTTCAGCCAGTAGGGTGGAGGAGCAGGAAACTGCTCTGTCTTACTTTAATACTTAACTCTAGAAATGACTGCATCATAGATCCGGGATCACTGTTTTCCATCTTCAGAAGGAGCTCTTTAAATTAGTTTCTTTCAGCTCTGGGTCCACCCTCATTAGTCACATCTCTTAACTGTGAAACTGCACTCAAACTTCCACTTTGCTTTCTGAACTGATGAAACATGCAAACATCTTCAACAACAACAAAATAGCCTCTTGGATTACTTATGCACCACACTGGATGCTGAACCTATTCAAGCTTCATTATGGAAAGATAAGCTGTGCCACATTAGGGGACCCATCACATCCATATCCTCTGTCTCTGAAAAAGATCTACTTTCTCTATTGGTTCCCTTTAACCTTCTAAAGTTCAGCATGCTTAGTGTAGTCTGCTCTTTGGTTTACAAGCTGCTTTCATTTCTGTTCATGAAAACCTGATTTCTGACTGTCATTTGTGTTCCTTTCAGGAGTTCAAAGGTACGTGTCAACAGGCCAAACCCTTCTAAACATGATGGCCTTCCTTCAGTCCGATAGTTCTAAAATGAGCTCCTTCAGAGCTTTTCAGGATCTGCAGCCATGAAACTTTATTGAGCTCAAAGCACAATTAAAGCATAAAATCTGTCAGTTTATTGTGTTATCATTTGAACTGTGAATATTTCTAAGGAAAAGTCTCAAAGCCACCTTGGCAGGGATTGCGTTTCATCTTTGATGCCAACATCCCACATTTCAGAAACTCCATCATCAAGATGCAATGTTGAGAGATTTATTTGACTTTCTTCACTATGTAGCCTGTTGAAGACAATTCAGGAGAATATTGGAGCTCCACTTGCGTTCCAGGATGTACAGGAGAATATCCAGACATGAATGAATGCCAGATACAGCCATTGCCTGCAGTCTTTGTCCACAGACCCTCATTTCACAACCCGGCAGACACTCACTTCCTTCCTCAAGCATCCACAACCCTGCACCCCCACATGGTGAGACGTATTCATTTATCCCAAACTTTCCTTTATTATGGGCTTTATTATAGGGTTGTGTTTGCCCAATTTTCATGGCTCTTGGGCCATAGTGAGTCCCAACAATGTTTCAAATGATATACAGTGACATAAAGAACAGTTTCCAGTTGTAAATAAACTCTTTCCAAGACACCTTAAATGTCTTTCCTCTATGTTTCAGGAATCAGCGTTAAATGGACAGCTTTGTTTTTGCAAATCCATCATGCTCAGCTGAATTTGCACCAGAGTTAATACTCAGAAAATAAATGAGGTTGAATGCAATAAACTGTTACAGAAATCTACTTGATATTGACAGTTTTGTGTACTATTAGTACTGCTCTGTTACATTTTAATAACATTTTCAAATAAAATGAAAAATAAAGACTTACAAGATTATTTGAATAATCGATCAGTTACAGTTTAATCGATTATTAGATATCAGCAGAAGACGCCTACAGCTGAATCATTGCCTTTTGGGGGGTAGAAGTACTTTGGTCGCTCCATGGTTGAGAAACATCACAGTGTTGAAACTGAAACCTAGAAGCATAACTCAATGCTGATGTATACTTATCTCTGTATAAACATTTACACAAGTCATCTGACTAAAAGTCAGTGAAAAACTACTCCATCTCAAGCTGCTTCACACATGATCAGCCTTACATTAATATGACATAAACGTTCCCTGTCAATCTGCACCCCCTATTTAAGTAGCAATATTTGGTTCCTCACTCTGCATATCTGTGCTGGCACTGCTGCGTCTTCCTGCACACTGGCTGCTGCTCTTATGGCCCTCCACCTCCCTCAGCACCCACCTGTGTGCTCCAAGGTCTCAGAGATACTCTCAGCACCCCATGATATGAAAAAGAAACAAAATCATTACCAAAAGACTGGAGCATCAATATCACAGTAGTAAAAGTTTAGATTTATATAGAGCTTTTCAATACACCCAACAAGCTTTCCAGAGAATCCATTATCCATTCACTCATTCATTCACACTCTGCTGGTGATGGTAAACCACATGGTAGCCACTGCTGTTATGGGGCAGTCTGACAGAGGCAAGGCTGCCATTTTGTGCTTCAGACCACCACCAACATGGGCAAAGCAGGTGAAGTGTTGTACGCAAGGACACAACAGCAGAATGCCTAGGAGTGAGCTGGGATCAAACCCTCCAAGTACCAGACAACCCTCCTGAGCCACTGCTGTCCCACAACTTCAGACTAAAGTACAAGGAAACAAGTAGACCCTTGAACCAAGTCTTTATCTCATACAAGTAGCTCAGTATCATATCAGTTGTTTGGTGTTCAGTTCAGTACATATTTGTGCACAAAGATATATCGTTGTCCAAAAACTGCCAAAAGCAAACTTTCAGGGATATTTTAGATCTAAATGAGATCACATCTGATTCCCTAGACTTAAAAACTCATCCATCATTGCACCAAATTTGTGCCATCCATCCATTTCCCTCCACTTATCTTTGGTCGGATCGTGGTGGCAGCAGCCTAAGGTGAGCCCCAGACTTCCCTCTCCCCAGCCACGTGGGCCAGGGGAAATCCTAAGGCGTTCCCAGCTCAGCCGAGAAACATAGTCCCTCCATCGTGTCCTGGGTCTTCCCTTGGTTCTTGTCCCGGTTGGACGTATCTGATAAACCTCATAGGGAGGTGTCCAGGAGGCATCCTAACTAGATGCACGAGCCACCTCAACTGGCTCCTCTCGATGTGGAGGAGCAGCAGATCTACTCCGAGCCCCTCCCGGATGACCAAGCTTCTCACCCTATCTCTAATGGAGAGCCCAGACACCCTGCAGAGAAAACTCATGTTAGCCGCTTGTATCTGCGTTCTCATTCTTTCGGTCACTACCCAAAGCTCATGGCCATAAGTGCGGGTAGGAATGTAGATCGACCGGTAAATTGAGAGCTTACCTTCCGGCTCAGCTCTCTCTTCACCTCGACAGAACGGTACAACGCCTGCATCACTGCAGATGCAGCACCAATCTGCCTATCGATATCCCGCTCCTGAAGCAGGACCTGGACCCTGACCAGAAGGCATTCTACCCTTTTTTGACTCAAGACCATGGTCTCGGATTTGGAGGAAGAGGATAAAGCCAACAGGACCACATCATCTGCAAAAAGCAGAAACCTGATCCTTAGGCCACCAAAACAGATCCCCTCACCACCTTGGCTGCACCTAGAAATCCTGTTCATAAAAGTTATGAACAGAATCGGTGACAAAGGGCAGCCTTGGTGGAGTCCAACTCTCACCAGAAACGAACCTGACTAACTGCCAGCAATGCGGACCAAGCTCTGACACCGGTCATACAGGGACCTAACAGCCCATGTCAATGGGCCTGGTACCCCATACTCCAGCTGCTCTAGGTGAACATAACATTTATGATAGTTTCAGGTTTCCATAGCGCTCATTCTACTGAAAAAGCTCTTTTTAGGGTCTCTAATGACCTTCTGACTCACAGTGATGCAGGAGACTGTTCTGTTCTGGTTCTGCTGGACCTGACTGCAGCTTTTGACAGTGTTGACCATCACCTGCTATTGGGCAGCAGTAGCTCAGGAGGTAGAGCGGGTTGTCCAGTAATTGGAAGGTTGCAGGTTCGATCCCGGCTCCGGCCAGAGAATGCTGCTGTGTGTCCTTGGGCAAGACACTTAACCCGCCTTGCCTGCTGGTGGTGGTCGGAGGGACTGGTGGCGCCAGCGCTCGGCAGCCTCGCCTCTGTCAGTGCGCCCCAGGGCAGCCGTGGCCACATCGTAGCTCATCCCCACCAGCGTGTGAATGGGTGAATTGAGTTGATTGTGTTGTGAAGCGCCTTGGGGGGTTGTAGAACCCTAAGAAGGCGCTATACAAATACAGGCCATTTACCATTTTACCATTGGATAGGCTGAGAGACTGGGTAGGCCTTTCAGGAACTGCACTGGAGTGGTTTTCATTTTAACTGTCCAAATGTTTATTCTCTGTGACTGTTTCCATGTTTCGGTCCTCCTCCACTTCCCTCACCTATGGTGTCCCACAAGGTTCTGTGCTGGGGCCTTTACTGTTCCTCCTTTATCTACTTCCTCTCCAGCACATCCTGAGCTCTTTTAAAGGAATCTCCTACCATCTTTACGCAGATGACATCCAACTATATCTCCTTTAAGCCCCATGAGATGTCTAAGCTGCAGCTGTTGCACAGCTGCTTATACTCTATTAAAACCTGGATGGCTGGGAACTTTCTACAGCTGAATGAAGACAAGACTGAGATCCTCATCTGTGCCCCAGACAAGCTGGTTCCCAAAGTCAGAGACTCTCTTGGTCAGCTTGCTTCTCACACCAAACCCTCTGTCAGCAATCTTGATGTGACCTTTGACCCAGCTCTCACCCTGGATTCTCATGTCAGTTCTCTTGTTCGCTCTTCCTTCTTCCCTCTCAGGAACATTGCTGAGCTGAGTCCCATTCTGTCCCTCTCTGAACTTGAGATAGTTATCCACACCTTCATCTCCTCACACTTAGACTACTGCAACTGGCTTTTCTCCTGTCTGAGCAAAACCTCAGGTTTACAGGTGGTCCAGAATGCCTGTGCTAGGCTGCTGACCAAGTCCTCCAAACACACCCACGTCACCCCGCTCCTCTTCCAGCTTCACTGGCTGCCGGTTAACTTCAGGGTTCATTTCAAGATCCTGGTTCTGGTTTTTAGGGCCTTACATGGACAAGCACCATCATACATTGGTGATCTTCTCAGTCCCTACACCCCCAGCAGGTCCCTGGGGTCCAGTGATCAAAGCCTACTGGTTGTGCAGCGCACCAGGCTAAAGACTAAAGGTGACAGATCATTTGCTGCTGTGGCCCCCAGACTCTGGAACTCTCTCCCCCTGAGCCTGAGATCAGAGGACTCAGTGGTCTCCTTTAAAAAGCAGCTGAAAACTCACCTGTTCAGGCTTTGGTGGGACCTCCTGTCCTTCCTCTTCTTCCTCACTGGCTACTTTTCATTCTGTTTTATTTCTGGCTCCCTTGTTTTTTTATTTTTCATTTCATTTGTTTTAGTCTAGATTTTAATTTAGTCTTTTTTAATTGTTTATTTCATTTTTATTATTATTTATATTATTATTTTAAATCACTGTCAAGTTATTGTGCTTGTGAATCACCTTGTGATTTTTTTTTACTTGAAAGATGCTCTATAAAGAAACCTTCTTCACCTCAGAATTTTGGCTACACATTGAAATTCCAGCTTGCTGTTAAAAGTAAAAGTTCATCAACATCTTTTAACTTTTTAAATGAGAATTTCCCTTATAGCAGATCAAACTTAGAGGGAACACTGTGACCTAAGTGGAATGAGGAAATGTCCCTGACCAGGCGACAGATAGAAGGAAGGCTCAACAGCAGATGCTTGTGAGTCATTTATCTCACTTGCACTTTGACACTGAAACTGTTATTATCTGGCATCTGCACAGAGCAGCTCAAGCCTCTCACATCGAAGCAGCTGCACCAGATAACTCGTAAATGGAGCCATTTTCTGAAGATTTATGAATATTTGTTCCACAGAAGAGCAGAGACAGTCTGCTGTCTGAAAAGGGCAGAGAAGAGAGGAAAAACGAAGATAAACTTACATGTGAAATTAAATTCTGTCTGAAGCTCTTTTCCTAAAACTGATCCAAATCACTGTGTAAGTGCTGAACTATTGCAACAATCTACTTTGCATCACGCTGAAAGGGATTTGATCACAAAGTCTTTCCCAGCAACACTTCATTTGCAAATTCTGCTAGGAATCATTAGAGGCTCTGAAATTAGGAGTGACTGCAGATCCAGCCCCGACTCCTGATGAACACAATTCACTCCAGTTCCATTAAATAATGAGTCGTCCTGATTTAGTTGTAACAACAATCAGAACCCCTAATCCCAGCATAACTTATCCCTCACACAGCATTCATTTCCCTCATTATTCAGACTCCTAAACTGTTGGCATATAACAAGGGATTTTTCTGGTAATAATCCTGTCTGCTAAATCAATAAAACGCTACTAGGAGCCTGCTGTAAATGCATCCTGGGTAACAGTTAGCTTCAGCCTGTGAAAAGAAAATGAAGGAATGAATGACTAAATTATAATTTAAAAACGATAAAGTTCACTGCATGATTCTGCTTGCTGCAACAGAGCTAAACAATAATTAGACCCACAACGTGCCACATAAGACGTTTATTAGTTTATTTTTAACTTTTACCTCTTTTACCATGGACAGGGTCAGCAACCATACTCAGGTAGGCTGCCGTGTTTAAACCAGGCTCAGGTGGTACTGAGGGGTCCAACGTGGGCCTAGAACCACCCCCCACCAGCAGCAGCAGCCTGAGGCATTGATACAAGGCAGGATGGATCCATGCTTTCACATTGGTGACACCAAATTCTGACAGCTGAAATCCAGACTCATCAGACCAGGAAAGGGTCTTTCAGTAAATTCTTGTCCAGTTCTGGTGATCCTGTGTGAATTGCAGCCTCAGTTTCCTGTTCTTAGCCCACAGGAGAGACAGCTGGTGGAAAAAAAAAGTAGAACCAGCCTGACCAGTCTCTGTAAACCCTAGAGATGGATTTGGGTTCAAATCCCAGTAGATCAGAGAAGTGATTCTAACAACCATGTTATATTCAAAGTCAGTTAAATTTCCTTTCTTCTTCATTCTGATGCCTACTTGTCATTTCAGCAGGTCATCTTCGCCATGTCTAAATGAATGCACATATGAGTTGCTGCCATCTGATTAGATGTTTGTGTTAACAAGCATGTGAACAGGTGTAACTGGTGAGTGGAGAAGCATAACACCAGGAACCATGAAGTGATTCTCCTGGTCCTGAGAACTATTTCTGCTTTGTTTTCATAGAAAGGTTTTTCTCAGGCGACCTTCATCGAAGTGCACATAGACACTGAGTTCTATGCCTGTCTAGTTGGGTCACATACTTTTCTAATGCAGGGTCTATAATGCACACAATGAACTAGAGCTGAATGGCACACGGCGTTCATTCCAAGGTTGCTAGTTGTGGATCGTCTGTCAGGGCTGTCGAAGACTTCAGCATAGTAGTGCACACGAGGATTGAGGTTGATTAATGATGCCCCACAGCACTGTGGATTAGACTCACCTGGCACTGTTCCCTGAACCTCTTCCCACCTCTCTGCTCTGCAGCTAAACCACAGCCACACCCTGCCACCATGACTCTACTCTGCACTGGGCGGAAATGAGTGTTATTGACTTCACCTTACAGGAGTTTAACTATGTTTTAGTATAGTTTTATGTTCCTTCAATTGCTACGTTTAAACAATCAGAGACCACCAATTTTTCATCAATAAAACGGCATGGCACCGTCGTCCAATACCACCATCAGATAGTTGGTGAACCCTTTGAGACAGTTTGAGCAGAGTTCCTAAAGAACAATGGAACTGGGCCTGAGTCACAGTTTCTTTAGACTCTGTGATTGTTTCATGGACAGGCAAACACAAAGGACTGGAGTTGGCAAAACTTTGGACCATCAAGTCTCTAATGACTATGACTGAATCACGCTCAGGGACTTGAAATTTGCCCCGTAATCAGTGGGTTGTTGGTTCAAACCCAGGCTCTTTTAGTCGTCGTGTCCTTTGAAAAGACATTTCACCCTCCTTACCTTCAGGTGGTGGTCTGAGGAACCGGTGGTGCTTGTGCCTGGCAGCTTCACTTCTGCCAGCGAGCCCCAGGGCAGCTGTGGCTACAACGTAGCTCATCACCAGTGTGTGAATGGATGAATGACTGTAGTGTAAAGTGCTTTGGAGTCCTCTGACGTAGAAAGGCGCTACACATGTGCAGGTCATTTATCATTTAGAAGTATACATCACCTAATTAAAAAGAAAGAGCTCACACAGCTGTTAAAGCTGTTCGTTGAGCACCAGTCACGATTCACTACTTGAATATAACAACCTTTCAGCCCACAAGTCAAATTAAAGAGTGACCTAGATCTCTTGGTGCAGTGCCACTCAACCATGACTGCAAGGAAATGTGAAGGTTGCCAGAGAAAAGAGCCAACCTATACATGTGGGACAACAGATACACCCATTTCCAGATTTGTATTCATCACTTTGTGCCATGCTGCATTCAGTGATTTGCCATGGCTGTTTAGTAACACGTCTCCAGGGACAGAAATGTCTCTCTTGGCTCTGGTTCACATACAACTGTTTGACTTCTATGAAAGGGTTGTGAATGTGATCATTTATAGTCTATACATAATAATGGCGGAGTTGATCCCCAAACCTCCAAAGAACTTTGCCAAGAGGGACTGAAATTTGATATTAGGTTGAAAATAGTTTTTTCTTAAACCTTGAACTGTTTGTTGAGACCGTCTACAGCTTTAATTCATTTAGACTCTGTCTTTATATCCCAACACTGGATTAATAATAAGTGGGAACTACACTGTTTCATGGATGTGTCTAGTTCTTCAGTCATGGTGTGCTATGAATGACCCAAAACCAATGTTTGTATTAATCAGTTTTAGCTCCTGACACCATGTCTTGGGCCAGTTCATGTTCCTGAGTCGGTTCCTAAGACTGAGAATCCCAGAGAATGCTGTCCTTCCTGAGCTTGTTCATGCTCCAGATGTCTAGAATCCTGTTCCATAGAAAGAGCTAGTGTCAGAATCAAAGTCCATCCACCTCCCTGAACTCAGACCTTCTACAGCCACCTGGACATCCACCCTCCCTGCTGTTTGGCTGGTCCCTCCTGCCGGGTCCACCTTCACACTCCTGGCTAGTGATGGATGATTTGTTCATGGGGACATGAGGGTCCATTCCCTAAAGGTGTATGAAGTAAGAATGACACCCTTTGGTCAAATTAAGGTACTGCAGTCCATGTATCTAAATAAACCAGTCTGCTCTAAACTCACCCCCACCACCCCTTTGTGAACTTTGTGAGTTTGATGGCTGTTGCCAGGGACGAGTCAGCACCAGAAGATTCTCGATGAGCAGCTAAGACAAGTCATACTCAGTAAGTTGAGATTTTTTTAGAGCCGACTGTTTGTTTCTAATTCACCGTTAGCATTGATAGCTCAGCTTTAGCCTCTAGCCTGCTTAACCTGATATTAGATTTTACTTTCTTTTGCTTATAGTCAGGGGGCCAAAGTCTCAAAAGGTCAATAAAATGGGTTGAACCTGACATGGTCTGCCATACTTTTTAATTGTGTTTTTTCTGTTAACTTAGACCCTAAGGACCAATATTTGGAGGGTCTGCTCTGCTGGAAATATTTTTGTCATTCGTATCCCTGCGCCGCTTACCGCGGAGAATGGCGCCTTGCGTGTGTCAGCTGTTTCACTGCCGAATGCCGAAAACATGTCAGACTCCATCTCATCTGATGACGAATTTCATTTTAACACTATACCAGATGAATCAGATGAAGAAGAAACTTATTTTACTACTACCACATCAAGATGATTGCATGAATACGGCAGACATAGCGGAATAAATTATTTTTAAAAAACAAAACTTACCCAGATTTCTGGTACGGCCGAACTCTTCAAAAACAGTCTTTTACTTTTCTGAATTTTTTCCTGATGTAATCATCCTCTTTGAAGGGTGCACTGCACAAACGAAAGGTTTTGACTCATTCCAGCCGAGTATCCTTGGAGTAGCCGACTGCTAAAAGCCACTGATGCCTTAGAGAAATGTTCTTAGCAGGAAAAGTGTGAAACCGAAAAGGTGATCCTGTAACATCCTTATTGTTACAACCCGGGGAACTGCAAGTACGCACCATGGCTCGATATATTTAAGAAAAACTACTTTTAAGTGACTTTAGAAGTTGTTGTTTCACTCATACAGCTAGGATTAGCAGCCAGACGCGACGATTTCTATCTCCGCGGTGAGCGGTGCAGGGATACGAATGACAAAAAGTAGTCCCGTTGTAAGGTGACGTTGAAAATTTACCTAGCTTTGTTTCTGAGATGTAAATTAGTCATGCTTTCAGAGGCTAATCCTTTTGTGAGGCTAAACGGCGCAGATACATCGCCCCCGAAACTAGCCAGAACTACGTTTCTGAATCGCTTCTCCCCTGAAAATCTCTGAGCAGGGGGGTGTGTGTGAAATGGGTCAAAGTTTACAGAGCACTGGGTGGGCGAACGAACACATAAAACTTCTTGTCTAAAAAAGCGAACTTTTCCTTTAAGATTAAAAAGATTCCTAGGCCGTGATGTTTAATAATGTGGACTAAAGCACCCATGTTAAATATCCAGAATATCTAACTCCATTGGTTTTTCTTGCTTTCTAAACACAGTGTAGCAATGGTTTTTTACCTTAAAATACTGACGTTTTGGCGACTCACTGCTCACCATCTTCAGAGCCACGCTGGCTTGACGGCTTCACTTCCGCTGTTTATCCGCGGGCAGTAGGGGACGATGTCGCCCCCTACTGCCCGTGCCTTCCCGGTCGATCACCACATCCCATGAACGATCCAGCGTGTAAACTTCTTCATCCCTATTCATGGTCCAGGGTCCACGTCTCCTTATCGCAATCGCTTCTTTTATCCATCTTCTGTATCTTTGTTGTTCTGCTGTTATGGTCTGTGTGCTGTCCCAGTCCATTATATGATTTTCTCTTGTGCAGTGGTCTGTTATGGCTGATTTATTTATTGTGTTTTCTGCTTCTTCTTTGGCTGCTCTGGTGTGTCTTCAGCTTGTTTCTTATTCACATTCTTTTTGGTGTTCCATTTCTTGTATGTTGAGTTGGCGTCCTGTCTCTCCTGTATATGTTTTATTACAGAGTTTGCATGGGATTTCATATATGACTCCACATTTTTGTTCTTGTGCTATCATGTCTTTTGAATGTACTAGTTCTTTTTGAACTGTCATAAAATATTTTGTTGGAGTGTTTATGTTATGTTTTGACATTGATGTTGAGTTTGCTATTAATTCTATTAACTGTGCATCACATCATGTACCATACATTAAAGGAATAACAGAAAAAATAAGAAAAGCAAAGAAATGTAAGTTAAATGTATTCAGCAAATTATTTTACCTGCACCTAGTTTATTAACCTCTTACCCACTTGAGAGTTCTGATGGTCTGAGTCTTTTGATCGCCAATTGATATTTAAAGGCTCACAGATCCAATGATTTTGGTTGAATTTTTTATCATTTTTTCTGTGGAATGAGTGTACAGGTTGTAGAAAAACATGGCATATGACTGATGCCATAACTTTATGGAATAGTTGATTGCCAATGAAGAGAAGATGAAAATACTGGGAAAAAAAGTGATAAAACACCTAATTTTCTGGTATTAAAGTGATTCAAAATTATGTAGAAATGTGTTTTAAGAGTTATTTTTTCAGTGAATGTTGTCAGCACATGTGTTCTGTGTATCTGGAATGCATTTATTGATAGCGTACCCAACCCACTGAGAATTTTGGGGGGGAAATCGTTTTTTACATTTTTCTGATAAAAATACAGGGTTCATACACTAAAATGGCCACAAATTTTTTTCAAAATATTTCCAGCAGAGCAGACCTTCCAATTATTAGTCCTTAGGGTCTAAGTTAACAGAAAAAACACAATTAAAAAGTATGGCAGACCATGTCAGGTTCAACCCATTTTTGAGACTTTTTTGGCCCCCTGAATATTATATACTGCTTTTTTTTTACTTCTGGGTTGCTGCTTTTACTGGATAAAAACTGTCCAAAATGCTGCTGCTATTTGCTGTGTTGAACTCCAAATGCCAGCGCAGCAGAGTTTACCAGTGCAGACTTGGCAACCTTACAGCGGGACAGATGTTAAACAAAGACTTACGTCCCTCTTCGACTTTCTTGAGAGGAGAAAAACTGACAGCCCCCCAATCTCAGAAGCAAACCTGTTTTACTGTAACCTTCCTTCCAACATGACTGAGACAATAAACTGTTTTGTGATCATTTCACTGTAAAATTCATACATATTGTTCCTTTAAGGAGGGTAATGTCACAGCAGTGGTATTCATGTGTTTTTTTTTAGATTAGCTCGTAATTAGTTCCTAATTAATTTAATATCTAGTAGATTCACAGATTTTCTTTCCTTACACTGTTTCATGGTATTTGTGTTTTGCTTCGCCTCAGTCAACTCACACCTGTAATTTTCTCACCTGGTCCACAATCAATACTCACCTCCACAGTTTATCCAGCCCTCAGTTTCAGAGTTCTCTGTAGGATCCTCCTGTTTTCCAAGTCTGGTTCCATCTACTCCAGGGGCGTGTCCAGGGAGTGGCCTGGGGTATCTCTTGCCACCCTTGAAATCTGATTGGCCACCTCAGGTGCCACCCCACTGCTCCATTTAAATAGACTTTTGTGGACTACAATGCCCACAAATAAGTTTGGGGTTTTAAACCCTAAAGCAGTAAGTGACAGCATGTACCTTTAACTTTGTTTCCAGCCCCAGGCCAAGAGAACATTTATTTTTTTCATATTGACATAAATAGTATTTAGAATAACCGTGCCAGTCCCACTCCACTCCAGTTGGTGGCGGTAATGCAACAAGAAGTGGCTTGTAAGCCACCACTAAACAGCTTGAAAAAGATGAAGAAAAAAATGTTCACGACAATGTAGAGATCACAGTTTCACTAGAATGCAAAAACTAATTATTTTGGCAGGGGTGAAGTTAGTTAGTTAGTTAGTTAGTTAGTTAGTTAGTTAGTTAGTTAGTTAGTTAGTTAGTTAGTTAGTTAGTTAGTTAGTTCTTATCACTTGATTAGGATGAATGGCAGGTTACATAAATGTGAATATAAATACTGCTGCTACAGTTGTGACACATAAACATGGATGAAAAGTGAGATTATTGTAAATCTGTGAGTTATTAATAACATGTTTGTCTACCCGATTCACATCAAAACTGAGACAATTACAGTTTTATTCATCCATGCTTTGAGTTTTTTAATAAAACAGGAGTATTTGATGCTATGGTTGAAGTAGAGCAGGTTAGTTTAAGAGCAGAAAGAAGCTGTACTAATGAAGCATGCTTCATTCTGTCTCCCAGTGGAGACCACCAGACAAAAAAGACAACCCTCAGCGATAACTTCAGGGGGAGAATTATGAAATGGATTACCTTGAGTAGGGCCTTAGAGCAGGTTAACATGACATTTCCTTCAGATAAATTTAGCGTGTGCAGCAGGAAAGGCCTGCAGTTTGAAAGACATTGCTCATAAACGTGGCTATTCCTCTCAGCAGAAGTCTGACATCAGAGCATCGCAGCAATTTGAAGCCTTAAAAATAAAGCAGAGCAGCTCCGTCACAAATAGACAGGACCTCTTTGATACTACGCTGTTATTATCTACAGAACTATTGTTTAAATCGCTCTGTGCTACAGTGCAATTTGTTGGCTACAACATGAATGAAAGACAAAAGTTGCAGTCGTACCAACGAAAATGTTTCTGTACAAAGTTATCAAGCCTCAGTGAACATGTCTCTTATTTAAATCATTACTTGTGCAGACAATAGCAAAGTGAAGCAGCTGAACCGAACATACTAGAACAACCACAGCAGGGTCAGCAGCCACGCAAAGCTGCAACATTCTGAGTTGTCATGAGTGAAGGAAACAAAACGGAGCTGGTTGAGGAGAGCTAAAACGCCTGAGCTAAAAGAAAAAGATGGTTTAAATAAAAGTTTAAATTTTTAAAGGTTGCTTCGCACCACATCTGTGCTACAAATTGTTATTTTGCAACTTGAACGTGATTACCAAAGATTCACTGAGACTGAGAGGAACCAAACAAATGTGTCATGTCAGCACAGGGCACAGAGCTCCTATTACAGCTCCAGCTTCAGACGCTGCACAACCACAGCTGACTTTATTATTTATACAGAATTCTTCTTTTTGGATCACTCTCTCATTGAGTCTGAGGAGGAACACGCCTGCACACTTCCCTTGATGTTGTGTTCTGTTTCAAAGAGAAGATATCATGAAAGACGGAAAAGGACAGGAAATATGGATCTGCGTCACCTTGTAAGGTGTTCAAAACTGTCCACAAACCTAATCCAACCCTACAGTCTCCTCAGGTTGATGCTGCTTTATCAGCTTATTTCTACACATACATATTTTAAATGATATTTTAAGTTTCATGATGATGTGGTTTGTGTGAAACATTCTTGAAGCCTGGGATTCTTTCTGACAGTGTGAGGGCTTTTATTTTTGTTTGGTCGTCATTCTCAGCCTGCTGTGGGTCAGCGACAAGCACTCGGATATAAGAAGAAAACTCAGAATTTCACTGAGATTTATTTCAACCAATTAAAAAATAGTTTGTTTTCTTTTTTAATGTGATTTACAGGAAACCTTTTATACTGTGTTGAGCTGTTAGTGTAATTGGCTTTTTGTTCATATATTAGGATATATTTTAAAATGAAAGACAAACACCTCCTAGTGGTTATTGTGGTAAATCCTTCAAAACAGTTTATTAAACATGTAAATGTGGCCTAAAAATAACCTTTAATTAATTTGTTTATTCGTCTGAAAATGTCTCAAGAGAAACCAATAATAGTTTAAAGCCATCTTCTGACCTTTTTAAGGCTGGGTACCATCAGGGAAACACAGACAGTTTCAGTGTTCACCAGTAGAAATGCAGTCCAGTATTTACTCAGTGTTTTTGTAGAATCAGGTGAAAGTGCTTCTTCTTTTAAATCCTTGGAACAGTGTTCTCTGATATCCTACAGCACCTGTGTAAGCAGGAGAAGTTCCTCTCTGGCTTTTAAGGCGGGTTTCAGACTCACAGGTGTTTAATGTTTGCATCAAAATGAAGAGGCCAGATCCTGCAGCCACCCGGTACCAAAACACAGCAAAGTCAAGGACGCTGCTGCAAAAATAGAAACAGGAGGTTTTCTATTGTCTGATGAGTTTGTTACTCATTAAATGGATGCATCTGTGTCAGTGGGTGTGTTTACTGATAGTTTTGTACTGTATTGTAAAAAATGGACGCTTACTGCAATGTTTTGAATGATTTTTTTGTTTGTTTGTTTTTACCTAATGAATTGAGGTGACATCCATCATATTTTTCCAGTTTTTAATAATCATTGGTGGTTGTGATGTTATCTAGCCACTCTGGATGTTTTGATTTACCGGAACAGTATCTTATTCCAGCAGGTCGGAGGTTAAAGCGGTTATAGACCGGATCAGAGGAATCTTAGAGAGGAGTAAGACCCTAATGACTCTTTCAGCTATTTCCAGCAGACGCTGCAGAGTCATCTTGTCATTAACGCTGCAGCAGATGTTGCAGAAAACGGACAGGATGCTCTCTATATCGTTCCAAGTAAAGGTGATAAAAATGAGAATGCACATCCTCCTGTGTAGACTGCCATGAGTGATGGAGGAAGAAAGGCTGTTTAGAGGAATGAACTTGTTTCTGCTAAGCCGTGTCTTTGTCACACAAGCAACAGCTGGCTCATCTTGATGTTTTGAGCTCATTCCCAACCTGGAGTTGATCATCCAGCTTGTCTGGTTGATGAACTTCATCCCAGGCGCCACTTGGCTGCTAACGGTTGTTGCTGGAGGTCTCAGCTTGATGAGGCCACCTTTAGCTCAGAGCGGGTGGTCCAGTTATGGGAGGGTTGCCGGTTCGTTCCCAGCGCCATTCTGGGAATTTTGCTGTTGTGTCTCTAGGCAATACCCTTCACCTAACATGCTTGTGCTCTGGAGAATTGTTTTCTCCCTCCTGTTGTTGGGGAGTAGTGGAGCTCCTTTTCAGGTGTTGCCTTGGTGTGACTTTTGAGTCAGAGGCTGCATGCTGAAAGTCCTACCTAAAAAAATTGTGTTTTTAAGATTCAAATCACCTTTTTAACAACTAAACACAATACTTGGACATGCAGGGAAAAAAACTATATTGTGGCGGCCCTGCCCACAGTTAGGCCGGGCAGGGCCGCGTTGCATCCTGGGGGGCTAATGCGGGGTTGTTTTATTGTGTTTTTCTTGTGTGTTGGGGGGTTATTTTGTCTGGGTTATGTTAATGTTGTTTATTTTTAGTTTAGTGTTCATTTAGTGTTGTTTCAGCCGGTGCCGTTTGGCACCGTAGTTGTTTGTCGGGGGGTGAAGAGGGGAGCCGCCCCGGCAAATAAAGCGTTCTGTGATTGCTACTTGGTGACTCGTTCTTGCCGCTGCACAACACACCCGCTAGATGGCGTCTAAAACCGTCACAATATGAATCAACAAAAATCAACACTTGGATAACCCTGGATAACCTTTAGGAACTCAGAAAATATCCCCCTCCCAACACTCTGCTGCCACTGTAACAACTTTAGAAAACAAGCTTTATTTCTGTTCATAGTTGTTATGAAACTTCACCAAATCCTGATTAATTTTGATTAATCCTTATTTTGGTTCATGTTCGAAGGTTTTCTATTTCGGCGCTGTACCATTCTCAGATGGTGCTAGGCTGCCTAAAAAGAGGTCGGATATTTTCTCTTGTCATGGTTAAACTTATATATTTCTTAAACACACAGTGTACATATGAAGACATGCAACTGTGAATGTTCATCTGTGGTAAAACACAGTTAGGAGTCATTCAGCTGTAAACGTGAACATATTTTCCAGTAGTCTGTAGCAGTTGTTACACTACAGTCATGGGGTTTTCTCATGTGCTTATCTGCTAACAGGGGACTGCTGACTAGTGTGTGTGTGTGTGTGTGTGTGTGTGTGTGTGTATGTGTGTGTGTGTGTGTGTGTGTGTGTGTGTGTGTGTGTGTGTGTGTGTGTGTGTGTGTGTGTGTGTGTGTGTGTGTAAAAGCTGCATGTTAAAGAATGTTGTTCATTTCATTTGCACAGACGTGCATTTTTTTATTTTAAACATGTGACATCAATTCTGGCTGCTCTGAATTGGCTTTCAATTTTAGAATTTGTTTTAAACTTATTTTAATGGTGTTCAAGGGGCTGAATGGGTTGGCTCCGGCCTATTTGACTGAGTTGTTGCAGCCATATGTTCCTGCTCGGGCGCTCCGCTCCGAGAACCAGCTGCTGCTTTTGGTTCCCAGAGCTTGGCGGAAGACGGGAGGGGATAGGGCGTTCTCGGTAGTGGGACCAAAACTATGGAATGCACTTCCCTCATCTGTTAGGCTCTCTTCATCAGTAGCGGTTTTTAAAATGAGGCTGAAGACCTACTTTTATGACCTGGCTTTTAACTCTGTGCGTTAGCTGTTGCTGATATCTGTAATTTTTACTCTGTTGGTTTTGTCTGTTTTATTTTGTTGCTGTACAGCACTTTGGTGGCATTCTTCATGCCTGTAAGGTGTTTTATAAATGAAGGTTGAGTTTCTGTTCTTTATTGTTCAGTAATTTGTGCTGGTTGTATTAAAGCAGCAATCTAGAGTTTTCCCCTTTCAGGAATTATGTGTGATTTTTTAGAAATCCATAAAAGTGATTGTCTTATCATGTGTGATATAATGTAAGCGATACGTCTTTTTTTTTGCTATGCCCACCCTCTGCCCTGTAAAATCTGTGCAATAGGAAACTGAGCGGTGACCAGAACTAACCAGTAGTGTTAGACTACCGCTTACGTACTTCAAATTTAAGGAAGTACCTCGGCTGATGCAGAGCTGATGAACTTTTCACAGACAAGTCTTTAAAATATAAATATATGAAAACACAACATGACATGAGAATAATACTTGTAAAACAACGTGTTTTAGCTCCGTTTGTCAACAACAGAAGCACATTCATAAACAAGAAACGTGCAGTTGCCATCTCAAATAACCGAGTCGACCGACTATTGGTGTGATACGCTTGTCAGCCACTAGATGGTGCCATCAGATAAAAGAAATACTCCGGACAGCTACTTTAAGTTTTCTGAATGTGTGAACTGATTTTTTATGGGATATTTTGGTTATTTTACAAGAAATGTATTTTGTATTTATGTGGATTAATTCTGAGTTAAAAAACTTTCAGTTGGTGCTAGGTTGACTAGGAAGAGGGGACTGCTGTGTGTGTGTGTGGAAAAAAACACAACATAGATGATTGATAAGCTAATTGGCGTAACCAGTCAGAGTGTCAGTGAAGGACAAGGACAAGTTACACCTCTAATGCTGGCCTTATTCTATGAAAACCTCACAGCTGTTCTTTGGTCTTCTGTCTTACTGAGTTGAGGGCTGATGCAGGTAGCTGTTGCTACATAGTCATATGAGTCACTATAATCATCATCCTTATTACCAGACAATGTGTGTGGGTTAACTTATACGCCCATAATGTATTTTAAAATTGGAATTCACCTTAATAAAATGATAAAACAATATGGTAATTTTCATATTGTGACATTTGCTGATAAATGAAAGAATAAAAATGCGAAACCAGAATAAACTAAAGTCTAATGTCCTCTGTGGAAACATGAGAAACTCTGGCGTTTTGATTTGGAAGAACTCTAATATATCAAATGCTGCATTATTTTATTGATTATATTCTGTAGGCTGCTATTTATGACTTCTGTTGGTGTGATTTTATTTTTGTGTGCTGCAGCAGAGGTTGGTCTAGAGCTACAAATCACCTTCGGCATATTTATTTTTTATTAGGAGAGTGTGAAGCATTTATGAATAGTGTTGTCTGATTAGTGCAGTGGTCAGCGTGTTCTTGGTCTGAAGAATCAATGAAGCTTATGACAAATTCACTCATTGACCATTTTATTAGGTACACCTGTTGCTTACTACTAAGGTGGTTCTGAAGGTAAAAGGAGGTCCAACTCTGTACCTGGCAGGTTTGCTTAATAAAGAGTCCAGTGAGTGTGAGAACCAGTTGAGAGTTCAAGTCTGAATACATCTGACCACAAAAGCCTTTAATAGACATCATCCTTCTGCAGATGTTAGTCATAGGATTTAACGTCAGTCTGAAACAGACATAGATGGGCTTATAACCTAACCCCCACCCCTACACTCTATATATAAACACAACACATAATCCAGCTGTCAGCGTTTTCCACATGAGGGAGAGCAGACAGTTCTAATATTTGAAACGTTTTTCAAGCACCGAGTTAGTGGTGTTAGAAGCTGGACTGGAGGCTGCACACCTCGACATAGCTGTGACAGCACCTACAAAATTATCCATCAAAGTAAAGTGGAGCAAATTTCTCCCTGACTGAAGGACTTCTAAGTGGCCAACTGTTGTGAAAAGGTTGGGCTTGGCTAGCCTGTTCTAATTGCATAAGCCTTGGCCTTTCTCCAGGGGCCTCCCTTCACCTTATAAATCACTTCAATGTCTGTTTTATTCCACAGCACTGCAGTCATTGGTCATTTCTGCTCCAGGTCTTCAGTGCCCAGTTTTCCAATATTACTTCTCTCGCCACCTAATAATTCATAACTTCCATCAATCCTGAAAGCCGATAATCTTGCTCTCTTGATCGATTTCAAAGTCACAGCCACTGAATCATAATCATGGAGTGAGTTGCTCTGAGTTGCTTACAAAGTTAAAGTTCTTGCTCATGAGTGTGACTCATGAAGGTAAAGAAACATGGTGAACAAAAGCTGCAGTGATGGCTATTAGTCCAGAGCTCCGAGGTCGGCGGCGGTGAGGGGAAGGGATGGAACGTCTCCTTTAATCAGTGAACTCTTCACATGCCTTTCACTGAATGCCAGATCAATTTCACAGCACTCTTAAGAAGAATTTCTCTGTCTTTTTTCTCTAACACATTAAAAACTAAGGTTCAGTGCAGGTGGAAAATGTGTTTCAGCAAAGAATTGTCTGAACAAATGACAGCAAACATGTCTGTGAGCTCTGTAAATATGCCACTCACAGTATGAAAACATGGCTAATGTACTTTCATGATGGAATACAGCTAATGATGATAATAATAATGAATTTAATCTATAATCCCCTTTATATCAAGAGATCTCAAAGGGCTACAGGCAAACAAAAACACGAGACTTTAAAACAAGCAGTTCAAGGATAAAAAGTAAAAGGTTAAAAACCATAGCTAAGTGCCAGCAAGGATTTAAATGCTTTGCTACAAAAGAAATGTCTTGGTGTCTGGTAGGGCATTCCACAGTCGAGGGGCAGCAACACTGCCATGGTCTTGAGGTTGGATCTGGAAATGTGCAGAAGGTTAGAATGCGCTGAGCAGAGGGTATGGATAGTGTGATGTGGATGGAGAAGACCCTTAAGGTAGGAAGGTGCGTGGCCATGGATGCATTGGTGTGTTAGGAGACAAACTTTATATTTATATTATAGAATCGGGGTGATGTTCTCATGTTTGTGCACCCTCATTAGGATCCTGGCTGCAGCATTCTGGATGTATTTAAGCTTCTGCATGTTTGTTTCGGGAATCCCAATGATAAGTGCGTTACAGTAGTTCAATTGTGAGGAGACCGGTGCATGAACTGGCTTTTCAGCATCAGATAGAGGATATTGCAACGTTTTGAAATGTTCCGGAGGTGGAAAAAGGAGACTTTACAAAAATGATTAATGTGGGATTCAAATGTGAGTGGAGGGTCCATTTTAACACCTAGATTTGTCACAAGCGGTATACAAGATATATTGGAGCCGGAGAAGGAGATAGTGGTTATGGCTGATGATTTAGTCTGATGCAGAGTACCAATCAAGATGGCTTCTGTTTTGGAACTGTTTAGCTGGAGAAAATTTTGCTCCAACCAGACCTTTATTTCCTCCAGACAGATGGTGAGTTTTGACGGAGACACTGGTGAAGAGGTAGCGGACATGGTGGATGTAGCTTTGACACAGAGTTGTGTGTCATCGGCATAGCAGTGGAATGAGAAACCATGGAATCTGATGACTTTACCTAGCAGAGCAAGGTAGAGGGTGAAAAGGACGGGGCCAAGAACTGACCCCGGGGGAACGCCGCATGAGACTTTGTGGAGGTTAGAAGTAGATTGACCCATGGTAATGTATTCAGTCCGGTTGGTGAGATATGACTGGAACCACCTAATGACTGTATCAGTAAATCCAAAAGTAGAAAAAAGTCGGTTTAACAGGATGTTGTGGTCGATTGTGTCAAAAGTGACTGAAAGATCCAGAAGGATGAGACGAGAAGGAGAACCTGCATCCGATGACATCAGGAGGTTAATGGTGACTCTGACAAGGTCAGTTTCTGTGCTGTTGGGAAAGCGAAACCTAGAATGAAATTATTCATAAGGGTTGTTTAGTTTGAGATGGTCCCGTAGATGGATGGCAACAACTTTCTCCAACACTTTGAACAAGAAGGGAAGGTTAGAGATATGTCTGTAGTTAGACAGGTCTTCAGGGTTGAGGTTGTGCTTCTTGAGTAGTGGTCTAACAATGGATTTCTTCAGGGCAGAAGGAACTTCGCCAGTTTGAAGAGAGTGATTGATGACAGAAGCGATCAGAGGACTTAAGACATCAATATGGTCTTTTATTAAGGAGGTTACGAGGGGGTCTAGGTGACAGGTGGATGGTTGCATCGTCCTGATGATGTTCTTCACCTCCTTTAAGGAAGCCAGAGGAAAACCATTTAGGGGTTGAGAAATTATGCATGTTAAGGAAGCAGTTTGAGGTGAGGGTCAGGAAGGGTAGAGTGATGGACTGCAATCTTGGAAGCAAAAAAGTCCATGAATAGATTGCACTGCGCTGTTGAAGGGCCAGAGGAAGGTGAGGGAAATTGTGGCTCGAGTAAGTAGTTAATAGTTGTGAAAAGCTGTTTTGAATTTCCTGGATTATTTTTGATGACATTTGAGTAGAACTTGGCTCTTGCTTCTTTGAGAGACTTTGAGTATTTATGTTGGTGATCCTGGTAGGCTTGCTTGTGGACAGTGAGAGCAGATTGCTTGTAGCGTTGTTCAAGGGCCCGCCCAGAAGTCTTCAACCTCCTAAGGTCATCTGTGAACGAAGGGGCTCGTTTTAACAGTGGCATGGTGGTCCAGTAGGCTACACACATGGCTATTGTAGTAGTAGTAGGTGATGATGGTTGGCTGCCAAGTGGTCCGGATTTATGTCCTTAAGTTGATGGAAACTGATATTTCATTGAAAATTGGGAGGAATCAGGGGTAAAGCGGTTGTAATCAGACTCCCCTAGGTCGTACACTTGCAGATCAGAGACAGAGGCACACTTTGTTATGACCAGATCCAAGGAGTGCCCTTTAGTGTGGGTGGGGACATCAATGAGTATTTTAAGGTTGAAGTGGTTCAATATTTTAAGGAATTCAGCAACAAAAGGGCAGGAAGGGGTGTCAACATGGTTGTTGAAATCACCTAAAACGATGACATCATTGGAAGATGTGGAAAAAGCTGTGAGGAAGTTAGACATCTCAGGGTCAAAGGATGAATTTGATTTTGGTGGTTGGTAAACAAGGAGGAGCAACTGAGGGGAGGGGGACTTACATTTAAGGGCAATGCATTCAAAAGAGGAAAGTTCAGGTATTGGAACTAGAGATAACTCCAAGTCGCTGTTATGAGTGGCTAACAGCCTGTCACCACGGCCTTTAGAGCATGCTGTTTAGTGGTAGCTGTAGCCAGAAGGACAAGACTCATTCAAGGAATAAAAGGAGGCAGGTTGGTGCCAGAACTCAGTTACACGCATCAGGTCAAGATGTTTATCCAGGATATGATCATGAATGAGGCAGGTTTTGTTTGCGATTGACTGAGCATTAAATAATTACGTTTTGGTGAACAAGGAAGCAACAGATCTTTTCAATGGCCGTAATAGACAGGTTTTACCATGGAGATACCCAGTCTATCTGCCTGGCAGGAGACGTTGCTCCGATGATGTGGGAGAGGTGCAACAGCTCGCGAGGCTGACCACAGAACTGGGATGGTGGAATTTGACCATGAAGAAAGCAACATTCTTCTCGAGCTTCTGTGAATGTAGCGTGGGCGTTTGATTGCCCCTATACATGTTGGAGTAGAGACTGCTGAGATTTCACAGCTGGTTGGCTGGCTGGTAGCTCAACATGACGGAAGCTGAGGAAAGTCAAGTCAGGATTATTTTTACCCAGATTCCAAGCTGGGATTTTGTTATTTATGTGGTTTTATGACAGGAGGCTACTTGTTGGAAAAGCTACACAAATCCACAGCTGTGCAGCAGTGATGGCACGGAGCATCAAACTTTACTAACAAGGGTGACACAGCTCCAGACGGTGCTTTACAGACAGCAATGAGAGGTAGGCAATCCAGATTTTGTAGCACAACTATTCTTCAGAACAATTAGTGGTCAGTACGTAGGTCAAAAATAGATTAAAAAGTCTAAAAGGTCAAGACAAGCTAAGGTCCAGGCACAGAGACTATGTATGGAATAAATGTTAAATGATCACATCAAAGCAAAACACATAGTTATTTTTGTTCTATGACAGCTTTAATCTTTATAGACACAACATTGGCATAAAGGAAAAGTAGAACTTTTAATCATGTATCAAACAGAACATCACGTTGTATTCTCTATGAGGATCTTTTTATCACAGCTTTTAAATACCATACTTCAGATGCAAGTTCTTACTTCCACAAGCATTCAGTTATTGTTCTGAATTAGTGTTTGTTTATTTAAGTTGTGGAGGATCATTATCTACAGCCTGGGAAAACATTAACTGATCCAAGAATGACGCATAGTTGAATCAGTGACTGTTGTTCTCAAGGTAGCAAAGAAAATAAGAATTACCAGTCTTGCAGATGGTGCTACCCAGTTGATTTCAGGTTTAGTAATGTGTCTTATGTTACTGTGTCCAACAGTGGTCCACCTGCACAAAGACATTATACCAATAAAAGACTTTCACGAACCCCTGCAGAAATTATCGTGATCACGCCCACCATCACATAAATGATTGTTGCTGTCGTCTTTCTCTTCCATCTTTCCCTTTCAGGGGTCGCCAGAACGAAATGGAACCGAATGTTGACTTGAGACAAAATTCAGTGTTATTTATTTTAAATGGATAAGCCCGCAGTGCAATTAAGCTGTTAGATATGAGAACATTTATACATGATGCTGAATTTTGTCTAGTTGAAACAAGGTCGTCAGAAATACAGTCCTAGGACTAACAAAATACACATGTAGAGAAGACTAGGCTGAAGGACACTACAGAGGCAACGATCATAGAAACACAAATAACGAACAACCAAGGGAAGGGTCTACCACACCAGACAGGACTTAGATCCCACTGAAACTGTCCAGCACATAATCATAGGATTTAAGATTCAGGCATGCACTGAGAACATTAGAATGGAGTTACTGTAAACGTGAACATGAACATCTGCCTCATGTTTCATCAACACTTCCTTTCATCCACTCATTCTACTTCTCTTTTATGGTTCTCGTTCATGGTGAGGATACTCCAGAGTAGGGCTGCATTGGGATTGGGTCCCGCGGGACCCAACACAAATCTCGCGGGAGCGGGCGGTATGAACTTTGCTTCGGGCGGGAGCGGGTGGCTAAAAGAAACAGTGCGGGATCAGGATGAGCATGTATGGCGAGTGATTTCTGCTACGGATTACCAGCCAAAGGAAACCGTCGTCTAACATTAACGTTTGAGAAGAAGCCCTTGGAGAAGCACGTTGTCTCTGTAGCGTGTGGACAGTGCAGACGTTCACACGGCGACGTCACCTTCAGCTGCGCCTTCTCCAGAGTCTGGTTATTATTGTTATATTAGGCTTAGTCGTGGAAGAAATCACTCGCTATAGAGCATGGAGACTCCGATCACAAGTGCCGTGGCATCACGGGAGGTGACGCCACAGTGTTTAATGGTTAAAAACTAAATGAAAATCAAAGTACGCTAATCCTGACCAATTTGTCAAAACTTTTGACACATTTGTTTCATTTCTCAGGCCAAAGACATGCAGGCTTGAGAAATGAAACAAAGAGCTTCATGGGGTTTCTGTATTAATAGCCTATAAAACGACATGTTTTCTCCTGCGGGACCAGAGAGGACACAAAATCAATGCATGTCTTTTGCGGGAATAATTTCTCCGAGTTTTGCGGGTGCGGGCGGGAGTGTAACACACACGATGTGGGTGTGGGCGGTAATGGTCAGATATTCAGCGGGATGAAGAAAACAGTCCTGTGCATGGCTCTACTCCAGAGCACCATGCAGGTCTGGTCTGATCCAGGTCCTGTTGCATACCTTCAGGTTGAGTCAGATTTATTTTAATAAAGTCTGATCCTGTTCTTCACCCTTCTTTATCAGTCCCATCCTTCATTCTTTTCAACATCCATACCAATATCACTTTCATCTACCTAAGAGGTCCTAGGTTGGCTGTATTGTTGCCTACTGAGACAGAAATTTGAGTCAACCAGGAGCCCCTTGAGGGAGGCTCAACCTTCAGATCCATCGACACCTTCCTTTTCTCTTTTCTACTTTAAGAATCTGTCACAATGTGTCGAGGCAGGATCCACAAGCAAACACAGAAAACAATGAGAAAACAATGAGTTATCCAGGCATGTTATAGCCGGAGATGTGTGGACTGGCGGAGGGACGTTTGGCAGTTTCCCAATTCTTGATTGAAGGCTGATTTTTACAGAGAGGCTGAGTAGGCATGCATGCTGATTGGCAGCAGCAGAAGAGGTTCTTGAAGCTCTGGAAACAAAAGTCAATTTTCATGCAAAATCAGAAATGGGCTTAACCCACAGTTTTACCTGAACAAGTACAACAGCAATCTGGAGAAGAGTGGTGAAGAAACCAGAGGCAATTCTGCTGGTAGAATTCGTAACAACCATTCTCCTGCTCAGTCACCCACGACGGTCACAAAAGGCCAGGTGAACAGCACCCAGGGAGGAAAAGAGGAAGAAGATAGGAACAGAAATCCAAGTCTGATCAAGTAACGTGACTTTACTGTTTTAGAGTGATTTAAAACATCAACATTATTGTCCCAAAATGCTTCAAACAATCAAAAAAACATTAAAAAGGAACAAGATTACTCCATTACTTTGTTTATTCTAATCCCACTAATACAATCATCAAAGATTTCATTAACAGTAAACATTTAATACTAAAACCTTTCCATTTGCATGAAGTGATTGGTCTGTATTACTATGGTAACAAAAACAAAAAGTAATTGCTTTGTTCAGAGAGGTTGTATGAATGTTTCGAGGGCCTACGTGACATTTTAATATTTTACATAATGTAATATCTACTATGTGCTGTGATTAGGTTTATGTTGCTTCTATTAGAGCAGCTTATTTGCTCAATGCAGCCGTTTAAATGTAGCTGTTAATCTCGTGGTTATGCAGCTCGAGAGGACACAAACCAGAAGCAAGTTAAATCACCCACCAGTGCAGTAAGATCATTACACTTGATTATAGCAAAGTGGGAAATCTCTCAAGTGTCAAATCATTCAATTTATGTGCTTTTATAAAATGAAAACAAACTTAAAATTACCTTTTAGTTCCTCTCACAGTGAAGCTTGTCTGGTTGCAGCTGGCTGGTTGCACAGATGTCTGCTGCTATGTTATCATCGAGATGTGAAGTCGGCTTAGCTGTTCCTCACTGGAGGGTGACAGCTGACACTGGATTGGTCACCTTAGAAAGCACACCTAGACGAGAAGGGAGCATCTCACACCTGCTTTAAGGGTTTGTTAGAGAAAGTTTGGAGTAAGAACAAACCATCCACCACAAGCGTACACTGCCTGCTTTCTGAATCTTCTCAGAAGATTAGTAAGCATTCACGGCTAGTTATAATGCAACATGCTTGGTTCAAACACACGTTCCTGCAGAGTATGAGAGCATTTCACATGATTGCATCCCTGATCATGTTGAAGCGATGAGTTAGTGACCAGTTCTCAGAGCTGTAAATGCAAGCTGAAGAGCGTTTATTTTCCATCTGTGCAGCGCATCAGGTCATACCTTTAATAATAGAGCAAATCAAGAGATATGAAGGGATGAGAAAAGCCTGACCTTTACGGGTCACTGAATGATTCTTGGTTTCTCACTTCAGAGGAGCCACTGCTCACAATGTGATGTTGCATACTAAACTATGAATAACTTACTGCAGGATAAACAGCAGAGAGGCTTCAGTCGTGTTTTTCTTGTGTTATTAAAATCCACAAATAACAAGCAGTATGCAACCAGAATACAATGCACACTGAGGCTTTTTAATTATAAGCATGTATAGCATTGCTGTAATTGCAGTCTCCCACACGGTATTATGCAGAGTTTGTGGGGGCTTCTTCTCTGGAGTTCTTTCTAAAGCATTAAATTGCTTTCACAAACCTTTGATTAGACAATCCCCCCCACTTCCATTATGTTTGCTGTCCATGAGTGATTGCTCACACGCTGAGATAAAAGGCTGGTCCAGGAACTGAGGCGATGAGGCGAACGGGACACGATAATGAAATGAAATGAGGCATGAACATTGTCTGTTGCTGTTATCACTTAAGAGTGTGAAGAAATGGTAAAGGACCTGAGAGACCCCGGCTCTGCCTGCCGCTCTACAACCTCACTCTGACAGCTTTTAACATAATTCATCAATAAGCTGAGGATGTCCCAGAAAACTTCACTTCCAGGACCCTGCAAAGAGAGAAACGGTTACAGGAAAACGTTTAGTCTGTGACCCTCGTGTGTGTAAGTGCTTCTGCTTAGTTAACTCCACGAGTTTAAGAGGCGAACGCTGGGCTGTGTTTAGCTGTTGTTACGTAACAAGGTCAGACCAAGACAAGCCACAGCTCAGGTTTGCACTTCACTGGACAATTTAGCTCTGCTGGTGAAGTCGCTTCCTCTATGTCTCCAGCGTTTGCTACCATCTGCTGAGTTCTAAGTGCATTTCTAAAAAATAAGACAAAATAAAATCTCTGCATCTATAATTTTACTTTTTTCTATCAATGTTTGACATTTCCATCCTGTTCTAAAATGTTTATCTTTTGTAAAATCATTTAAAAAATACTACAAAATATTCAGAGGAGAAAAAATAACTAAGTAAAATAAATCAGAGTGAAGTGTTGGATGGTGGCAGGAAATAATAGTCTTCTGTATTGTGTGAGGTGTTTTTCTGTCTCCTCCCAACTCTTCCTAACACTAACTTCTGCCTACGCTCTCCATCAGTGAGTGTGAGACTTGAAGGTAAGTTACTCCAGGTTTATGTGTGGCTGTTCTCTGCTGTTGTCTGATTGATCCATATTTAGTTTCTCAAACTGGAAAAAACAAAACTCAAGTTTACCAAAAGCATCTGAATCTTTAAGAGCAGCACAGATCAAAAAGCTCGAACGGATCATTGACCCTGATGCAGTTCCTCCACCCACATCCTCACACACCACAGAAGACACGCTTACATCACAGTTTTCTGATTGGCTAAAACACTAAACCCTCTAAACCCTAAACTCACTTTTCAAATCAAACACAGGTTTGGCCTTTAGCACCGTTCAGATACTCAGACAAAGTTTACAAAACTCATCCACTCTTAAACCTTAAAGACATTCTCAGCCACTAAACACGTCTCACACACGTGCAGATAAATAAAACAGCTCTTACACACAGCAACTCAAATCTTACCTCATGTTTCTGAAGATGTTATCAGACCAACTGTGGATAAAAGTCAGTTCAGAGTGCAGGTGGCTCAGGTGCATCTACGTGGATAGATACAAGGAAGAGTCAATATGAGAGGTGGTGGACGAAGAGGACGAGGAACAGCCTTTACTGATGAAATTCAGGCAACTATTGTCCACCTTTGGACGACAGTGAGGACAGCAGGACAAAGAGTCTGTGGGCAGCATCATCAGGACATTTAGAGAAGAGAACAGGTAAATGTTCCTTGCTTTTGAACATTTCTCATACTATTCTGTAAGTGCTGTAATATTCATTACTATGCTATCTTTACTGGCTATATTTGTAAATGTTGTGTCTCTTTTCTAGAGTTGAAATACGACCAAATGATAAAGGAAGGACTTTTTTCCCAACAAGCCTCACTGTTGAACGGTCATTCTAAATAATGTCATCTAACTCTGAAATCCAGAGTGATTACAGACAGAGTCGACGTTGATTTGATCATATGCGTCCAAGCTCTCAGGAGACCAGAATGATTTACACTGTTTTACTGAAAGAGGAATACTTATCTGGCTGCTGGAGTTTGGGAAGCTAGACCTGAATCCCAGTGGAGGATGAGAGGTTAGTAAAGGGAACATTGTGAAAGGTGGGGACAGCTTACGGATGTGAAGATACAACAGGGAGAGCATGGAGCTGGAGCTGCAGGTCTGTTTGGTGGAGGTCCTGAGGCGCTGAAGTTAACTAAGAGGTGAGTATGACTAAACAGGTGGATGAGTTGGGAGATGGAGGAATAATTTCTTATGGACTGTGGGTGGACAGGAGACTCATGGTGGAATAATGGATGAGACGGTGGAGGAGGTTTGGATCTGATTGTGAGTGGTGGAACTGGGGATCCCGTGGGAGGGAAGCATGTTGTCAGTTTTGGAGGAACTGCTGGAGACTTTCACCAGAACAAGGTGACAAGAAGGAGGAGAAATCAGGCACTATGTGGAGAGCAACAGGTAGGTAAATAGTAGGGATGCAATGGTACACGGTAAAATCCCAGACCGTTCGGTCCTCCCTGCACGGGACAATCTACCCTCTTGTACCGCGGGACTTCGGTTTTGCCATTTTTTCGCGCTGGTCCTTTTATTTCATGCTTTACACGGCACCAGGGTGCGTTTGTCCAGGCAGATGCATTTCATTCTGTGTGCCCGCTCTAGTCTCGTCTGAAGCTGCTCACAGCAGACCCCCTCCCTACCCGCGAGTAAATATCCAGTCACAGGTTTGACCCGCCCCACTGAGCTGAAAGTTTGAGCAAAACAAGCGCTACAGAGAGAAACTTAGCCACGGCAACATGCGACGCGCCGTCTTCAAACAAACCTTCCGTGTGGGAACATTTCTGGTTTGCAGTTGAATATAAAGACGAGGAGAGAAAACGGTGAACTCAGAGGCTCACTTTATTTGACGCCACAACCACAACCCCTCACACAACACACTCCTGAGTCGAGACCTTCCTTGGACATCCTACAATTCCAAATTACGCGTCACTCCCGGTCCCGCTTCGGTCGACCTAGCCTCTCACTGACACCAGATTGAAAAGGCATTTTAAAAGTGACATTTCTGTTGGTCTCTGAACATATTATTACACACTGGACTACAAGTAGTACATCTGAAAAGTTATATTATTGCGTGAATAAAATAAAGTTTGGAAATTTCAGATTTTCTTAAGCTTTTCTACAATTCAAAGTGGACCGAAACCGTGACCCAAAAACCGAGGTACGGACCGAACCGTGGAGAAAGTGGACTGTTGCATCCCTAGTAAATAACAGAAGTCATATACATCTATGCTATCCTTCTCCTGCGCCTCATGTTCCTCATTTCACTAACTTTTCTTTTTAGTCCAATTTTATCAGGTTTTTGATTAACTTCTCTGCTACTTGTACTCCAAAGCTGCTGTCACTATTAGCAGCTGGTCTACTTCTATCAACCTGAAAAGACCAGACTTCTGCTGTAAAACTTTAAATTTTTCTAACGTAATGAAATGAACAGACTGGATTTCTTTTGCTTTTTTTGCTGGACGTGGAGGAGATGCAGAAGGGGAAAGAACATCCTCAAATCTGGATCACTCAAGGGGTCCCTCTCTGCTGCCAGGGCATCTTTAATTGATTGCTGCAGCTATGAACTTTAATAAAACATGTTTTTGAAGTTTCTCAGTCATCCAAAGGGGTTCAAATGAAGGCAACTGTTCTTCTTTGGTTTCTTGAAGACATTTCGTTTCTCATCCGAGGAGCTTTGTCAGTTCTGATTGGAATATGGGAGGGTCAAGCTTATAAGCTGTAGCTGTCTATTGTTGCTTAATGAGCAGAAACTACCTATGAATATCCCTCCTCCCTACCTCTTGAGAAGTCCTCTATGTCATTAGGAGGTAGGGAGGATGGGTATTCATAGGTAGTTTCTGCTTGTTAAGCAACAATAGACAGCTATCATTTATACGCTTGACTCTCCCATATCCAGCCAGAACTGACAAAGCTCCTAGTTCTGGTCTTGTTGGACCTCAGTGCTGCTTTTGACACAGTCGATCACAATATTCTCTTAGAAAGGCTTGAACATGTTGTAGGGATCAAAGGAACAGCGCTAGGCTGGTTTAAATCTTATTTATCTGACAGATTTCAGTTTGTTCATGTACATGAGAAATCTTCTTCATACTCTAGAGTTACTTGTGGAGTACCACAAGGTTCAGTACTTGGACCAATTCTTTTCACTATGTATATGCTTCCAATTGGTAAAATCATTAGACAAAATGGGATAAACTTCCACTGTTATGCTGATGATACTCAGTTATATTTATCCATAAACCCTGATGAACCTAATCAGTTAGGTAGACTACAGGCTTGTCTTGAAGACATAAAAATCTGGATGACTCTAAACTTTCTGCTGTTAAATCCAGACAAGACTGAAGTTATCATCTTTGGACCAGAACCTCAGAAAAGGAAACTGCTTAGTCAGTCACCTGATCTAAATGGTATTAAATTAGCCTCCGAGAACAAAGTAAAGAACCTCGGTGTAATCTTTGACCAGGACATGTCATTCAAATCCCACATTAAACAGGTTTGTAGGATTTCCTTTTTCCACCTTCGGAATATTGCTAAGATTAGAAGCATCCTTTCCAGGAGTGATGCTGAAAAACTGGTTCATGCATTTATTACCTCAAGGTTGGATTACTGCA
>SSNS01000248.1:765109-785993 GCA_006937985.1 Aphyosemion australe
ATCTTTGACCAGGACATGTCATTCAAATCCCACGTTAAACAGGTTTGTAGGATTTCCTTTTTCCACCTTCGGAATATTGCTAAGATTAGAAGCATCCTTTCCAGGAGTGATGCTGAAAAACTGGTTCATGCATTTATTACCTCAAGGTTGGATTACTGCAGTAATTCATTACTATCAGGAGGTCCACAGAATGTAGTCAAAAGTCTTCAGCTGGTCCAAAATGCTGCAGCTAGAGTTCTGATGAGAATTAAAAAGAGAGACCACATCTCTCCTGTTTTAGCTTCCCTACATTGGCTGCCTGTTAAATTCAGAATAGATTTTAAGATCCTCCTTCTCACATATAAAGCTCTTAATAAACAAGCTCCATCATACATCAGTGATCTGATTGTTCCATATGTTCCTAACAGAGCACTTGGCTCTCAGACTGCAGGTTTACTGGTGGTTCCTAGAATATCTAAAAGTAGGATGGGAGGCAGATCTTTTAGCTATCAGGCTCCTCTCCTGTGGAACCAGCTCCCAGCTTTAGTCCGTGAGGCAAACACATTGTCTACTTTTAAGACTAGGCTCAAAACTTTTCTATTTGATAGGGCTTATGGTTAAATTCTGATGTTAGCCCAGGTTTAGACGAGTGGGGAGCAGAGGGAGGTGGAGTGTACAGCGGGGACTACAGTCGTTAAAGACTTTTCTCCCTGGCCCTGCCTCCCACATGCCTCCATCTAAAAGGCTAGGTTATCCTGAGTTATCTCTGTAGTTATGCTGCTATAGGCTTAGACTGCTGGAGGACATACTGACCACTTTCCACACTCTGCTACTCTCTTCTACCACCACTCTCTAATTGCATTATTTCCTGTTATTTCAGCTGTTAACTTTATTTTCTCTCTAAGTGTTTTTCACCCCAGAAGAAGCTACACTGGCGTTCTGCTGAGCTGTGGTGGCCTCATGGAGGGGGCCATCAGCTGGCACACTGCTGCCAACCACTTAACATTCTCCCTCTCCTGATATTACATCTCACTTTCTTTAACATAGAATGTGCTACTATTAGTTCACCTATTGAATTAATTATAGATTCACTCAGATAAAGACAATAAAGTTTCTCTTACTAAATAGAACTTCTACTAAGAAATCACAGTGTAGCCATAGAAACACTACTTGATCTATATGGTGTGTGTGTGTGGGTGTGGGGTGTGCGTGTGCCTGCTCTGTCTTCTCAATCCCCAGTGAGTCGTAGCGGATGGCTGCTCATGCTGAGCCAGGATCCTCTGGAGGTTTCTTCCTCTTACCCCCAAATTCCACTATCTCCGCTCCGCTCCGGCACGAACTCCACAGCAAAAACGGTTCCTTTGTAGTCAATCAGAGCTGTTCCACTACTGCGGCCGTGCGGCGCAGTGCGCCGCCCGCCGTTCCGCCATCCGGCAAACATAGGATCGATTCTATTTTTGCCGGACGCCGGAGAACCTCCGCAGTCAATCTACAGAAATCACAACCGCAACAGGAAAGTGAGCAAGCACAACTTCCGTTTTTTCACAATAAATCTATAAACAAAAGCGTTTTTTTGTTTCATATGCACAGGTATTTTTATCTAATGACTATTACATGTATACACATTCGTCTCAAAACATTTTTTACGTGTTTACCCCCAAATTCCACTATCTCCGCTCCGCTCCGCTGCGGCACGAACTCCGCAGCAAAAACGGTTCCTTTGTAGTCAATCAGAGCTGTTCCACTACTGCGGCCGTGCGGCGCAGTGCGCCGCCCGCCGTTCCGCCATCCGGCAAACATAGGATCGATTCTATTTTTGCCGGACGCCGGAGAACCTCCGCAGTCAATCTACAGAAATCACAACCGCAACAGGAAAGTGAGCAAGCACAACTTCCGTTTTTTCACAATAAATCTATAAACAAAAGCGTTTTTTTGTTTCATATGCACAGGTATTTTTATCTAATGACTATTACATGTATACACATTCGTCTCAAAACATTTTTTACGTGTTTACACATTTGAAGACCGTGTTAAAACTATTTTAATCACAGAATGATTTGTTTGGATCTAACTTCCGCATTTATTGCTCGGACTGTATCGCGAGATCTCGAAATTCCCGCGCATGCCTGTTTAGCGCACCTCAGGTCTCCGCACCGGGGCGGAGCCGTTGTAGAGCGGGTATAGTGTGAATTGAGTTCGGAAGCCAGCGGCGGCGGAAAGCGGGTGCGGAGCAGAGCTAGTGGAATTTCGGGGTTAAAAGGGAGTTTTCCTTCCCACTGTCGCTACATGCTTGCTTAGTATAAGGATTGTATCAACACACAGTCAGTGTCTTGATACAATCTGCTGGGTTCCTTATATGGGAAACTTTTTTACTGATTGGCTTAATGAACTGAACTGTATTGGAATGTTTACTTTGTGAAGTGCCTTGAGACGACTCTTGTCGTGATTTGGCGCTATATAAATAAACTGAATTGAATTGAATTGAATAGGATGAGAAACGAAACATCTTCAAGAAACCAAAGAAGTCAGTTGCCTTAATTTGAACCCCTTTGGATGAATAAAAAACATTAAAGGATTTTTTTTTATACTGCGTTCTTAAAGTTGTGGCTCGAGTCTTTACATTTTTCTCTGAAAGGAACAAAGCAAACCCACCACACATATTTTCACTCTCTATCTTGCTTATACAGGTGAGGTTTAGATGAATGAATGAGATAACATTAGTTAATGATGAGAAGTCAGCAGCAACAAAGGAGGAATGCTGCAGGTCTACTTCAGATTGCAGGGTTGTTACAAAAAGAGTTTTTAATTTGTTTGATCCATCTTCTTGCAATTCCTCCCTGTAGACATCAAAGATTACAAATCAGATTTCATCAGGTGAATTCGAAAAACTTTCAAAAGTTCCAGAAAATGACTCTCTGGGCTCTGTGGCTGCTTTGCAAATTGAGTCATTCGCAACCTGTTTAAAGATTTAGTCAATCTGCTACTAAATCCTTGTGCTTTAGTTCTAACACATGTAATACTCTGGATTGTCTTTCTGCTTTCTTACTGTACCAGCTCACTCATGAAAATGAGATTTGATTTCTCTATGAGTTTTCATCCAGTTAAAGCTGCAATGGCAAATTTGGAAAACAAATTAGCTTAAAGGTGTCCTAGAATGCAATTAATCAACAATCTAAAACAGAGCTTTGAGCCTCCAAAAAGCATAACAACATTTTTTTTTTGGCTTTCATCTGTCCCAGGAGCCCTGATACAGGCCATTCTAAACCCCCTTACTCAGGCCTTCAGTGAAAAGAGCTGTTTACCCCTCCCACTCGGCCAGGACATGCTGATTGGTTGGTTTCCCTAGAAGGCCTCAGACACATGCAGGTTTGAGGAGGCGTGGCTCCCCCTTATGACGTGTTAAGGAAGGCTTTCTCAGAACAGGGGTTTACATTCTAGGTCCCCTTTAAGCCATTTGTTTTCATGCTTCTTAACAACGTTCTAACATAGTATGCTATTGTGGCAAGGTGGACAACCGAGGGCCCGGGCGGGACTTGAACCTCAGAGTCATGCGCGTTAACCAGTCAGCCAAAGGGATATCCCTGTGGCCAAGCAGCCCAGGCGCATGATCAATTGGGATACAGTGACGGCATGCTCACCCTGTCACACTATGAATATGTTGTGGAGATAAAAAAAAAATAATAATAAAGTGGTTCAATAATCTCCATTCTATCCTTCTTATTTCCAAAGACAATAACTTCAGTCTTGTCTTTGTTTAACTGAAGGAAGTTTGACTGCATCCAGTCATTAACTTGCTCCAAACACTGACAGAGAGTCTAGGGGACCACAGTCACTAGGTGATAGCGCTAGGCAGATCACATTTGTTAAATGTTTGCAACACAGTCTGAACACATTTACTGGAGCACTATGTGGTGATCTGGGTGTTGTGGAGGAAAATAGAGAAACCAGCAAAGACACAAACCATTGTAAAAGGCAGAAATGGTCAAGAGAGGTTTGGGGTCAAGAGTTAAATTGGCTAATGCTAATGCTAGCGGGTAGCACGCTCATGATCAAGTGGGGTTCAGAAAAAACACAATGATTGTGAAACTAAGAATGACTAAAATCTACAAGAGAAAGAAAAATCCCCACCATCCTGTTTATTCTTAGCTATCTGCAGCCTACAATGGTATGGAGCAGAGCTGCAGCAGATACCTGGAGTCAGGTGTTGTTACCAGTCTGCTCCATACCTCTGCAGCACTATGGCAAGCTGTTGTAGTATGTAATTCACAAACGCTTCTATCTTTGAACATAATTTAAACTGGATTATTGCCAACCCGAACATAATAGACATGCCACCATTACATTGTTACCAGTAGAAATAAAATGTTATTAGCATTTCCAGTAGCTTACTATTGAACATGTTAATGAAATACATTAAATCCTACTGATCATATGTGGACAAATTTAGATATGTTATTTTGACCTGAATGAGTGATATTAATACAAACCTAAAATGTTACTGAAATGTAGGTCAAATTTTTTCATATTAATTAACTACAAATACCTAACCCTAACCCCATCAGTTAAATGCTAGTTATGCACCATTCATTTTTGAAAATACATTTTTCCTCGTATAAACTTGAGTTTACCACTAAAGTAGGCCCTGTGATTTGCTTCCATGTGTGCTCAAGCATTGATTTATGGCGACAGCTTCGTATTTGAATAATAAAATATTAAAATCTATGCTACTTTCCTGCTAACCATAAGTATTATAATTTAGTCCTTGAATAATTCCCCGTGATAATAAAATTGGTGCAGAGATCTTGCAGTGATTTATTACAGCTGAAATGATGACTGCAGATGATGAAGTAAGAATCAGTTAGAAGCTTTTTTAATATTGCAAAAACACACTAATAGAAAATGAATATACATAATTCCAAAACATAAACAAACATCAATGTTTTAGGGGGTTCAGATTGTAAATAAACAATGAGCAGTTTTTGTTTTGTTTGTTGAGATTTGGAGAAAAAGGAAACTAATTTAAAAGTTCTTTGATATCTACAGGCAACAAGCTGGGGGGAGGGGGGGCTAAGTGTAACGGTAACATGTTACAATAAGGGACAGAAAATAATGCTTCCTTACTAGGCAACGACTCAGGATGTAATGAGTAATGAACTGGGGACTAACTGGTCCTGGAAGGCTGGTATCCAGCATGTTTTAGTTTTAAGTCTGCTTCAACACATCTGATTTCAATCAGCAGGTGATTAACGGGCTTCTGCAGAGCCTGATGAGCTGCTGAACAGGTGATTCAACCACTGAATCAAGTGTGATGGAGCAGAGAAACAACTAAAATGTGCTGGATACCGGCCCCCCGGCCCGGAATTGAATACCCCTGGACTAATGGGTATTTAACCAGTACTTACTGGTAAAAACACCCACCAGTCTTATTGAGGGACTAATGGGTAGTTGACTAAAGAACAAAGGAGGAACAAATCATTACTTTCTCAGTACTTAACCTTTACCTACTTCATTTGTGTCCCCTAAAGTAAAGTGAGGCCTCCTCAGAAGTACCTACTGAAGAACGAATCATTACTTGCTAAGAGGGGGGAAGATGTGACAGGGTGAGCATGCTGTCACTGTATCCCGATTGATCATGCGCCCTGGCTGCTTGGCCACAGAGATATCCCTTTGGCTGACTGGTTAGCGAGCATTACTCTCACCTGGGAGTCTGGGGATCGAATCCCGCCTGGGCCCTCGGTTTGTCCACCTTGCCACAACTTGCTCAGTACCAAACCATTAACTGCAATTTTTTTATTATTTGATCTTGAGTGATTTCTTAATAATGATCAACCATTTTTTAAATTATAACTTCATGAGCAGCTATCTAATGACCAAAAACTACTCAAGATAGATGAGAATTGCAGTTTTTATTATTGAATATTTGGATTCTAGAAAGTTGCACCTGGCCCATCCCTTTAGTTATGCGGCTGTAGGCTAAAACCTGGGCTGGCTGTGGCCTGGGAAAAGATATTAGATGTAGACCCCCATCCATACAAACACACACACACACACAGAGAGAGAGAGAGAGAAAACACTAAAGTTATGGTTTTATTTCCATTTGTTCTGTTTGCATATGTCATGTAGCAAACAGTACGTCCAAGAGGACCATTTATGTGTTTTTTTGCCAGTCAGTGATTCTATTGCAACAAGATGTTTAGGAGGATGTCAGTGATGGTAAATGGCCTGTATTTGTATAGCGCCTTCTTAGGGTTCTACAACCCCCCGAGGCGCTTCACAACACAATCAGTCATCCACCCATTCACACACACATTCACACGCTGGTGGGGATGAGCTGCATCGTAGCTACAGCTGCCCTGGGGCGCGCTGACAGAGGCCTTTTGCCTCGTGTGTTTTCAGTTATTCCCTGCATCGGTTTTCCTCCCTAGTATTCCCGTCCTCGGTCCGAGTAGCTCTTTAGTTGTATTTTATTCCCCTAAGGGCTGAGAACTTGTGTTTCCCTTTTATTTTTGGTTGTTAATAAAACACTCTTGTTGTTTTATACCATCATCTTCTTCCTGGTTTCCTTATGTTCCCCTACACAACACATTCCACCATCAGGGTTGTAACAGACACTAGTCAGTTTTAGTGATGGTAAACTCGATTCTTTTTACTGAATCGAGTTTGAATGAGTCACTCACCAAAATGAATCAGGTTTTCGAGTCATTTGAGTCACTGAGTCAGTTGCCCAAAGTGCAAAAAAAATCTACATTTTCACTCAAACTTAATTTGCTCCTCTTTCTATGTAAATCCTACTGCTAAGATGAGTGATTGAAAAAAACTATTAATTTTATTCACTGAAATTCATTTTTTAAAATAGTGGTGGAACTGAAATATTATATTTTTTCTTTAGTCTGCTTATTATCTTTGCAAAAAGAAAAAGGTGTAGACTGAATATGGCGTCAGTCACATTATCAAAGTTCAGCTCAGGTAAAGGAGCGACTCTTCCCCTGTAACAGCCTGAGTTTCTGCAGCTGACAGCCAGGAGGGAGAGGTGAGTGAGCTTGTAGTACCGCGAGCTTCCACTGGGGGACTCCTATGAGCTGAAACTCAGGTGGGAGTAGTGAGTGATCCATACCGCGAGCAGCGTGAGTCATGACTCATGAGCTGAGCCAGGTTAGCGGTACTGCGAGCCTCCACTCCAATGAGTGACTCGTTTGAGTTGAAACCTGCGATGGACGGGGTGAGTGACTATGAGTCAGGCCCGCTACGGAGGAACTGAATGATTCGTTCATGCTACGATTTAGCACCGGCATTTTAAGCTAGCTTTCAGGAAGGGAGGGAGTGAGTCGTGAGTGATTCGAACGTGCTGTTAGCAGAGCGATGCTACTGGGAACTAATGAGCTTCCAGGCCAGAGCAGGTAAGAAAATGCTTTTATTAAGAAACTGGCTGTTATTTCTTTCCTCAATTTTAATGATAAGCTAGATATATCTCTACTAATGAAATTAGTTTGCTAACAGTAACAGGGACGAGTCAGTAAATGAGTCAGTTGGGATTGTGACTCGTGATTTGTGAGTCAGTAAAGTGATTCTTGAGTATTGAACGATTCGTTCATGACTCGCACATCACTAGTCAGTTTTGGCTTGTTTTTAGCACCCCCTAGTGTTTGTTGGTGAAACTGAAAGTGAAACGTATCTCTCCTCGCTGTGCGTTTGTCTTTTTAACACCTTAATCTAACTGCTGAAATGTCTCCTCAGCCTTCATTAGTGTCTACAGGAGCGGTTCATCACTAAATCAAACAAATCAGCTGTGTTCATGATCTAAAACATGCAGGAAACATGCTGGAACCAGACTGCAGAGCCAGTCCCAACAGACCGTACCGGCAACTGTGAAGTTGCAAGTGGAATAGTCTGGCCACATGGGGTGACAGGGGCTGTGTGGCCTTTCATTCACCCTGTAAAGGGTCATTTTAGCACATACTGGCTCAAGAAAATTGTTTAAAAATATGAAAAAGTTGCAAAGTGTCCCTTTAATTTAAATAGCAGATTCACTAAATTTGTGATTCTGATCATGCCAGCAGAGAAGACTTTGCTGATGGCACACTACTGGTCATAACTAATTATTGATTGACTTCAAAAAGGTTTTTCTTTTTTTTTTCCAAAGATTAAAAAACCAACAAGAATAAGTAAGAAATGTGTGAAAGATTGTTCAAGAGCAAATAAAATCCTCACTAACTGTCCTTTCACCTGAATGCCTTCTGGTTTGTTAACAGCTGTTGTGCCAAAGATTATGAGTACCTGAAAAATCTGGTTTGAAATAGAACATGAGAAGGTGTGTTCTGTTAGACCTAGAGTGATAACATTTTAGCCGGTCCGAGTCGTATTCAATAGGCAGCAGGTATTCTTGTTTAAAGTGTTCTTGTCAATGTTCTCTGGACTGTTCTGTAAATCTGCTCAGGTCACAAATTAAAAATTGATTTTCCTACTAGAGAGGACCAAGTTGGTGAAGTCAGCTCTATTTCAACCATTAGGAGGATTTTTTAGTCACTATTTCTTTAGAAGTAAAACATTATTGACTGTTGGGAGAATTGGCATCATTTGAGTGACTAAAGTGAAACTGTTTACTAAAGACCAAGCCAAGGTGCAACTAGAGCATGTAGTTAGTTTGTCTGATGTCACAGATAACCCTGATGCTGAGCAGCGTGCTTCTGTCACCTTGCTTGCTGATTGGCTGCGTGTCACATTCAACGGGCAGCATGCTCGTTTGGCTCAAAGTCAAACTAAAACAATGAAACGCGTTTGATTGTCTGTCCCCCTCTTTTGTGCTTATTAAACTAACTAAAAAGATTTCAGACCTTAAGGAGGATGCTCAACGTCTACTAGCTAAAATGCTAAAGAGGGAAATGCTACTGGATAGTTTTAGAAATCACCTCCCTTCACTGTCCAGTGTCAGTCGGCCAACATGAATAAGAGATATCCAAGCATGGTTGCATGATCCCAATCATCATTTCTTGGGGTTTGTCATCACGGCTACGGACTTCCCACTGTACTCCAGAGCCATCTTCATCTTCATTTGAGGTTGTGGTACGTGGCCGTAGGACAGCCCCTGTTGTTAATCCCATCACCCTGTGGAAGCTGCTCCTTACAGACTACAGGCTTCTGCTGGATGGATAAGTGGTTGATCAGTGGTGTTTTTATGTCTGGCCCAATTCCCGCAGTTTCTCATAGACATGGAAGTTTTAGCAGTGAGCTCTCTTTCCATCCCTGGCTTCAGTCACAGATTTTTGGTTTTATAGAGAATTTTAATCTGTTTTGGGAGCATTTTTCCTTTTTCAGGTGAATGCTCTCTCAGTCCGCCAGGTGACACCTCCTTTTGGCACGTATTTCAGAAAGAAAGTGTGGGTGAAGTAAGACTAGAAGGGGGTGACTTGCTCTTTAAATGAGCTGTGTATCAGAGAAGGCTTGGACTTTTTATTTCTTACTGAAACATGGCAACAAGATGGAAATTTTTTACATTCTAATGAAAAATGTCTGTGTTTACCACACCACGCCTGTCACGTTGTGGTGGAGGTCTTTAGTGGATCTTGTTTTTTCTTCTTTTTTGGTTTTATTGCTCTTTGTTCAATTATTTTAATGATTCTTTTCTTTACTCTTAATTCTGATGTGATATTTTCCTTCAGTGATAGGTGCTATATACATAAACTTAACTTACTTATGATCAGAGTGATGTTAACATGCTTTCATGCAGAACAAAGCTCTCCTAATGGTGCGTTCACACCGGCCTTGACGTATGCGTCAAACAACGCATACTTCGTGGCGTTTTGACGCCTATATATTTTTGACGTTGACGCAGCTTGCGTTGACGCAGCTTGCTTTGACGGTTGCGTCAGCCCCACGGGGAGGGGAAGGGAGGAAAGAGCACGTGCGCGGCTCTCTGTTGCCGGATGTTTGTAACAATGGCGGATCGTTAACGTTGAAAAAACACTCACCCGACACGCCAAGTTCTCCAGCAACCTTCCTCCAAGCAAGGTCCTTTTTATTCCGATCTCGGTAGGCGTAGCAGGTCGGGTCATACAGTTCACGCTGGTTACAAACAGCTACGATCAGTTTGTCCTCCATAGCTGAATGAATTCGCCTTCTTCCCTCGCTCTGCTGTGGAGTATCAACTCGCGCTCTGATTGGTTGACGCTTGTAAAGCGACGCAGAAAGTTCAGCTAGCTGAACTTGCTTTGACGTTTGCGTTGCTAACGTTGCAAGCTTTGACGTTTGCGTTGAAGCTTGAAAAGCGTGAAAAGTATCAAGCTTTGACGCGCCCAACGCTCACAAAGCGACGCAGGGACTTTGACACAGCTCTGACGCGCCTTACCATAGACTTAACATTGAAACTTGACGCTGGCGACGCATACTTTATGGCCGGTGTGAACGCAGCATTACACACCACATCATGGCAAGAATATCTGATCAAATTATTTTAGCGCCATTGCAGTAATTGTGCACGCTGTTGATAATGTAGGTAGATGAGAGAATGAAAGAATGCATCTTTCCATGTGAGTCGGGCCTACATCTCTCATACGTTAGGACTCAAGAAGTCATTCAAAATCACCTGACACTGAACTTGAGTGCTGGATTCCCAAACACACTTAGTGTTTGATTTTTTTCTTGGATAACCCAGTCTTATATTTTTGTGCTTGTTTTCCAAAGTCTTAATGGCATGACACTACCTCACCTGTCCATGTTTTCTACCCTGACACTCCAGCTAGAGTGATGAGGCCAACAGGTCAGCCACTCGTTGGCCATCAGTGGATCCAGACTCAAAAACAAACCTTTCAGTGGTGGCCCCATATCTGCTAAACAACCGTCCTTTAGCTGTTGTTTTATTTTTATTGAATTTTTTTCTTCTTTTGAGTTGTTGTATTTATACTTAATTTATTTAGAGTGGCCAGCTAACATTGTTTAAATGTGTTTTTGCATGTTCTGTCTGTAAATTCAGTATTACAACAGCTCACTGGCAGAATGACAGAGTGCTAACCAGCTTCCTTTAGGAGTGGATGGGGACTGCAGTACATTTCTATGAACATGTAATCAGAAAAGGGGAGCTTGAATCACAGGTAGAAATAAGGTGCAGCATGTAAGGGAGGGAACCTTATCACCCAGGGCAGTCGGGATGATTACAGTGTTGGATGTTAGTCACATACAAGACTGGCTGAGGATGGAAGCAGTGCAATAAGTCAGGACAGACAGAGCTCCAGTGTTATCTGTTTTAAAGAGATGCACTGGCAGGAGTGAGTTTGGAGAGTGTTGAAATGAAAAAAGGACAAGTTCGTGTGAAAACTAAAGTTGCATTAATCAATTGCTCTTTATGTTTGCGTAAATCAGAGGCTCAGTGCTGAACGGCTGAGAGATGTACTATCTTTAGTACTAAAGCACTTAAACAGGAGACGTGCATTTCTGTCAGTGCCAGGACCAAATAAAGCTTGCAGCACATAATTAAAGTAGGTATCTCTTTTTCATATTCACCATAGCTAAATTACATATTGATCAGTGCTTTGTAATTGTAAGTCAACTGGTGATGCCCTGTCTCTTNCTTTTTAGTCCAACATTCAACCTATCAAATAACCAGACTAATTGTCCACTCTGTAGGGTCATGTGCTGTTTGGACACCTCAGTTACCAAATAAGCGTCTTCCCTTTACTCATACGCATGTTCGGCCAGCAGTCTATGCGTCACCATATTTCAACCAACAGTAGGCACATTTGTTACAATCTTATAGGGGTATAACGTGTAAACATTACATTTTCTTTCTTCTTTTTTTCTACCAGGGTCGCCAATAACCCTGAATATCTATACACTTTGTGGCTACTGTTCTTTCTTCAAAACTTGGTTGTCCAAGTTCATTATAGGTCAACATCTGTGGTTTCCTCCTTTCCCTCTTTGGGTACGGATTTGGCTGTTCCGTTTCCACGGCATCTTCACTGTCAGAGCCCATCTCCATATCCCCTCCATTCACAATGTCTTCATCCTCTGGGACTGCAATGTCCATCTGTTCCTCATCAATTTGTCTGGGGTCCTCCTGACCATTTCCAGCTAGGTGAGGAAACGCATTTTGCTCACCCCTGTCCCTTTTTGGCACAAACTCTGCAGCTGAGGGGTCCAGTGTAGGTGAACTGGGATGCTCAGGATAAGGCCACGTGAAAACTGCATCAGAGTACTCATCTGAGTCCTCCTCCTCACTTTCTATTGGCTGCGTGTGAGTTGTGCGTGTTTGTTCCTGTTTGTTGTAATGTCTGTTTCTAGGTTTGGTACCAGTTACTTATGGCGTCAAATTCCCGACAAAAGTCATCACGCGCACACAAAAGTCATCCACGGGCGTGTTTTAAACTCCACGCGCGCATTGACAGTCAGTATTGTTATTCACCGCGAGCGTATATTACTATCCACGGGTGCATTGAACGTCTCATGCGCACAATTCAGTGACCATGGGAGCGGCTCCACAAATGCAGGCACAAAACACAACACATGCGCATGAATTGCAGCCGATTGCAGCTCTCATTCTGCTCGCTCGTCTATTTACTCCTGCTCGTGTATCTACTGCTGCGCGCTCGTGTGAAACTTCGCCTGTCCAACCCCCTCCTCCCCCTCCCTTTCTGGGTAGAAAAAAAAACACTGAAAACCTAACCTGCATTTGATTGGCCACTTTCCTTTTATCTCCGCCCCGTGACCTTTGCCTCCGACTGACCGGCTCAGCCATAGACATAATAATTGAGCTCTGTGCGGTTTATTCTTGCTCTAATCGGTGGACTATTGAGACATGGCTCGGGGGATAACTTTCACAAGTAAGTTCGAGCACTTTTGTTGTTTGTATTTTGTAAATATAACTTTGTTGTACTATATTTGTGTCCACCAGCAGCACCTCCTAGTTAGCTAACGTTAGCTACATGTTTACTGCTGGTGCTCCCCTGACAATGAAGGCTAAATGAGACTATTAGTCATTTATTCCAAAACACTGACTTAAGTTACAGCTGACACAAGAATGCTGCTGTAGAAATCAAACAAATCTTCCTGGTATCAGATACAGCTCATGTCTCAGACCCTCCCCTCTGACTGGAGAATAGTTAGCTAACATGCTAAAGAGGATTGCTGTGCAGAACTTTTTCCTGGTTTTACCCTTTGAGGAGTTTTAGTTCATTATCAATAGAAATGCAGTTTTTAGGTTAAAGAAAGGTTCTAAGAAATCTTACTTAAAGAAGTAAACAGAATAGTAGTAATAACACAAGATGAATTAAGAAAATAGCATTGACCTCCTTTAAACAATATTGTGTAGACTCTAATCTTCAAATTGCATGTTTTTGTTTTTCTAGGTTTTCCCACAAAAGATGTGAGGAAGAAGTGTGAGGCTTTCTGCAGCTGATTTATTATGATTAGAACTGGACTGTGTCAGATGGAGTTTGTTTCATCTTCAGCTTCCTGGTTCTCCTTCAAACAGTAAGTGTATCATAAGGCCATCAGCATTCATAAATGTACATATCCTTTTATCAATCACAAGGCAGAGTGTAATACTTATCCCCCCACATACCTTGTCTTGATGATATTTGTCAAAAATTAATTTATTTTAATAAACGTCCTAAGAATCATGTCTAGGTGCCCCAGAGTTTTCACAGCACCAGAGGCCCCCTGATGTAAACTGAGAACCACAGGTGTGTACTATAAACAGTATATTATTGTCAAACATTATGNTTAAGAAGGCCCTTGAAGTTCTTAAACTGATTTCAGAATTTGCTTGTTGTAGAAAATTGGACAATCAATCACAGCATGTGCTAAGCTGTCTGCATTATGCTGTGCATCTACCAAACAATACCATTGATTAATTGCGTAATTGTAATTGTTTCTATCTGGCTGCAATGCATCTTCTAAGGGTGCTTTATAAATGGAAAACAACTGTCCTGAATGATATCTGAATCCTTTGTTGTTGTTTTTTAATCCTGCCTATTCAAATTTCCTACATGTTTAGATATTTTCTTCCTTTGTTCAAAGTTAATGGCAGCAGCAACAGTAAACACAAACATGGAGAATAAGGTGGGTGAAGCCAGCAGAATCAGGAGATGTGGTCAGTGTGTCCTCCAGAGAGAGGTGGGGCTGCCACACACACCAGCCTAAATCTATAGCAGCAAAACTAGAGAGATGAGATTGGATAATCCAGTATGTCCTACAGCAAGCTAAGTCTATAGCATAACTAAAGGCATGAGTCCGGATAACCCTGTATGTCCTGCAGCAGGCTAAAGTCTAGTTCGCACTGCAGAATTATTTATTATTAGCTGATTTTCAAAGCATCACAGCTGGATATGAAAAAGCATGGATGAACCAGTTTTGGTCCTACAGTGTGTGGTGTGCAACAACTCGGCAGATACTACACCTGAACCACTTTCACATTCCCCGCTCAGACAAGATAAACAAGACCATGAATAAAAATAAACATGGCGGAGGAGCATGCTGCTTGCTTCCATCACGTTCTGATTGGCTAGACATCACATTTATTAGGCAGCACGTTTGTTTGCTCCTGAAAATCAGACCAAGACAATTCAACGTGTTTTGAAGCCCAGATTTATGATCAGCGTGGTCCCATCGTCCTTCTGAGTGGACCAGAGCGCTCGTAAAACACCACACAAGGTAGGATTATCTGATTCATTATCTTTAGAGCTGTTATGGTACTCATGCAAAGCGATTATCAGAAGGAGCAGGGCTAGTCACAAACTAGCATGATTACCCTGTTGTGTGAACTTGGTCTTAGCCCACAGCTGCATAACTAAAGGGATGGGCCAGGATAACTCACCAGGTACAACTTTCTAAAACCCAGATATTCAATCTGATGTCCTAACTTCTTTGCTGAATGTTACCTTTGGAGGTGTGTGTGTGTGTGTGTGTGTGTGTGTGTGTGTGTGTGTGTGTGTGTGTGTGTGTGTGTGTGTGTGTGTGTGCATGCCTGATTGTGTTTTAGGGTTGTGTAAAGGTCTTCTGAGTGTTTTTATGCCCAGGTTAAGGATAGAGTAGCACCAGGTGTGGAGCTGAAACTGATCCTGATAAAGACCTGAAGGCTGAACATCAGTTGTTGTTAAAGTAGAACACAAAAAGAAGTGGGTGTGACCCTCTCTGCAGCCTTATTTTCCCAGGCTAATTGTTTAATACAATACAATTAGCCAACTTTACCTCTGCAGCAAATGTGATAACTGAGAGCGAGGCTCCGTTTCATTTGAACTTAAACTTCAAAACATCTCTGGGGATCAAACTAACACCATACCATTTATGTTTATGTGGTAACGTTCTGCATCAGGACACATTAGCACTGTGTGTGGTGCAAAGGTGAGTTAGTGTGAAAATCAAAACCACGGTGCTCTGAGTTCTCTTGGTTGCTACTAAATGACGACTATTTTGGTGGTCCCTTTCTGAGCAGCACTTAGCTCGGCTCCATGGGGATAAATACACTTCACTTCTTTAAAGGAGTGCAATCTAGCACTGCTCAAAGGTAATTTTACACAACTCCACAAAGTACAAACTAAAAGTTGTCGTTCTTCGGTCAAAATAGAAGAGTCCATTGTTTAACAGAACTGCCTGGTAAGTCCCTTCAGAAGACAGGCACATGATATTTTAACATAATGTTTGCTCCTTTGTGGTCCTGGCCAAAAGCAGCCATGCCAGTAAATGTAATAATAAATCATGCAGTTACCTCCAGTCCAGCAGGGGAAGGTGTTCAAGGAAGGTATTACAACAAAAGTTCTATGCATGACTAACACTATGTAATCAGTCATTATGAGCAGGAACACCACAAATCTACGGACACTGAACAAAAGAATAAACGATTAAGAGACAAAACTCTGAATTTAGCTGTTTCTGCTTGTGTGTCTTGTTTGGAAAAATTTATGAAGCCTCTTATGTCACCAAAAAGGAGAAAGAAAATGTTTTAGAGAAAAAAGTACAAGTAGGTACAACAGAAGTGAACCCTTGTTCAATTGAAACTTTAAAGAGGAACTCATATGCAGATCTGACCACTTGCATCCTTTTTTGCTGCCGTGTGAGTCTCTACTGCCTCTATAAACACTCCAAACATGAAACAAATTATCCAGCCCTTTTCTGCCCATGTTTTAGGAGTTATACCTAAAACGAGCTGTTTAAAAGGTCCCTATTTGTGACATCACAAACAGGGACATTTGGATAAGCACCTCTCACCTGTGGACCCACCCAAAAAAATTGTTGAGGATCTGACATTTTTGTTCACTGAGATGTGGAGCGAGGATACACTGGAGGGACTATGTGACTCGACTGGCCTGGGAACGTCATAGGATTCCCCTGGAGTAGCTGGCCAAAGTGGCTGGGAGAGGGAAGTCTGGGCTTCTCTGCTTAGGCTGCTGCCCCAGCGACCCAACTTCAGATAATAACAATTAATGGGTGGAGGTGCGATGCAGTGGTTTGGTCATGCAGCTTGGTCTGGGTTGGAATAGGGTTAGCAGGATCAGCCAGTAAACCCATTCTAATGGAGGGAGCTGTACCTGTCCATGTCGATTCAGCAGATGAGTGAGATGTATTTTAAAATAATGACTTTTTGTTTCTTATCTTATTCTTATTATTCATTTATTAATGACCACACAACACGTTGGTGGAATTTGTTTCCGGTGCAGCATGACATGCTCACAACTCTGTCTACACATAAACAGACAGAAACAAACAAGAATACAAAAAATTAAGCAGTTAATTGATTTAGTGACCGTATAGCTGTTGGGGGAAAACTGTTTTTGAATCTAGTTGGTTTTGTTTGTAAAGACCTGTAGCGTCTTCCAGAAGGCAATTTACCTCTTCACTTGCTGCCAGTGATGAAAGGGAGTCACTCCTAGGGATTTTGACCCTAATGGCCATCTGTTGGTAAGGTCTTACTTGAACACAAAAATACTGCTTGCTTGCAATGATTTATGTGTGTACTGCCCCCTATCGCCAGGGAAAATACACACAGTCACTTTAAATAAACGTTTAAACACATATGTGGGTGCGTATTGCACACAGCCTGGGTTTAGATATGAAACAGAGCTTTAACTATAACACAACAAGCACGTGTGTGACTAGTGAATGTGACTGGTAAATGCCTGGCTTAATAAAGTTAAATAAAAACAGCCTATCAGGGGAGGGGTGGGCGTGGCCAGAAACAGATCTTTTTTCTTAAAGTGACAGAGCCCTGAAACGGCTCATTCTGGACGGTACTGAAAATGTCAAGAACAGGGCTGGTGACATCACTTTATGTGAGAGGGATTGTGTGCAATACTTCACAAAGATAAACTTTAGGACAATTGTAACTTTAAAAAGTCATAATATGTCACATTTAAAGGTTGAACAGGAACACTGGAATGTGCTGGACTTAATGTTGCATGTTGTAGATAGAGTTTATCATTTATTCCATTCCTAAGGTCATTATGAAGTGGAAAAAAGACACATTAACTCCTCAATCCTGCCTTTCTGTGTAGTTTTCCCAATGTGTGGTTAATAAACTCAAAATATCAACACAAAAAGAACTAAAGACCCAGACTAGATGTGTGTTTTTTTTTTCTTTTAAATCATCAGATTGCCACTCAGCTAGCAGAGAGCAACTTGAGTGGCAATATCTTGCTACACTTGACTGATTTTGGACCGGTTTTACATTTGCTCCCCTACTATGTTCAATCACCAGCTCAGGAGAGAGAATTGACACTCTTCCCTTGCCAGACATGATGGATGCAATCAGCCCTTATCATCAATCTGTCACACTGCACCATGTGAAAAATGCTGGAAATAGGCAGCTGGTTATGGAGAAACCGTGGCACAAACAGCAAAACACAAACAGGGAGCGGCGTTATAAAAATCTCCTTATGCTCCCTAAAAAATCCGACGGTAAAAACCCTGAAACTACTGAAATAAAACACTTTCAGCTGTCAGTGATAAATCTGACAGTTTAGATTTTTATTTAGTAAAACCAAAAAAGTTTCACAGGAGAGTTTTTAGCAAAGTACTTTATTATATTAGTGATCAAAATTCCTGTTCTCATTTTTATACCAAAAATTAAAAATTTGCCCAAAAAGCAGTTTATAAAATTATTATCCAATGAAATGTTGTTTACTGTTTACAGACAAACTCTGTTGCTGTTTGTCTGAAGGTTGTTAAATCACCTACAGAATCAGCTCTGACTGGTTCTTCTTATCAACTTCTTCATGTGTTTCAAATGGAACGGTCATCTTTCTTCCGTTAAGAAATGCTTTCACTAATGTTTAATGGTCTCAAATCCAGATGTGGCAATCTTAGGGTAAGTTCAAGAAAACAGGACATTTTCATTCTGATCCAAAGAGCATTCTGTTTCTCTGCTCAGACTGAATGCTGCTGAGTTTCAAGCCCATAAGCTGCAGACTGGAGGAGGAACGGAAGGACCACTGATTCTCCACAGCTGAGAATGGACGAGAAGCAAAAGTAAATGTAAAAAATTGTTTGACAAAATGAGTTTTGCACAGAAAGTTTCCAGCCTGAGTTCCACACACACACACACACACACATATATATATATATATATATATATATATATATATATATATATATATATATATATATCCATCTACAAGCAGACTTCGGTATGCAAATGTTTTATTTACTCCATTTGTTCAGAGTGTAGGTGAATCTGAGATCTAAGAGCTGCAGAGTAAATCTAATAATTTCCTGTTTCTCATGTTGATGCTTTAAAAGCAACAATTAACCCAGCCTTTAAAAATAACTGGTTTTTATTTAGACTGGAGCTGTGGAACAAAGGGAACCACTCTGTCAGATGTCTTGTTGGAGAAGGACATTGAAATAGATCAGTAAGGTTTACAGACACAATACTTTTGTATAAAGTTGTAGAATACGTTAAAAGTTTTCTATTTTCTTTTCTTTCCTTTGCATTTTAAACTTATCCTGACTGCTTCTGCATAGATTATTTTCTGCTCTTGTTTTGTTTCTTTAGAAATCCGCTGGTGTCAGGAAGAAAGCACTTCTTATGTATTTTCTAAGCTGCTTTTATTCACTTCAAGTGAAAAAACAAAAAGTTTAAAGAAAGTTTGAAAGATAAATAAGTTAAAATGTGTTCTGGTGTTAATAAAGCCATGTTTCCACAAACTGACAATCTCCAGATGTACAAAAGCTTTTCTGATGTTCTGCTTACAAACAAATGACTTCCTCTTTTTGTCATTTCATTAAACCTCAGAAGTCACAGCGGCCGTAGGCGCGCCACAAAATGAAAACAGTTCTGAACAAAATGAGCAAAACCACTCAAAATCCACTCGTAAACCTAGTTTTTTGATTTTCCCTCTCTCCCTGCCGGCTCCACTCTACACACACACCTACATTGTCATGGCAACTGACTGGAAGATGGCGCCACCAGCCAACAGAGTGGGTTGTGTTCAAGGGCATCAGGCACATGACCACCCAGAAACACCCAAACATGTCCCACAGAAAGAACAGAACATCCAGTCAGTCACACGATTCATCCAGAACCACCACAGCTAGTTCATGGAGTTTGGTGTCTATCTTAGCCATTTTTATTTTAAAACACTAGAAAAGAAAATTATTAAAAACACATGTTGTCTTAGGCTGCTTCATCAGGCATAAAGAGAGATGAGCTCTAAATAATAATAATAATAATAATAGGAGTATTTTTATCCTGTTTCTTTGGTACCGGTGGGTTATTACGTCCAGTCAGGGTTCTTTGTGAGAGGCAAAGCCTGTTCTAAGGGACCCATTATATATGAGCAGCACATGATGCTCCATCATAATTGTTGAGGTAAGAATAACAGACCCATTCTAAATGACTCCAGTCATTTCTCAACCATTTTAGTCAGAAGATATTTCATTATGTCATTATCTGTTTCTGTGTTCTGATGTGAATTAAAACATTATTAAAAATAAGCAACTTACACTTCTTTTTGATGTTCTTGCATTACATATCTGTGTAATATAGATAATATAATGATTCTGTATTTATCAAGTGCCCTTATCAAATCAGTGTTACACCTTATAATAGAACAAAACAACCATTTGATTGAAAATAACATTTCCTGGTGACAAATATTATGTTGCTAGAAGTCATATTGGTAACGTTTATTGCATTATATGTTATATATGCATCATGTATCCATAGAATGAAGAAAGCTGAACAACCACATGTTTTTAAGGCCTCAATAATTGTGTGAAAATCTCCTGTAATCAGGGTTTAATTTGAGCCATATCTGCTGGAACAGGATCCAGTCTTATTTTGAAAGGGTGCATCTTGGTACCTGTCTCCTTAGGATCAGGGAACTCTCTGTATCAATTTGTTAAAAATACAGCTATTGATCACTGGCTTTTCTGTAATGAATCTGTTTTGCACCACAAACTGAGCTTCTCCTCACACCACCACCACCGTCTTTGACCCGTTTCTTCTTAATATTGTGCCACTTCCTTTGACCAGGTTTAATCTGGTTCCTTATGTGAGGCTGTGGTGGCTGAAGTAGACAGGAATCCTACTGAGACACGAAGTGCGGTGTGGAGCAGGGAGGAGGATGAGGACCTGGCTGTGGTGTGGGATGTACTAAATAACTACTATGATAAAAGCAATTACTTAAGAGCAAATTAAAATCAAAATTCCTCAACGTTTGTTGTTAAAGTAGCACAATATTGTAAATTAGGAGAATTTAACACTGCTGTTCAAAGTAAATTATTTTTCAATCAGAACAAATGTAACCAATTTAATCTGTTGTCTGATTTGCTCAAAGAAGTTAAAGGTGTAATCTGAGACGTCTGCTTGAAACGTTCTCCACATACCGATGAGCAGGCCAGCCGACAGGCAGGCTGGGGCCTGGGAAAAGATGTTAGATGTAGACCCCCACCCCTCCACACACACTCTCTCTCCCTCCCC
>SSNS01000248.1:786025-819181 GCA_006937985.1 Aphyosemion australe
CCCCCCCCCCCCCCCCCCCCCCCCCCCCCCCCCCCCCCCTCCCTCTCTCTCTCATGCACTCTAAGCTAGGAGCAGCTGAACAGGAAGCGAAGTCAGAGCCGGGCTGCCTGGTGTTTTGTTGTTTGCACATTTCCTTTAAAGAGTTGTTTCATATGTTCTGTTAAAGCTGCTCAAGCTGACCACTAGTTTGGCTTCATTTTCTGACCAATGAGGCTTTTCAACATAATCAGGTTTTTAACATCAATACAACAAAGAAATAATGAACCAAACCCATTTTTCCTGCTCAGCTTATTTAGTGAAGAGAAACTCATTAATGGCTGACTGAAAGTAATCCTTTATGGTCTTTAAAACTCATGAAGCAGTCATCGTTAGACACATTTATGCCCTTTAAGTAGCAATAATATAATGTAGAAACACTCAATTAGATGAAGATAAAGTTTAGATCACAGACTCATGTCTCACTAACGGAGGAAGAAGGCGAGGGGTGGAGGACATTTCTACTTCAGTAGCACAAGTTATGCAACTTATGATCACTTAGACAGGAAGACTGCATTTGGAGCAGCCGTTGGTATTTGGAGGGAACATCTGCTTTAATTATATCTGACTGTTGGGTACTTGGTCTGATTTTAAAACAGTCTGAGTGTTACTGCAGGCAACGAAGACTGGATAATTAAATTCTGCACCTTTATAAATATTCTGATATTATTTAATGAATAGAGGGTAAGTGAATAATACGCTCATTAAATAACTGGAGGGTTTGTGCTTTAACTCTTCCAAAGGAAAAAGGCGTGAAATGTGGCCTAATGTTTTTACACTAAATTCCCTGTGATGGCGTTCCATCTTTTCTTTTTATGTTCTAACTCATGTACTCAAGAATTAAATGTTTCCCACTGCCAGTAGATGTGTGAGCCCCAGATCTCTGAGGACTATGAGACAGATTTATGTCTCCTCCAAGGGTACAATCCAGTGAGCATCAAAACATGATGGCCTGACTCTGCTGTGTCAGACCACTATTTCTGATAATTGGGACCTTCTGAGACAACTGGGCTAAATTCCTGCTTTTGATTGGCACACTGACTTTAGTCACTACTTTAGAACAGAGAGGAGATGCTTGTTGTCTTGCAGACAGGAAAAGTGTTCAGTCTTGTTTCTATTCTGTCGATTGTTGTCAGTTTCAGATGCAATGTGTGGCGTTACCATGGTGAGAGATTCAGCAGCTGTTTCATGATCATGTTGTGCTCTGATGTGGAAAATAAAAGCTTATATCCACATGGTACTGCAGATGAAGCTTCAGTCCACCTATTACTCCATCCTATACCTGATAGCAAGACAACAGTAACACTCCACCCTTTTCTCCATGAGGACCATGTCCTCTTGGTCATTTCACACTCAACTGTGACCAGAGTTGGGAAAGTCACTTTTAAAAAGTAATTAGTTATAGTTACTAATTACTTCTTCAAAAAGTAACTGAGTTACAATATTATAAAAGTAACTAATTACCAGGAACTTTCTATACTTTTTTCATAAAAATGTGCAAGAAAATGTTTTCCCCCTCCTAATAGAACTGATTACATTTACTATAAATTACTACAATACTAAAATATAAGTTACTAAATAGAACATAACATGTGTGTCCAGTAGTTTATTATAAACATGAATTATTGAAATAAATGGCCACATAACAGAAGGAACTACAAACAGGAGATATGACACTAGTCTAAACTATGTAATATGAAACAAGACGCCAATAAAATTGAATGTATAATTTCAAACAGAACTAGATAAATTGCATTTCTTGCAGAAATGCTGTTTGAATGCTGGATGCTAAAAATGATAGCTGAAGATGCCTAATAACTGAAATGAAGCAGAAATTGTGTTCAATTGTCAAAGTTAGCAAAAGGCATTTGCAGTTTTAGCAGCAAAAATCACTTAACGTGTGTTAAAGCAGCCAAAAGGTAGTTGAAGAGTGGAGAGACCAATAATGAACAGCAGAAAACAGAAACATCTGACCAGTTGAAAACCTGATCGTTTAAACTGTTTTAAAAGCTGGCATTTTATCAGAAAAAGTGTAATAATGGAAGTTTTACAATTAGTTAAAATGTCAAACTATCTGAATTTATTTGAAGACCTGACATTTTAAAACAGAAGCAGCAAACATTTCTGAAAAGCAATAGGCTTAAAACACTGAACTCGTCAAAGGCAATGAGCTAATGTGAATAAAATCTAGAGAGAGAGAGAGAGAGAGAGAGAGAGAGAGAGAGAGAGAGAGAGAGAGAGAGAGAGAGAGAGAGAGATGGTTGGACTGATGGATGCGTAATTAGATGGATGGAAGTTTAAAACTCTGAACTCTAGGTCAAAAGCTGTACCAGCATTCAAACAAAATTACTTCTACATTTTTAACAGGGTGATCTACGTACATGAGATTAAATTACTCACAACTGATGTGGAACAGAAATGTGTTCCTGCGCGTAGATAACATTTCATATAGATTCTTGCATTTTAGCTTTTGTCTGTAAACTAGTTCCTGTGTACAATTAGGTGTTTTAAACAAACTGTATAATTTTGTGTTTTTATAAGCATATCTATAAATAAACATTCTGTTTAACTGACACTAGAACAGGCACAAATCTGATCGAGGACTTAAATTTGTAAACTCGCAGAAGTTCTGATGCTGGGTGGTAAAGATGCACAGTTTGTTCTAATAACACCTGAAGGCTCAAGACATATTCTGACAGAACCAGTGTTACAGCAGGACTTAGTAAAGGATAAGGAACACTTACTGGTCCCTGTTGGATGACTGGATGATGATCTAGGAAGATCAGAGATCAGGGGAAGGAATGAACTGACGTCTGAGTGGTGAACAGGTAAACAGATCTTCCTTATATGGGAAGTCCCACGGTCACGTCTTCCTCGTTGCTCACGGGCCCCGATACGCTCGGATGACGACAGCTTCAACACACCTTGCTGCTGAGGTAGAGATTCTCATCAGTAACCGAAACAGCATTGTAACGATGGCGAAAGTAAATAATTTGATTACATGTTACTAAAAACCGTAGTTGCGCTGTTATTGTTAACGCTGTTATCCCCATCACTGGCTGTGCCCCAGCCCAGTCCATGTAGGGGCGTTGGTGGCAGAGGTGTTAAGTGGCCTTGCAATTGGAAGGTCGCAGGTTCATGACCCGCTCAGTCTGTCGCTGTCGTTGTGTCCTTGGGCAAGACACTTAACCTGCCTTGCCTGCTGGTGGTGGTCGGAGGGACCGGTGGTGCCAGTGTATGGCAGGCCCTGCCTCTGTCAGTGCGCCCCAGGGCAGCTGTAGCTACAATGCAGCTCATCCCCACCAGCGTGTGAATGTGTGTGTGCGAATGGGTGGATGACTGATTGTGCTGTGAAGCGCCTTGGAGGGGTTGTAGAACCCTAAGAAGGCGCTACACAAATACAGGCCATTTACCATGTGGAGAGTCAGATTCAGTTTGGTAGGGAAAGGATGGATTGATGATAAAGTTTCATAATGTTATGGAAACTGGCTGAGATAGCAGCTGGAGTGTTTAATCAGCTGTGAAGAACAGAAAGAAGGAAAGCAAACAGCTCAGATGGTTGTGAAAGTAAACCATGACAGAAGACAGGAACAAGGCATCAGGAATGTGAGGTCAGGGAAGCAGGTAACAATAAAACTAATCTCTGTTTGATATTTGCTTTGTGCTATAATTGTATTTCTGTGCGATCCCAGTCATCTCAGTTATTTTACAAGGAAAAACGGGTGAATTAGCATTCACGTTCTACCCCCAGACGGAGAACAGAATCTATCACTTTATAGGTGCGTTTCCTTTATTGGAACTTCAGGGTAAATTTACAGGAATTTCCAGACGTGCTCTTGTCTCCACTTGACCGGAACCTTCTGATCAGGGGTAGGTACTCGGAATGGCCCGATAAAAGGCCCAGTGAAGACGCTGGTCGTGAATGCTGCCAATTGGTTGTAACTCAGTCGGAAATTATGTCAACTCAGGAGGAAATAGGAAATGCATATATGTGGCGAGAAGCGTTATTTAGGAAAACACGAGTTGTTAGAGAGACGAGCGATGGAAGCCATCGCTGCATATAACAACATAGCAAACATAAACGTGCCGACTATTGTTGCTTCCTCCATTGTGTCGACCTTTGTTTACTGCTTTTTGCGCGTTTTGCGCTGATCGATGACGTAACTCACTGTGCAGCGGTCTCGATGTGCTGACGTTTCATCAAATTGCTTACAGGGCCAAACTTATATGGAGACAGGACAGCTTAAGAGGATCGGGGCGTCGGATCTCCCGTTCAATTTCACGCTCACAGATTTACCTGGAAGTTCCGATAAAGGAAACGCACCTATGGTCATCAATGTAATGTTTGTAAACACATGTGTTATCATAGCCTCACAATAGGTTGTGTACTTGACACATTTAGTGTCTTTTTTAATAAAACTGAACTTTTAGTCAAACCACAAAGTAACAGCGGTGACTTTAGACGACACAGCAGAAGATAACGTGCTCTTAGAGTTAACATCAGCTTATCGTCTCTGAAGAAGAGGCACAGCATCAGCACTCGTCTGTGAACAGCAGTGATCTTCAAAGTAAATCTTTTTTCAAGGATTTTTCTGTTTGATGCAATTAGTTGGTTGACTTTACGGCTGTTCAGACAGAAAACCGTCTGGGTCTGCTGCAGGCTGGCAGAGATACAAGATGATAAAAGGTCACAATGATCCACTTATATCTTATATCACCTTTTATGTCACATCCAGGCTCTGAAAAGCACTATTCTGCTTTCCTTCTCACATTCACACATATACGCTCACACGCCGCTTCCTATTATATGTTTATACTCTATAAATGCAGCAATTTTAGATTCACGTATACTATAATACACTTCACCACCCACAGACCCCACGGCACACCACTGCTGGTCCTGGACAATAAACCGATAGGGAACAAAGGAATCCAGGCAGAATGTTCAGATGGGAAACATCAACAGCTGAGCAGCGATGAGCAAACAGAGATCAGGTGTGACGAGGCAGAAGTAAATAAAAGCACAGATTTTAACAAAATAAAACAGGAAGTAAGGAGCAGAAGAGAGAAAACAAATGTTCAAATACAAAAACATGAAACCAAAACTCTACTTTAGAGAAACCAATGCGTCATAGCAAACGTGGTTTTGTGAAGAAAAATTAAACATGTTGACTTTTGCACCAGTAATGTGCAAACAAGCATATTCTCCCTTTTATTATTAAACATGCACACTAAACATTACCATCACACTCAAGAGTAATATGTGTGTGTGTGTGTGTGTGTGTGTGTGTGCATGCGTGCGTGCGTGTGTGTGTGTGTGCCTGCGTGTGTGTGTGTGCGTGCGTGTGTGTGTGTGTGTGTCATGTTGGACTTAGAATAAAACAGATGGGCTAGAACTCTTACATGGAGTCACTTCTCTGCTGTTTTCCTCCTCGTTTAGTGACCCAAACACAGATCCAGCCCTGCTTTTGTCTCATGTGGTTTCAGGTTAAGTTCTTACAAGTGCTGACTGTTCCATCATGTTCTCTTACACCCACCAGCACCATGCACAGAAGTGACTTCTCTACAAATCCCACCATTTGTTTTCTTTCTTGATCTGCAAAAGTTATCTCAGCAGGCGAACCATCCAAATATTTTCTTTGCCCACAACTTTCATTTGTGAAAGAAGAGTAAGATGTCCTTCTGCTGTAAATCATGTTTTCTTTGTTTCATCAGTTCTTGTGTTCTAACAGGATCACTGCTGGTATGTTTGTGATCTGAACTCAGTGTTAAATCCCAGGTCTCTGGTTTGAATCTCAGCTCAAGATTTTCAGTGTGGAGCCGAGGGATCTCTCCAGGAAGGGCCCGCCTCCCTCCACATTATAAAGAATGCATATTACAGTAATGAATGAACAGGTGTGATGGTGCGATGATGCATGACTGTGTCTCTGTTGGGCCTGTGATGAACCTGGACTCAAACAAGCTCCAGCACCCTGCAGCTTTAAGCAGGAAGAACAGAAAAAGGATGGCTGCTCTACTTCAGTACTTCAACCTGATCATTTATCATTTATGTTGCAACAATATTGGAGCTGATAACATCATGTTCACTGAGTGACTACATATGGTTACTGAAACAACAGAAATGAAAGGACAGGAACTGAAACATGATATTTAGAACTGAGACTTTAATATCTGAGCTGCAGAAATTCTCCTTCATGGTACGTCCAGGACAACCCAGTCTGCTGTAAGAAAATCCTCCTGCTGTATTTATTACTGTCTGCAGTCTGGGGTGTAGTCTGGAAGCTGCATAGGAAGGATTTAGAAATATGCCTCTGCAGTCGTGTGTCTGTAAAGCACGTTTAACAGCATTCTCAATAATCCTGTTATGTTTTTTTCTTTGGGAGGGGGGGCTTGAAGCTTGTGTTTTTATTTAATCTTTTTGAAGTGATCTTACACATCCTTCCATCTTTGTCTTGCTCCTGTCCTACATCTGCCTCATCTCCTCTTCTGTTCATCAGCACTTATGCATGTAAGCTATTCTCCCATTGTGATGGTTGCTGTTTACAGCAGACATACCAACAGAGTGGATTCATTCAGCTTATTATATAAACTGTGATGATGACTCCTAATTATGTTTGATGGGGCGGGGGTTGTCATTCCTGGTCCTGGAGGGCCGGTATCCAGCATGTTTGTGTTGTTTCTCTATTCCAGTGGCTGATTCACCTGTTCAGCAGCACATCAGGCTCTGCAGAAGCCTGTTAATCATCTAATGATTAGAATCAGGTGTGTTGAAGCAGGGAAACAACTAAAACATGCTTTGTTCCCACCCTCCAGAACCAGGATTGAGAACCCCTGCTGCAGGGGATCAAACACATGGATGAATTTTCTACTAAACAGTGATGAATACTCAAAATCCAAATCTGCATTCACACAAATACAGATGTATGAAACTACACATGCATTAATTGAACAACATTACTTTTGTTCATCCCAATAAACACTTGAGAGTACTAGACACCTCCCCTTGACATGCCTCCATTCAAATATGCAAAATCGTGCAAAAATAACCTGCATTTGTGATTCTCCTTTCTGCATAATCCAAACTCATGTCTACTCACAAGGGAATGAAGTGATGCTTTACAGAATGTGAGTTAGAGACACTTAAATGAGGCAGGGGTGCATAATAACATTGTGTTTGGCACCATGTCCTCTGTCAGCAGTGCCAAATGCTAAAGGACAGAGTGAGCAGCTGTCAGTACTGTCAGAGCAGCTGCAGTGCAGTGAAGCCCGGGACCGTTCATGACAATAGAAAGCTGATCACGTTAGACTCAGTAAGCAGTTTTGTGTTTTAAGCTTTTATCCGTTAACGTCACAGAGCACTCGTATGGGTCACACACACACATGGGTCATGCATGGGGCGGCCGGCCATGACTGAATGGGGAGCTTTATGATCCCAGGCCCTGGTGGGCCGCATGTCTAGGTGTCCTTGAGCATGAGACGGTATCCTTAAAAGTTGTGTTAATGGCAGCCCACTGCTCCTCAGGGAGGGGTCAGATGCTGTGAAGTTTCTCCACGGGGTGATAGAGAAATTTGTTTTCACTCAGTAAGCTAAGTCATTTTCATCTTTTTTTAAGGATCTCTCCTGCACCTATAAATGGGGACTCCCCCTCCTAAGACAAACATTCACTAAACACACATTAAACACTAAGCACTAACTCAAAATACTAATCGGTTACATGGATGTTACAAAGTAAGCCGAGGAGACAACAGGCCAGAGACAGATGTCTCAGGTCTGCTGCTCACCGAGGATCTGTTCCAGAAGTCCTTTCAGCTGTGCACCCTCCTTCAGCTGGGCGCTTCGGGGCAGAGCCAGGTAGTGCGGAAGGAGGCGAGTGCAGACTGCATGGTAGAGGAGGCGTTGTGCTGAAGAACAGCTCCTCTCAGCACATGAGGTGGGGTGCAGAAAGGCACAAGTCACTTCTCCGACGCATCACCACAGGGAAAACAGAGGAGGGGGAAGAGAAACACACACAAACAGCTGTGGCCGAAACAGGACACTTGAATGAACATGCTTCCTACACTAGAAAGGATGAACATGCCACGTCGACACACTGCTGGTCTAGAAACAGCAGCTGTATGAAATGAGTGGGGCTGCAGCCCCAACCACAGTCACACCAAGGCTGCCCTTGGAAACCTTGAAGACGCTGATGTGTTGATCTTATCTACAGCCAGAACAGTCTGTCACCTTTTTTGTTGCATTTGAAAAATCCTCTTGAGTCTTTAGCCATTGTTCTTTCTGCAGCCTCTGCACATGTTTTAATAACTGCTCATAAAAGCAGATGTGTTCAATGTTTCATCATCTGATGTTTACAAAACTTGTTTTCCCTGCGTGCCCACTAAGTTCTGATAACTAAAACATGTACATCACCCTGTTGGTGTCGAGATGCGACGCGTTGATACATTTTCGTTTGGATGCAGCCTTCACACACGAGGACCCTGAAGTACCTGGATGTTTTTATTTCCTCTACTTAAGGGCATCACATTCCAGATTGATGTGGAATCCCTTCACAGGATTTGGATAAAGTTCAGGAACCGTTCATCTGTTCTGTAAAGTTTGGCAGTTTTAAAGGTCAGCAGCTCTGAGCTTCCATAGCAGGGAAACTCCAGTCCCAGAACCAGTGACCATTTCTATACATCATGGACAGCTGCAGGACAGTCAAAGAGTTGCCATTTGGACTCAGCTCTGATAAACCACATGATGGATTGTGGTGTCAGTCAGGCATGAATGGATCCCAGCATGAGCCTCCACAGAGAGCATCATCAGCTATAAGCCAATATCTGTTCCACCCACCCAGCAGTCCGTTGTGGTTTCGGCACCATTTTCTGTTTTCAGTCGACATTTTTAAAGTCTGAATGATTTCACTTCTTTATTCACTGTGACTTCTTTATTCACAGCAATGTCCTGATCTACAATAAAGAAACATAATGCATCTTTAAATGTAGTCACAACTCTGTGACTGAGCTGCCAAAACCAACAAACTTGAGTTATATGAATAAGAAATGTCTTTTAGTGAGATCTGCAGGAATTTCTCAGCTAAAGCTGAACGCGTCCAAACACCGGTGCAGCTATTTGTTCAAAACTGAGCTCTTACCTAATCTTATGCAACTGAAACAAAGTTGCAGCCATTTTAATCACAGTTACACCAGACAGCCCCTATGCTGAACGTGCCAGCCTGCTCATCCTTTAAAATAAAAGATGAAGGATGAGAAAAAAGGCTGCAGGTTGTGTTTTCTCACACACAGAAAAATCCTGTTTGATTCATGGAATGGGCAGACACATGCAAATGTATTATCTGAGTGACTATTTCATGCTTCAGATTATGCTGTAGATGAAAAGTGTGAAATATATTGGATTCTTAACAAAGATGCTCTTGAAAGTCTGTTCTCAAATAGAAATATTTATTGAAAGTATGCTTTTAGAATTGACTGTAGGAATTCAGATCAATTTTCTGCCCTTTCACCACAGGAAACGAACAGTTGTGCAGATCAGACAACCCCTGCAGGAAAATCAGGTGTAAAATTGAGTTACATCTTAACCCATAAAACTTTGGTGTTTTAGCACTTTGTAAAGAAAAAGAAGTGACTGTGTACTCGATCGTTCATTTATGGAACAATTTCATATCTGGAACTGTAGGATTTGGGCCAGCACATCCAGAAATATTAAATTCAGACTGAATACAAAATAGTATTCCATTTCATTCATTTATTAAATATAAACTAGGGCTGTCAAAATTAGCGCGTTTTTAATGCGTTAATGCAAAGCCCCCTTAATGACATTAATTTTTTTAACGCGCGATTAACGCACAGGCTTCCTCGCGTTCCATAGTCTGACGTAAATAAGAAGCAGGAACAAGCCATTGGCCAGCGGCAAACTTCCTTTGAATCACATGTGTAAAAATGTATTAAACCCTCAAGTCAATTTCTTTTTAGGATTTCCACGGCTGGATTTTTAAGATAAAAACAGCGTTTTTAAATTGCGCGGGGACCTACGCCTACCAGGCTTTCAGTATGAGCGTAAAGCCAGCGATGACGTAACCCCTCAGAAAGAGAGTGTAAACAGTGTGTAGAAAGTGACCCGCAGCTCGGTATTTTTCTCTGGATTACGACGAGGCGGATAACTGGACGAGTTCAACCGAACATGATCGGTGGCAAAACGGAGGAGGAGGGTACAGTTTGTTTACTTTTATTGAGTATTTAATTCCTGTGTTCGAAGCGCTGCAACCAACCTGGACCTCTCAGCTGAGGTCTCAGCTGATGAGAGAGCGTCATCATTCTGTCCCAATATAATTCAATAATCTACAGAAAAATTTAAAAAAATGCGCTGCTGGAAAAAATCCAGGAAAAATGAATTGATAGCTTACCAGCGTGCGTGCGTGCGTGCGTGCGTGCGTGCGTGCGTGCGTGCGTGCGTGCGTGCGTGTGTGTGTGTGTGTGTGTGCGTGTATGTGTGTGTGTGTGCCACAGTTCAGCAACATCAGCTGATTTGAGTTTGGCTCCTGTTGCATTATTTTTGTCTGAGTTCAATGGATTAAGAAAGCAAAAAAACAACAAAAAACCCAGAAGTGTTGCCTTATAATTTTGTTAAAAATAATAAGATATATTTAGAATGTGCTAAATAGGCAGAGTCCTAGTTCTTTATCACACTCTTCCTTTTGTTTTAGTACCACATGTGTTGATTTTGTGAGTCCTTATGGTGTAACCATATAAGGTGTTATTGTGTGGGAGGTAATGCCTAATTGCACTTTTGAATATTTTTTTTCTGAGGAGGATACTGGAGTGTATTTATCATGTTTGTTTGGTACAGTTATAATAAACATATTTTCTTTAAAAAAGTATATTTGTCACTCCATAGTAGAAATAAGAAAAATTTGAATAAGAAAAAATATTGCGATTAATCATGAGTTAACTATGGACACTCATGCGATTAATCGCGATTAAAAAATTTAATCGATTGACAGCCCTAATATAAACTCATTAAATATGCCCTTTTGTCTTTCCATACCTCCTTCTCATGCACCCAGACCTGCTGCTGCCTTTAATCAATGAAGACCTGAAGCTTTTCCACAATGATTAGAAGAAAACAGGGACGTCCTCAAGCTCCTGTTCCCATCTGAATCCACCATTCCTGTTTTCCTTTCTTATTTGCAAACAATGCTTTACACAAAAGGGAATCTTCTGTAAAGTAAAAGTGATGATTACCTGTGACTAAATATTTTTTCACAGGTTTCCCTGTGCCTGATCCTGATTTTTGCGATATGATGGGTTGGTATCAATAACTGTACAGGTATACCCCTGGTCTTCCTTTTACCAAATACAAATAGTACAAACACAATGCCGATATATATATATATATATATATATATATATATATATATATATATATATATATATATATATATATATATATATATATATATATATATATATATATACATACATATATGCATTTATTTTTATTTTATTTTTTTGCCTCGGCTCTCAAAATACCTTGAAACGGCCCTGGGTGTGTAAGTTGAGACTTTCTAGGGCAGCCCATCACCTTTTCAGGGGAGCCAGGCTCCCCTTAGTTCCCCCGTAATTCGAACCCTGGGCACCACCACCAGTGGGAAACATGGGTTAAGTGTCTTGCCCAAGGACACGACGATTGTGACAGACTAGACGGGACTTCATCCTTCAACTCTCCGCTAATGAAACTGGCACTGAACTCCTCTACCACTGTTGTCCCAAATGAAATTAAATTAAAAAGAACATTTTGATTTTTGTCTTTTATAACTCAGATATTTATTTTTGCACAGGTCAGATCTGATGATTGATGTAAACATAAATGAACAGACACCAGTTTGAAGGTCTGCAGTCTTTTAAAGTGAGAATATAATAAGATTTTGTTTGTTTTCATTCATCACTTTTCTATTCATACCCAGAAATGACCGTTTCTTTACCTTCAGGTTTGCCTGTAAATTCTCACATTCTGAGATCGATGTGGTAAACTTCTGAATACTGATATAGGATTAAACTAATAAATAACGGCACAAACTACAGATTTTTCTCAAAGCAGCGGTTATATAAAACAACAGAAAGCAGCCAGCTGAGGAAAGTAGGGCAGAACTTTAAGCTCTTGGTTTGTTTAGCTGTTTTTCTGTCTGTGAAATTAGCGTGTGGTGATAGTGTCATCCAATTACCCAGGAAGTTTACAAGCAGGGTACCCTGTGTCGTTTTTAATGAACTAAGCTAATAATAAAAATCATTGGCTGCTTGGGTGCAACCTCTGAGCTGACCATTATGGGATGCAGGCTTAACATTCAAATTAATTCACAACGGCTTCAAAAGGAGCTGTGGAAAAGCCCTCTGGAGTTGTGGATCGGTATTCCTCTTTAGCTCTTCAACCCTCTGCAGGGCTATATCCGAGTAGTTTGTCTTTGCCAAGAAGCTGGTCACGGCTTTGAGTGGGGTTGGCCCTTTTGGGGGCAGATAATCGCCCCCTCTGGTATCATGCCGTACGCAGGAGCTCTTGGTTGGATAATACCGGTCCCTCCGCTCCTCACTGATGTACTCCCCAGCTTGTTTTTCTGCCAGTGGCAAAGACAGACAGTAAAACAGAAACTGGCAGATTTGAGGCTCTTCTGAGGTGAGCTAATGGTGAAATGACACCTTATGTCCGAGTAAGCGTGTGAGGACCAGTCCACCACGTCTCTATTGGGCTTGTCTTTGTGAGCAGCAGGTATCAGACTCAGAGCCTGTTGGGGAAAGGGTGAGACTAAAGAAAGGAGAGCAGAAGTTTTGGAGGGTTGTTTGTTTTCTTTATGATGTTGCTGAGAAACTAGAGCAACCGCCGCAGTAGCTAAAGGTTTAGCTCTGCAGGTTGGTCTAGCCACGCTCCATCTCAGCAGGTCTACCATTGTGCCGCAAATTTTAAGTCAAGCCAATCACAGCGCTCTATGTTTGCAGAGAGACGATGGGCGGGCTTAGCACCAGAGCTGCAATGGAGAAAGTCTACAAAGATGGCGTCAGCTCAGGAACGGCGCTCATTCGAAACGGCACTGGCATCGACTTTGGATGATTTAGATTTGAGCTCTTCTTCGAGACATGATCAGATAGAGGTTCTTAAGTGTGTATGGTGTAAGCAGACTGCCCCGTTAATGATCTCTGCAGCGATGAATACATCACGTTGGTTGCACTGATTGGTCCTAGCGTTGGCCAATAGCATTCAGAGACAGTTTGAAATACAACCATAGTTTCCGCCCCATAACCGAGCTCTGTCTATAGGTCGTGGACAATTTATATATTTAAATATAGGATGGCTTATCAGGCTACAAAAGCACAAGAATGTAATCAAAAACAATATTTATAATTCTAATTAGCGTTAGCATTTTCTTTAGGTTGTCATACTCAAATCAAGCTGATAATGAAGGCCATCTCCATGTGTTGTCTGTAGATTCATACAAGATGATCACCTGAATTTAATGCTGAACAGCTGATGTCACCAACTTTATGTTTGATTGATCATCAGAGCTCCAGACCACAAACATTTAGATGCATTTAGTGACTTTTTGGAGACAACATTTTAGTTTTGGTTTGATCCCCACCCCGTTCATCACTACATCAGGAAATCACCAGCTGGGTGGTGAAAGATGGTAGCCTGGCAAGCCATCCTATATATGTTAATATATAGTCTGGCCACGAACCACTGACGGCTCTCAGTCGTGAGGCGGGATCTACGGTTGTCTTTCAAAATGTCAGCACGCAATTGGATAGCGCTAGGACCAATCAGAGTAACGAACAACGTGACGTAATCACGGCGACGAAAAAGCGGGAGGCTTTAATGGTGTCTAACATCAATGATTTCTGTCGTTTTTGTATGAAAAACATGTGAATATCAGGTGTACTGGGACATTGCACTACTTTGTTTGATAAAATAAGAAGCCACTAAGTATATCAGACAGACTTACGCACGTTGGAGTCTAAATAATCCAATGTTGATGACAAAGCCGTTTCAAACGAACGTGTTTCCTGAGTTGCCGCCATGTTGCTTGGGTTCACGGCCGTAGCGCTGACGTCATCGGCTACTCCCGCTCTGTGATTGGCCCAAAATATAGAGCGCTGTGATTGGCCCAACCAAAACTATAGCGAGCTGTGATTGGACAGCCACAGGCAGCGAGGGTTCCTATGAAGCGTGCCTAGACCAAACTCTGCAAAGCAAGAATTTGGTCTAGTTCACTAGGCTAGAAAGATGGCTTTCCACTGCACAAGTTCGTAAAAATACACAAACTTTTGAAATATTTAAAGCAACTTTAAGATCACAGGAGAAAACATCAAAGGGACACCTGGCCATAGTGCACGAGATAATAACTCAAACCAAAACCCAAACATCACAACCAAAGGAGAGCTGAGTATCAAACCTCGAGTTTGAAATGTTAGCACCCTGACAACCCTCCTATGTATATTTTTATATCTATCAAAACGAGTTAATTTTTCAACATTTTCCAAAACGTCCTTTGGCAAAAAAAGAAAAGTTGGCTCAACAGGAGGCTGATTATAAAAACATGAATACATGTCTACAGGCCTGCCAGCAACCTCGGGAGGTTGTGATGTCCACGAAGCGCTCTGTGAGGGGGTGTTGGAACTGACAACTGATGACTTCAATACTCTCCCAGGCTTCCCAGTGGGGGGCTAAATGTGTCAGATCTGTCCTGAAGGTGGAAACAGAGGAGAAGTCAGAGGCTTGTCCTTGGAGTCTGCATTTACCCGGTACATTTTAATGAAGGAGGCTCGGAGAGGCTTGTAGGTCATGTTGGATGAAGACGTGGCTCTCTGGGGATCCTCAAGTGTTGTCTGGATTCCCAGGTCTTCTGTAAAGAAGAGCTCACAGTTAAAACAAGTTCTTGTTGCTGCAAACCACAAAATAAAAACCAAGTCAGAAGTACATCTCACTATATCAAAGTTGGTGAGGTTTCCATTATTTATAGAGCTGTTCATGATGCTGTGTAGTTTGATAAATCCAAACAAAGACCCAGTTTTATTTACAGAGTCTATGAGGCTGCTTTCATGTTGTCAAAGCTGTATTTTGTTATGTTAGCATGTCAGTAAACCTATTTGATATTTTAGGTTGACCGGTCCTTATTGGGTTTCTAGGGTTGTTTAATAACAGTTTTATCTTTGTTTAACTGTTTAAAGGTTTAATCAGTACATCTGCAGTGGTCTCTAGTGGGAATGAATGCCTTGTAAGTCGTTCTCTAGGAAAAAAAGCTCCAGTGCGCCTGTTTGAGGACGTAAAAGTCAGCTGGAGGAGAAAGTAGCTTGAGACAGCAGGATCTGGAGTCTTACTTCCTGATATTTGGACATCTCTCCTCTAATTGGCTAACAGCAACACGACTCTACCACTGACTCTGTTGCTCTGCAACGTTGATGTTTTATCTCCACAAATAACACAAGCCTGGAGGAGTTCTGCTGTGTGGTGGAGTTGCTAATGCTAACGGTTAGCTTTTACTAGCCAAAACGTTCTCTGCTGTTTCCTGGATGCTAAACCAACAACAGCCTTCCCCGTCGTGAGTCAAGATGGGTGAGTCCATGAATGTTAAGTGACAGTGTGACGTAGATCTGTCAGGATTTTTTAATCCTAGAGTTTCACCGTCTGTTTTCTATCAGAAGCTAATGCAGGAGATAGGTGTAGGAGACTATTTTCATGTTCAGCCTGCAGGAAAAACTCACAGTGACTGAATATAATCAGAAATACTCATTAAAAAATGGGTTTTCAGTGTTCCACACATTTAAGGACATTCATCAGCAATACCTTAAGGTGGATCTTTGTCCTGTTTTCTGTCCAGTCCTCAGCTGATGGACAGATGGTCCCACATTGGTCTTCAGAATACGTTGGTATCCAGAGGGGTTGATGATGGACTCAGTGACTAAAGTCAATCTGAAGCATCTGGCTGCTGCGTTCTCGCTCTGATTACAAAAGACTAGATCAAGGTTTAATTATGTAACACTCTACATCTGCCAGATTTTAGTTAAACAATGAAACTGATTATAATTGTCACAGCTGAAGACACATTTAATCTAAGTTATCTCCTCAAACCTAAAATCTTAAATTAGACCAACAGAAGTGATAACTGTTAAGTTTGGGCATTTTTTTTTTGTTTGTTTTTTCCAGATTATTCCTATGTTTAACAATATTCTCATCCCAAATAAACTAAAAAATAAATAAACTATACAAATGTCTAAACTCTGGACTCCGGCACTGAAGCATCCCAGGAGAACATGGTTCTTAATAATAAATTCTCCTCGTTTCAGCAGATCTCTGTTTGTGTGCCGGGCAGAAACAGCGTTACGAGAGTCTGATCTGACTACCTGAGGACTTTGATGTCCACAGAAACAAAATAAACCTGTTCTCATACAGGATTACCGACCTTTGTGCACTACTTCACTTATTACTGATAACTAAATTTAACACACATTTAAAATCAAAGAGAATAAAGATGTTAGTTATAATTATAAGGATTTATCATCACTATCCTGCCTTCATGTCTGCTGCTTAATGTGGACTAATGCTAGACTTGTTTTATATTTCATTTGTTGATTTTTGGGACTGGATGTGATCCAGGAGGAAATACCCTTTAGGATGAACTAATTAGTCTAAATTCAACACTCAGTTCATTTACAGTCACTTTTCACTAAATGGATCTTCGTGTTTGTGTTTCTAGCACTGAGTGATGTGCTGGAATCTCAAACAGCTTTTAAAATGGGGGCAAAACAAAACTGATTTAAGGCAGTTTTTTGAGATTTATAAGTGCTGCACTTCATCCTTCTGTTCTGTAGGACGGCATATTAATGATGTAAAGAAAAAATCTCTTTTTGTAGACCAGTCTGAGGACAAGAACCCCCTTCAGAACCTGGCTGTAGATCTTTTATTAGGAAGCCTTTTCTGGATGAGAGGAATCTGCAACAGCACCCAACATACAACCTCAAGAACTTCCTTCAACCTTTCACAATAAGACTCTAGGTTATAACTTTGGTTTCTTACTCCTGTCAGCAGAGAGAAACAAACTGTATGTCGGTGAGCTCCATGAAGAATCAGTCATTAGGGTCGAGCTGAAGGACAGAGGAATTGTTTTTATATTGGTATTATTTTCAGAGCATTGATTCCTCAAAGGTGGGGCTTTACAGTTACCATGGGAACAAACCCAGGTCGGATGTGAACCAGCTTTGTGATTTTTTTAATTCCTGATGTTTCCTCACTAATAAGCTGCTGAGCCTGCTTCATAGTCAGTAATATCTGCATTAGCCTTGTGCACAACTAAATTCTGGGGATCATGTTTCGCTGGTGGTTCTTCACAAAGGTCACCTAAATCATTTATCATCATCCTTAAGGGAATCAGGAGTCTCTATGTAAAATTGATGGTGGCCTGCAGCCCGGTGGACCCGCTGATGGCAGAACAATGATTGTTTGAACAGCCCTGGGGTCATCCAGCCTCTACAGAGTGAGACACGCTGAGCCAGGTTAGGGTGGACATGGCAGAGAGCTGCTCAACCTCAAACAGAGCATCACACTCAAAGGTCAGCTCAGGACCGCAGACCGAAACAAACAAAAACAAAAAGTCAACCACCGTGTGAGTCGTCATCAAAGCAGAACCAAACACTGGGGACAGAATCATAAAGAGTTAGAGAGGTGTCAGCTTAGCTTAAATTAGATTAGGTCCTGTCCATGACCTCCACAGTGGAGTGCAGTGGGTGGGAGGGGTTCCTTAAGGTGGAGGTCATCTTCCCCAGCATCCTCCTTTCACACGTCTCCTCAACAGAATCCAGTGGGCAGCCCAGAACCGAGCTAGCTTTAGTAGCTAGCTTGTTCAGTCTCTTCATGAACCTAGATGCTTATAAAATAATGAAAATATCTGTTCTAGTGGTTTTGAAGGGATACATCTGCTCATCTCAGCTGAATCTGAATCTGAAGATGAGTCTGGTGATGAAGGTATTCTTCTGACAGATGAAGGTATTAATAGATTAGCCGTGACTGCCTGGTGAAACATGAGAAAAAAGGTGGTTAGACGAGTGATTTGTCTGCAGAATCATTCAGTGGAAGTTAAACCTGCGGTTCATCGATGGATGTTTTATCAGCTGTTTCTCCATCACAGCTACTGGGGAGCGTGCATTTTATTTTTGTGTCGCATCGTTGTGGAACAATCTACTTAATGACATTAGGCATGTCTGCTCTGTAGCTAAGCTAAAGACCCACTTTTACCCTGACTTATGTCTCCTAGTTTACAGCCAGAATTTATTGGTTGTTATTTTATGTTTTATCTGTTTTTAAATAGAATTTTGTTTTTATCTGTTTGCTGTTCAGCATTTATGAATAAAGTTAATATTAAAACATTTTCACCTATTTTCTCTGTTAATCAGCTCCAGGTCCCCATGTCTCTGAAGTCTACGTGAGTTACAGAGCAGTACGTTGACGTGCGACAGGGCTTATATGTGAAACACCTTGGAGGTACCTGAATGTCAGATGTAACCAGACACACTCCTCACACGCTCCTGAAAAATCTATTAACAAGGTCATCTATAATTTAAAAGCATTGATTTGCAACAGCAGCGTTGCTGTTTGGTAAAGGACCGAGTCCAGGTGCAGTGGATGGAAAAAATGATATAGGAGTCATTTCAGAAACCTGCTACCTCCCAGCTCCAGCTGTGGTGCTCCACGTGTAAACAAATAAATGAGTTTGTGGAGACAATCAGGAACATTATTCTTCATGGTGCTGTACTGAGATGTTTTTTATTTTCTACTAATTTAATGCATAAAACCTGACGTTTAACGCACCATGCCGAGCCAAGAATACAAAGCCTTTCCTGTGGATTCTGGGATTAAAATATTCCGATCACTGTCACAAAGCTCTGAGCAGAAGTGTGGAGAAGTGTCAGCTTACAGAACAGAACTGATTACTGTCAGTAAATGAAGATTTCACATCTAGACATTCATGTTTTTATGCATCTCTTTCCATTACTGAGGATTCTGCATGAGACTCGGAGGTAATTAAAATATCTTTGTAGGTGACCTCAGGCCGAATTTATTCATTTATTTTACCAGGAATCCTCTCAGGAACTGGAAAGCGATAGAAGAAGGATACGGGCTGGCTTTTCTTTCACTATAACTGCCAGTTCTTCTGATGTTGGCTTGATGTTCTGTACAGTTTAATATATCTGTTAAAGACACAGGCTCTGGACCGCATCTGCTCTCAAACCTGCCAAAAACTAGAAAAAACAAAGTGGGCGGAGCTGCACAAAGTGATCAAAGTTGAGATTTTCCATCACAACAACTCTGGAAAACTGAACTTTTTCCATTTTAAAGTCACTGTCAGCGTGTGATGGAGACTTTGGTCCAATAAGGTTTACACCAAATTATGATTGTTTTGTTGCAGAAATTAAAAAACAAATGGAGCTCCCATCAATTTATATGATTCTTAACACAATCTCATACTCTGATTGGTTCAGACAACACTCAGTTGTTAAGTAGGACCAACAGACACACACACACACGCACATATGCACTTACACGCATTCACATGCACGCATGCACACACACGTGCACGCACACATACTCACTCACACACACACAAACACACACACAGGCATGCACACACACGCACATGCACACATGTACACACACACACACATGCACATGCACACACACACACACATGCACACCACATGTACACACACATAGGCATGCACACACACAAAGGCATGCACATTCGTACGCACACACAAACGCACACACACACAAGCATGCACACACACACATGCACACACACATGCACACGCACACATGCACACACATGCACACACACACACTCACACGCATGCACACACACACACACACACACTCACACGCATACACGCACACACACTCACACGCATGCACACACACACACACACACATTCAGTGATAAATTGTGTTCCCTGGCACTGACTCCCAGAGTTCTTCCTGAGGCCTGGCGGCTGTCTGTTTTAACGCTGCACTCGCTGCCTGAAGGCCTGAACATCAGAACAACCTCAGCGTTTGTTCCTTCTTCTGACTCTGACTCTGCATAAATCCCTTTTTCTTTCACCCTTTCACATTTTGTCACAATCCTGTGAAACACCTGACTGCTGGTGTTTAATGTTGAATGTTGTGTTATGACATTTTATTCTTTTCCATGTGAAAATCACTGAATTAACCTTTCAGTGGGTTGTTTTACCATAGCAGCACACATCCGTACTACCACTGTCATCGTGAGATATGTGCTACTGTGGGATTTTTTTTATTGTCCTTTAAATGTTTGGAGTTTGTTAGGTCTGATGATCACTTCTTAACCTCAACTATGGACAACATACATGAACAGGTAAACGTCATTTCTGATCTAAATCACTCAAGTTTATTTCTGATGTCACCTGAAGTAAAACATTAAAAAAATAATTTTTTTGGAAAATATTTAGTATAGTATAGAGTTATCTGTTTCTGCAAATGAACTCAGTGTGTTTTCTTAATTTACCATTCTTCCAAAAGCATTTTTTAAATTGGGAAGGACTTAAACGCTCACATGTCAGTCATGCTCTGTGTATAAAACTGTGTGTGAACGAACGGTGAGCTGATTCTGCAGTAGAAGTGTTATTATTGTTATCCATCCATCCATTTTCTTCCGCTTATCTGGAGTCGGGTCGCGGGGGCAGCAGCCTAAGGAGGGAGGCCCAGACTTCCCTCTCCCCAGCCACTTGGGTCAGCTCCTCCTGGGGAATCCCAAGGCGTTCCCTGGCCAGCCGAGAGACAGAATCTCTCCAGCGTGTCCTGGGTTTTCCATTGGGTCTCCTCCCGGTTGGACGTGCCTGGAAAACCTCACCAGGTGACAAAGCCAACAGGACCACATCATCTGCAAAAAGCAGAGACCTGATCCTTAGGCCACCAAAACGGATCCCCTCACCACCTTGGCTGCACCTAGAAATTTTGTCCATAAAAGTTATGAACAGAATCGGTGACAAAGGGCAGCCTTGGCGGAGTTCAACTCTCACCGGAAACGAGCCCAACTTACTGCCGGCAATGCGGACCAAGCTCTGACACTGGTCGTACAGGGACCTAAAAGCCCGTATCAAGGGGCCTTGTACCCCATACTCCCAGAGTACCCCCACAGGTCCCCCCGAGGGACGCGGTCGAACGCCTTCTCCAAATCCACAAAACACATGTAGATTGGTTGGGCGAACTCCCACGCACCCTCCAGGACCCCCACAAGGGTATAGAGCTGGTCCAGTGTTCCACGGCCAGGACGAAAACCACATTGCTCCTCCTGGATCTGAGGTTCGACTATCCGACGGACCCTCCTCTCCAGAATCCCTGAATAGACCTTACCAGGCAAGCTCAGGCGTGTGATCCCCCTGTAGTCGGAACACACCCTGCGGTCCCCCTTTTTAAACCGGGGTGGTGGTCCCCCTTTTTAAATAGGGGGACCACCACCCCGGTCTGCCAATCCAGTGGAACTGCCCCTGATGTCCATGCGATATTGCAGAGCTGCGTCAACCAACACAACCCCACAACATCCAGAGCCTTAAGGAAATCCGGGCGGATCTCATCCACCCCCAGAGCCTTTCCACTGAGGAGTTTTTTGACCACCTCAGTGACCTCGGCTCCAGAGATTGGAGAGCCCAACCCCAAATCCCCAGACTCTGGTTCCACCCTGGAAGACGTGCCGGTGGGATTGAGGAGGTCTTCGAAGTACTCGGCCCACCGATTCACAACGTCCCGAGTCGAGGTCAGCAGCACACCCTCCCCACTGTAAACAGTGTTGGTAGTGCACTGCTTTCCCCTCCTGAGGCGCCGGATGGTGGACCAGAATCTCCTCGAAGCCGTACGGAAGTCTTGTTCCATGGTCTCACCGAACTCCTCCCACGCCCGGGTTTTTGCCTCCGCGACCACCCGAGCCGCATTCCGCTTGGACTGCCGGTACCCATCAGCTGCCTCCGGAGTCCCACGGGCCAAAAGGACCCGATAGGACTCTTTCTTCAGCTTGACAGCATCCCTAACCGCCGGTGTCCACCAGCGGGTTCGGGGGTTGCCGCCACGACAGGCACCGGCCACCCTGCGGCCACAGCTACGGTCAGCCGCCTCGACAATGGAGTCACGGAACATGGCCCATTCGGACTCAATGTCCCCCGCCTCCCCCGGGACGTGTTCGAAGTTCTGTCGGAGGTGGGAATTGAAGCTCCTTCTGACAGGAGACTCTGCCAGACGTTCCCAGCAGACCCTCACAACACGTTTGGGTCTGCCAGGTCTGACCGGCATCTTCCCCCACCATCGAAGCCAACTCACCACCAGGTAGTGGTCAGTTGACAGCTCCGCCCCTCTCTTCACCCGAGTGTCCAAGACATGCGGCCGCAGATCAGATGAAACGACAACAAAATCGATCATCGACCTGCGGCCTAAGGTATCCTGGTGCCAAGAGCACATATGGACACCTTTATGCTTGAACATGGTGTTCGTTATGGACAATCCATGACGAGCACAGAAGTCCAATAACAANGTCATTTCTGATCTAAATCACTCAAGTTTATTTCTGATGTCACCTGAAGTAAAACATTAAAAAAATACATTTTTTGGAAAATATTTAGTATAGTATAGAGTTATCTGTTTCTGCAAATGAACTCAGTGTGTTTTCTTAATTTACTATTCTTCCAAAAGCATCTTTTAAATTGGGAAGGACTTAAACGCTCACATGTCAGTCATGCTCTGTGTATAAACCTGTGTGTGAACAAACAGTGAGCTGATTCTGCAGCAGAAGTCTTATTATTGTTATCCATCCATTCATTTTCTTCCACTTATCCGGAGTCGGGTCGCGGGGGCAGCAGCTTAAAGAGGGAGGCCCAGACCTCCCTCTCCCCAGCCCCTTGGGCCAGCTCCTCTTGGGGAATCCCAAGGCGTTCCCTGGCCAGCCGAGAGACATAATTTCTCCAGCGTGTCCTGGGTCTTCCTTTGGGTCTCCTCCCGGTTGGACGTGCCCGGAAAACCTCACCAGGGAGGCGTCCAGGAGGCATCCTAACCAGATGCCCGAGCCACCTCAACTGGCTCCTCTCGATGTGGAGGAGCAGCGGGTCTACTCCGAGCCCTTCCCGGATGGCCGAGCTTCTCCCCCTATCTCTAAGGGAGAGTCCAGCCACCCTGCGAAGAAAACTCATTTCGGCCACTTGTATCCGCGATCTCGTTCTTTCGGTCACTACCCAAAGCTCGTGACCATAGGTGAGGGTAGGAACGTAGATCGACCGGTAAATCGAGAGCTTCGTCTTTCGGCTCAGCTCTCTCTTCACCACGACAGACCGGTACAACGCCCGCATCACTGCAGACGCAACACCAATCCGCCTATCGATCTCACGCTCCACCCTTCCCTCACTCGTGAACAAGACCCCGAGATACTTGAACGCCTCCACTTGGGGCAGGACCTCGTCCCTGACCTGGAGAAGGCATTCTACCCTTTTCCGACTCAAGACCATGGTCTCGGATTTAGAGGAGCTGATTCTCATCCCAGCTGCTTCACACCCGGCTGCGAACTGCTCCAGCGAAAGCCGGAGATCACGTTCTGACGAAGCCAACAGGACCACATCATCTGCAAAAAGCAGAGACCTGATCCTTAGGTCACCAAAACGGATCCCCTCACCACCTTGGCTGCACCTAGAAATCCTGTCCATAAAAGTTATGAACAGAATCGGTGACAAAGGGCAGCCTTGGCGGAGTCCAACTCTCACCGGAAACGAGCCCGACTTACTGCCAGCAATGCGGACCAAGCTCTGACACTGGTCGTACAGGGACCTAACAGCCCATATAAAGGGGCCTGGTACCCCATACTCCCAGAGTATCCCCCACAGGGCCCCACAGGGCCCCCCGAGGGACGCGGTCGAACACCTTCTCCAAATCCACAAAACACATGTAGATTGGTTGGTCGAACTCCCACGCACCCTCCAGGACCCCCCAAGGGTATAGATCTGGATCCGAGGTTCGACTATCCGACGGACCCTCCTCTCCAGAACCCCTAATCAGACCTTACCAGAGAGGCTCAGGAGTGTGATCCCCCTGCAGTCCCCCTTTTTAAATAGGGGGACCACCACCCCGGTCTGCCAATCCAGTGGAACTGCCCCCGATGTCCACGCGATATTGCAGAGCCGCGTCAACCAACACAGCCCCACAACATCCAGAGCCTTAAGGAAATCCGGGCGGATCTCATCCAACCCCGGAGCCTTTCCACTGAGGAGTTTTTTGACCACCTCAGTGACCTCGGCTCCAGAGATTGGAGAGCCCAACCCCAAATCCCCAGACTCTGCTTCCACCCTGGAAGACGTGCCGGTGGGATTGAGGAGGTCTTCGAGAACACCACTCGGGTTCAGATCAGGGAGGCCGTTCCTCCCAACCACACCTCTCCAGGTTTCACTGTCGTTGCCCACGTGAGCATTGAAGTCCCCCAGCAGAACGAGGGAGTCACCCAAAGGAGCGCTTTCCAGCACCCCCTCCAGGGACTCCAAAAAGGGTGGGTAGTCTGATCTGTAGTTGGTGCATAAGCACAAACCACAGTCAGGACCCGTCCCCCCACCCAAAGACGGAGGGAGGCTACCCTCTCGTTCACCGGGGTAAACCCCAACGTACAGGCACCAAGATGGGGGGCAAGAAGTATGCCCACCCCTGCTCGGCGCCTCTCAGTGGGAGCAACTCCAGAGTGGTAAAGAGCCCAACCCCTCTCAAGGAAACTGGTTCCAGAGCCAGAGCCATGCGTTGAGGTGAGTCCAACTGTATCTAGTCGGAACCTCTCAACCTTACACACCAACTCCGGCTCTTTCCCCACCAGAGAGGTGACATTCCACGTGCCTAGAGCTAGCTTCTGAAGCCGAGGATCAGACCACCAAGGTCCCCGCCTTCGGCTACCACCCTTTGCACATCGCACCCGACCCCTTTGGCCCCTCCCACGGGTGGTGGGCCCATGGGAAGGGGGACCCACGTCTCTTCTTCGGGCTATGCCCGGCCGGGCTCCATGGGTGAAAGCCCGGCCACCAGGCGCTCGCCAGCATGCCCCAACTCCAGGCCTGGCTCCAGAGGGGGGCCCCGGTGACCCGCGTCTGGGCGAGGGAACACTGCATCCATCTGTTGAACTCATCATAAGGTGTCTTTGGGCTGCACTTTGTCTGATCCCTCACCTAGGACCTGTTTGCCATGGGTGACCCTACCAGAGGCATAAAGCCTCAGACAACTTAGCTCCTAGGATCATTGGGACACTCAAACCCCTCCACCACGATAAGGTGGCAGCCCAGGGAGAGGATTGTTATTATTATTGCTAGTGGGTTAGGGTTAGAGTCTAAGCTGAACCCTAACCCTAAAACATCATCTGGCATGCAGAGAACATTTAACACATGTTGCATAAAACTGAACAGCATGTGCTGAGGTGTAACGTTTTATCACCAAATGCACCAAAGTCACTTTTGGTTTATCCTAACTGTCATGTTGCAGAAACATGACCCTCCACATTTCTGTGAGGGAGGAGCTTCAGACCCCTAATGATCCCTGCAGACAGGTTTGGGGTCCGCGTACAAACACCCATTGCCTGACCTGATACGTAAAACATTAAAAAGTTTTCATGACACAATTTTATAACCTGACTAAGCAGTTTTAATGCATAAACTGGAGCAGCCACTAAACAACATGAGGAATAACAGATAAGATCAAGCTTCTAGAGCAGACTAAATGATTACACGATCCACTTAATTCATTGTGTTAAAAACAAGGTAAAATGAGTTTAATCTTTCCATGGACTTGACCTCTTTAAATGGCAACATCTCTTATGTGTGCCTTCTGCTGTGATCACGAAGCTCCTTGAATGTGTTTGCTAAAAGTAATTATCTTTCTCTTAGAGCCTGAACAAAAACCTGATGCATAATCTACTGATATTCAGCTCTTGTTGTATTTTCTTAGCAGGGTTCCTCTTTAGAACCTTAACAAAGGGTTCTTGTATTAGCTAGTGCCAATGATGAATTAAACCTCCAGACAACAGCTGACCTCAGGTCTGGAGGTGCTTAAGTACATGATTCTCTTTAGTGAGCAGATTTTCTGTATGATCTAAACTCTGTCTTTGCCGTTTTTGTTCATTTGCATTTCAGCTGAAGAGGAGAGCAGAATGCATGTGAGTAATCAGAATAAACCAACGTCCTTTTATCAAACAGAGGTTTGTGTATGATAGGCATTCAGATGCTCTCAATACCACACCAAAGATCAAGGTTGGCTCCAAACTCAGTTTCAAAGCAAATTAAATTAGCTTCTCTGAATTATACCTGCAGCTTAAACAGCTTTTGTCAAAATATTCAGAGTAAATTAACAAAACGTTCCACTGACACCTAAATTGCGATTTCTCGATTATATTAATAGGAAACATCACAGAGACACCATAATGGATTTGTGTGAGTGTGTTTGTTATTGCAAAGCACTTATATAAATGTAATGTGTGATGAGGTGGGTAACAGAGATAAACACAAACTCTATACCTTCCTCTGTTGTGTGCACTCATAATTCTGCATTTATTCCTTTAATACATATTTTCTTATTAAAATAATAATTATTTAAATGCTGTAACAACTATGGTACGAGCCTTCTCTCCTCTGGGATCACCTTCCAGCAGGATTTGGGACGACAGGGGCTCAGGGGTTAAAACCCAGGATCTGCTGGTGGTGGTCGGAGGGAACGGTGCCGCCTGTGCTCTGCAGCCTTGCTTCTGTCAGCGTGCCCCAGGGCAGCTGTGGCTACGATCACCATCAGCGTGTGAATGTGTAAATGATTATTTGAAATGTAAAAGTGCTTTGGAGTCCTCTGACTCAGAAAAGTGCTTTACAAGTGTGGGTCATTTATCATTTGCTGCTTTCCCGCCTCATAGATAGTCAGCGTGAGACACAACATGATGCTCCTAACATGAAGGAAAGACACGCTAGTGGACAGCAGGCTGAAGCATTCTGAGTCTGTGTGCAGCTTTTATTTGATTTGACAGAGCTGAAAAGGCAGCCCAGTTATGTGGATGACTGCAGTGTGTTCATAGCAGCACATGCAGTCTGCTGGGATCCTGCACGGCCCTCTCTCTGCCTGTAAGTGGATTTTCTGTGTGCTCCATTTTTGTGAGGGTTGTTTATTGGCAGCACTCACCGTCTCAGCAGTTCCAGCTGTGATAGATGAGCCAGGTGGCACACTCCATCCCCCAGTTGAGGAGAAAGAGAGGGAGAGAATTGCTGCTGCATCGTTTCTCATGACCTTCCATGCCTGATTATGCTGCTGCAGATCTCGACCTGCTATTACTCTAACGAAACAGCCTCATCTGCATAAACGCACTTAATGATCACATTTCCTCATCAGTGCTTGGAGTGAAGCATTGTATGTGTTTTTTTCTGCACAGCCGACTTGATCAGGCAGCGGTTTGATCTCTGTTATGTAGCTTTTTGTGTGCTAACTAGCTGGGAGTGTGTGTGGAATCCCTAATGTGCTATCAGAAACACTGGCAGCAGCTATAATATGTGATTAAAAGAAGAACTTGAGAGAGGCGTTTTGGATGACAGAGGAGTCGGGTGTTTTGCAGATTCCTCCGGTGCCACGGCTGCTGGTTGGAAACTGGCTGTGAGATCAGATAACCGTGAGGAGGAGAGAGTCTGCCAATCATCAGCAGCCACAGACGACACTCCGGTCTGCAGGACCGCGATACTGAGGAGGAGAGAGAACACAGCAGTCGCTCAGCCTCACACGTTTCCTACAATTTCCTTCCTGCATTATGAACGCTATGGTGGCACCTGCCAGTCGTGACAGAGGAGGTTCACACACACACAGGCTTTACATTGGTACCAATGGTGAGATAACACACACATCCTGAAATGGTCAGGAGGTCAAACGCTGGTTCTAATTATTAAACACCAAGAGGACTTTATCCTTGTTAGTTGAAAATTGTATTAATCAACCACTTATTTCAAACAATTTAGTGATTTAATAAAATGTTATTTTTCAGATGTTTTTATTTCAGCAGAAACACCTCACATACCAGGAAGAGAGAAGAATCTTTTATTTTCATCCAACTATTCTGACAGCCATCTGAGCAGCTGATCCAGAATATGCGTGGGCAGAAAGCTCCAGATCTACGTTACAGTCAGTGTGTCAGACAGTCGCAGCAAAGTCGCTCAGCTCCAGTTTTATAGCCGGCTGTAGTAAACGTGGTGCATGCCAGCTGTTGTGTCGGACTCCATTAATACAAACCTATTACTAAAGTCATCTACATCGAGAGGAGCTGTTATTCTGAGAGATTCGGAGGACCTTCAAAATCACTTTAATATATCAAAGCTGATTTTCCAGCCTGATTGTTTGTTTTTATTGATGTTTGAGTGCAGCCTTAAAACAGTTGTTATTTTCATGTTCAGTCTCCAAACAAAGAAAACCATTCACCCAAAACCTAAAACAAGTTCAGACATATCTGGTGGAAAATCATTGAATAAACAATCTAGTGTGAAGGCTTGGACGCATGGAGGCATGGAGGTGTGGCGTGGGGGTGTGGCCTCAATCCATCCATCAGGAAATCAGCTAATCAGCATTAAGTGTGTACATCATAACAGACTAAACACTGTCTGCTCTGACGAATAGCCCACACCCCTGACCTTACCTGACCTGTCCCTATGTAGGTCATCTGTGTGACCTTTCACCTTTGATCTGATTATACAACCTATATGCAGTACTTGGATCACCATGGCAACACAACAGGAGCTTTATGATGTGTGTGTGCGTGCATGCATGCGTGCATGCATGCGTGCGTGCGTGCGTGTGTGCGTGTGTGTGTGTGTGTGTGTGTGTGTGTGTGTGTGTGTGTGTGTGTGTGTGTGTGTGTTTACCTGGTTTATTCCAGCAGTTCTTTCTTAACTTGTTTTTATTTTCTGAGCAGCTGAGACACAGTGTCTGGTTCTCCTCGGTGGTGCCGTCTCCTACTGTGTGCTGTGTGCTTGCTGGGTCTTCTTCTCTGCAGGGCTCCGACCATTCTCACCATTCAACACTTGAAAGCTGCTGAAGTTCTTTTTTATGACTCCCTGCTTTGACTGTTTGAGGCTTGTCGCTGATTTGTCTTGTTATGACTGTCTGGCTGTTCTGGGGTCAGACTGGCGACTCCTAGTGTTTTTATGTCTGCGGGGTGGAGGCAGCGCTACAAAATCAGAACAGAAAACACCAAATCAGCCTTGTTTGTTAAATCCAACATTCAGAAGGATTTGAATGTTTGTTCCCCACACGTTACACCTTATTAAAATTAAGAGTTCTGTTGCAACAACAGATAAAAGCCATTTTGATCAAAATCGCCTAGTTTTAATTTTTTGTATCAAATGAAGAAAATAATTGAAAATATGCAGTTTTGTAAAATGTATAAAAATTGAGTTTCTTGTTTCTGCAAATAACCTCTTCAAATATAGGCATTGATCAGTTTAATTAAATTCCACTGGTTCCACAGGACAGGAGCCTGATGACTAAAAGATCTGCCTCCCATCCTACTTTTAGATATTCTAGGAACCACCAGTAAACCTGCAGTCTGAGAGCAAAGTGCTCTGTTAGGAACATATGAAACAATCAGATCACTGATGTATGATGAGTTTGATTATTACAGTTTTTCTCAGTTGCTTTGGTGCATTTCTCACAACAGAATTAAACTTTGCACAACAGTTAGTGCAACCTCCACTACCTGTTGCCATTTGGGTGCAACCTAGTAGCAGTTTCATGTTCATTTCATCCACTGGTAACTGTTCTTAAACGTGAAACAATTGAGTAAGTACAAATATCTGCAAAATGATCACTTTTGACTTGGTTTTATCATGTCTGTCAAAGTGAACTATACTTGTGCAGGCTGAATAGTCATTGTTCATACAACTAATCTTCATTTCATTGCTTGTGTCATTGCACACACAATTATTGAACATGTTGTTAAACATTTTGTACATCCATTTTCAAAATATTCTTATTGTGTTTCCATGAAAATGTCCATAAATAACCTTTCTCAGGTGAACCTTATCTTACACTGATGAAAATGGGTGTGTGAACCATTATAATCCCTGGGAATGAAAGGGATGAGCCTGTAGTATGTAGTAGTTTGGGATAATGTAGGCTTCCACCACTCTGCTGTGGTCGGGCAGTGGTTTGAAGCACATGACGGGGTGCTTGTGGAGCATCTTCCTCCTTACTCTCCAGAAGATACTTTCCTTGGTGCATTGACAGGGCTGACAGTCGCTGTGATGTAGATGGAAATATGTGGCCAGACAGACGGGAGCGTCTAGATGTCCGTGATTGATCTGCAGCACCGTCTGTGTTTTACAATATTTTCAGTTTCAAAACTAATACAGTATGGTTTATTGAGCCAAAGGCTGTTTCACAATGCTGTGAAAAGTTGTAAATATACAGTATAAAGTGTTTATTCAGTGTCTTGATTTTTATTTACTTCTAGTTTTCTAAATGCCATGCATGGTATATACAGTAACATGGGATTTGAATGACATGTCCTGGTCAAAGATAACACCGAGGTTCTTTACTTTGTTTTCAAAGGATAATTTAATGGTGTTTGTTGTTTGTTTGTTTGTTTGTTTTTTTGTTTGTTAACTTATTTTTTAAGGGGATTAAACCGCTTGGGATGTACCATCTCATTTTCGAGTGGGTCCTCTTACCGTACAACAAATAGAAAGCAAGATAAGAAAGAAAAAAAGTTCCTGCCATGTTCAGATCAGGTGATTGACGAAGCAGTTTCCTTTTCAGAGGTTCTGGTCCAAAGATGATAACTTCAGTCTTGTCGGGATTTAACAGCAGAAAGTTTAGAGTCATCCAGATTTTTATGTCTTCAATACAATGTAGTCTACCTAACATAGGTTCATCAGGGTTTATGGATAAATATAACTGAGTATCATCAGAATAACAGTGGAAATGTATTCTATGCTGTCTAATGATTTTACCAATTGGAATCATATATATAGTGAAAAGAATTGGTCCAAGCACTGAACCCTGTGGAACTCCACAAGTAACCCTATAGTATGAGGAAGATTTCTCATGTACATGAACAAACTGAAATCTGTCAGATAAGATTTAAACCAGCCTAGCGCTGTTCCTTTGATCCCTACAACATATTCAAGCCTTTCTAAGAGAATACTGTGATTGACCGTCACTGTTAGAACTTGGAATGTCATGAAGCTTAACTCTGTAAAATCATCTGATTAATAAATATGCTGGTGTGTGCAGGATCTCTTAGCAGTCAGTCCAGTGGTTTATTATTATGCAAAAAAAGCTAAGAAACCAGCAGACACAAGAAAAAACATCACTGCCCACCTTTTGACTTTTGGCAGTAATAATTGTTAATCATGTATTGACACTGTAAGTAGGTACTCCATGAATTAATCAGATCATTTAACCGTTGTATAAGTCCTGCAGATGTCATTTGGTTTACAATGTTAATTCACCTGATGGTAAGGATTAGTGGCCTCTCATAGGCATACACACCAAAAACATTGTTTCTAAACAATTAGTAATTTAATAATAAATAAATAAATAAATAAATAAATAAATAAATAAATAAATAAATGTTGTATCTTAAATTAAATATTTTGCTATATGTATTTTCTTATTTATAACAAGTCCTCTCGAATAAAAAAAAGGAAAAAAAACTCAAATAAAAAGTTATTTTGAGCCTCAGTCCTGAAATTTGTCTCGCAGGCTGATTTACTGTGAATCCCATTTTAAAGGTTAATCTGGAAAAGCACATAGAAACCAGTTTGAGGGGCTATTGTGAATGTTCATGTAAAGGTTAAAAGTTATTCAATAATCAACATGAACAGGTGGACATGATTCTAAATGAGTCTTTATGTGAGGCAGTGTATTTAAGAGCCACATTGTTTTATCAGTAGATGGTTTCATCTCAGGATTAATGTACATCGTTCATGTGAAATATTTAAACAGCATTTCTGTTTTCAGCTGCAGCAGAATTCCACTCAGTTTGAATCTCCCATAAGATGATGTTTGTAAATTAAAGTTTTATTCTGAGACACAGAAGAGAGAAGATACTCAGGGTTTCTTCCTAATTTTTATTTGTCTAATATTTCAGGAATGTGTCACTTTTATAAATGTCACGCCTCACAGGATCTGGCACACCATCCATCCCCAAGTATAGAGGTCTGTGGGGGGGTTAGCACATCTGTAGGTAGCTACTAGATTTTATTAAAATTACTAGATTAAACGATGATGATGTAGCAACATAAATCAAATTATTTTGTTCAAATAAAAACTCAATAAAATTCAGATAGATGAGGTTGGTTAGGATATTTAATTCATAAATAACCAACAACAAGAAGCTTTTTGCATTTGACTGGTTTGAAATCCAAAAACATGACCATATTTAGAGAATACAATGAGCTCAGTCGATTTCCGCACTGCCACGTCTAGCTGTGTGTGTATGTGCCTGCACGTAAGTTGCATAACACAAAATGACTATAAGTAGACCACCCCGCTTTCATTCGGGGGGATTTTTCTCAATGGGTGTCCTGGTGTGTACATCTCGAATAAAGATTCCCCCATTAGCTGAAAAGATCTCTGGCCTCAGTCTCCACTTATTTATCTTCTACGATAGATAGATAGATAGATAGATAGATAGATAGATAGATAGATAGATAGATAGATAGATAGATGATAGATAGATAGATAGATAGATAGATAGATAGATAGATAGATAGATAGATAGATAGATAGATAGATAGATAGTGAAGAGGCCTTTAAAGGTCAATAGGTCATCAGTTAAATTGGTCATCAGAATGGTACAGAATCTAGCCTGTGCATCTTCAGCTGAACTACTAAAGGAATGTGGACTGGACCATCTTCTTGTTATGTTCTCCCTGTGTGTATTTTCTATCTCCATTGGTTTTTCTTGCTTTAACACAGTATTACGATGTTTTATTTACCTTAAATCACTGAGTGACAGTGAGTCCCGAAACCGTCAGTGATTTAAGGTAAATAAAACATTGTAATACTGTGTTAAAGCAAGAAAAACCAATGGAGTAGACCTGTCTCTT
>SSNS01000248.1:819232-883771 GCA_006937985.1 Aphyosemion australe
TTCTGTTTTCAGCTGCATCAGAATTCCACTCAGTTTGAATCTCCCATAAGATGATGTTTGTAAATTAAAGTTTTATTCTGAGACACAGAAGAGAGAAGATACTCAGGGTTTCTTCCTAATTTTTATTTGTCTAATATTTCAGGAATGTGTCACTTTTATAAATGTCACGCCTCACAGGATCTGGCACACCATCCATCCCCAAGTATAGAGGTCTGTGGGGGGGTTAGCAGATTTTATTAAAATTACTAGATTAAATGATGATGATGTAGCAACATAAATCAAATTATTTTGTTCAAATAAAAACTCAATAAAATTCAGATAGATGAGGTTGGTTAGGATATTTAATTCATAAATAACCAACAACAAGAAGCTTTTTGCATTTGACTGGTTTGAAATCCAGATACCGTTGATGATGATGATGATAGATAGATAGATAGATAGATAGATAGATAGATAGATAGATAGATAGATAGATAGATAGATAGATAGATAGATAGATAGATAGATAGATAGATAGATAGATAGATAGATAGATAGATAGATAGATAGATAGATAGATAGATAGATAGATAGATAGTGAAGAGGCCTTTAAAGGTCAATAGGTCATCAGTTACATTGGTCATCAGAATGGTACAGAATCTAGCCTGTGCATCTTCAGCTGAACTACTAATGGAATGTGGACTGGACCATCTTCTTGTTATGTTCTCCCTGTGTGTATTTTCTATCTCCATTGGTTTTTCTTGCTTTAACACAGTATTACGATGTTTTATTTACCTTAAATCACTGAGTGACAGTGAGTCCCGAAACCGTCAGTGATTTAAGGTAAATAAAACATTGTAATACTGTGTTAAAGCAAGAAAAACCAATGGAGTGGACTGGACCAGCTTCATGGTCTTCCAGTAAATGTTTGTCAGAAGCCAAGCACCGTTGATTCTGAGAACTGTTTATCAGAAAAGCGAATAACAACCAGCTGTCCAGAGTCTTAATAACAGGATGTTCAGATAGGTCATTTTCCAGCTACAGGCGGCCAAACTAAGGTCACCAGCGGACGCACTCAATCTATCAGTCTGTGGAAAGTCCCGCTGACTGTGCAGACGTTATTCTCTTAAAACATGACCATATTTAGAGAATACAATGAGCTCAGTCGATTTCCGCACTGCCACGTCTAGCTGTGTGTGTATGTGCCTGCACGTAAGTTGCATAACACAAAATGACTATAAGTAGACCACCCCGCTTTCATTCGGGGGATTTTTCTCAATGGGTGTCCTGGTGTGTACATCTCGAATAAAGATTCCCCCATGAGCTGAAAAGATCTCTGGCCTCAGTCTCCACTTATTTATCTTCTACGATAGATAGATAGATAGATAGATAGATAGATAGATAGATAGATAGATAGATAGATAGATAGATAGATAGATAGATAGATAGATCAGACACAGGCTTTATTATTTTTATTATTTTTGTCAGAATCTGAATTTCTTCGCATCAGGAATCATAAAAACCCTTAGCCCTGAGATCTGCTCATTGGGGGTTTTATTTATTTATTTAGAAGAGGAACATTTTGGATGAATAAATAAAGCATTTATGTTACAAATGGCGCTGAAAAGATTAAATATTTGGTGGAAATTGAGTTTAGACTGCTCCCCCTGAGGCTGTAGTTAAGTGAAGGCTGTTGACTGGGTGTGTTTCACAGCTGCAGAAACATCCTGCTGAGTCAAGTCCAAACCCACATAAACCACTGGGTCAGACTGGTGGGAGCAGCCTGATGCAGGCTGCAGACCACTGCTGGTGCTGGTGCCTTCCAGTCAGAAAATAGAGGGTTTGATTTATGACAGTAACGCCCCCACCCACCCCACAAACACACAGAGAGAGAGAGAGAGAGAGAGAGAGAGAGAGAGAGAGAGAGAGAGAGAGAGAGAGAGAGAGAGAATGAGTGTTTTAGGGAAGGCCTGTATAGCTCATTAACATAATAAAGACTCAGTAAATCAGAGCTAGATTGGAGTAAACAGATTAAGCCAGAAGAAGTTTTGAATCCAAAATGATAAAACTGAATTCTCACACATGTGAGACTTTCTGTTAAATGAAAAAAAGAACTCTTCAATCAGAGAAAAGGGATTAGATCAACAGATATCCTATCAGTGTGATGGAGATGAGGCGTCAGTGCTGCTCAGTTTCTGCCTCTCTTGATTTCTTTTTGATGAGCGTAACTGAAAAGTTAGACTCAAATAAATAAATAAATAAATTCGCCCAACACACATTCCCTCCTAACCATTGTCAATAATAATCAAAAGTGGGACCATAAATCACCATCTTTATCTACTCAAAACAAGTGAAGCTGCAGTAATGGCCAAAGATAGGATTTCATTTTCCCATACCGGGTCCTGTCAGTGCAGAGCAGTGAACTGTCACCTGATTAACCACAGAGTCATCTTCCAGTGAGGCACCAGCAGAAAACCTGCTAAACATAAAGCAACCAGCAGAATTCTCATGAACCTTCCCATCTAAAGAGTGGGACTCATTAGAGCAAACATTCATCAGAGGAAAAAAGAGTTTAAAAGGGAAACACGGTGATGCTTTAACAAACCAAACTGCATTCCACGTTCACTCGCTTTACTTGGTAACAGTCATCCGTTTCTCTTTTTATGAGAATGCAATGCTTTTCAAATCAGTTGTGAAACTGTGTGAAGACTTCTACGTTAATGGTCTCCATCCATCCATCCATTTTCTTCCGCTTATCCGGAGTCGGGTCGCGGGGGCAGCAGCTTAAGGAGGGAGGCCCAGACCTCAAGAAAAGTCCAGCCACCCTGCAAAGAAAACTCATTTCGGCCGCTTGTATCCGCGATCTCGTTCTTTCGGTCACTACCCAGCTCTCTCTTCACCACGACAGACCGGTACAACGCCCGCATCACTGCAGACGCATCACCAATCCGCCTATCGATCTCATGCTCCACCCTTGCCTCACTCGTGAACAAGACCTCAAGATACTTAAACTCCTCCACTTGGGGCAGGACCTCATCCCTGACCTGGAGAAGGCATTCTACCCTTTTCCGACTCAAGACCATGGTCTCGGATTTAGAGGAGCTGATTCTCATCCCAGCTGCTTCATACCCGGCTGCGAACTGCTCCAGCGAAAGCCGGAGATCACGTTCTGATGAAGCCAACAGGACCACATTATCTGCAAAAAGCAGAGACCTGATCCTTAGGCCACCAAAACAGATCCCCTCACCACCTTGGCTGCACCTAGAAATTTTGTCCATAAAAGTTATGAACAGAATCGGTGACAAAGGGCAGCCTTGGCGGAGTCCAACTCTCACCGGAAACGAGCCCGACTTACTGCCGGCAATGCGGACCAAGCTCTGACACTGGTCATACAGGGACCTAACAGCCCGTATTAAGGGGCCTGGTAACCCACACTCCCAGAGTACCCCCCACAGGGCCCCCCGAGGGATGCGGTCGAATGCCTTCTCCAAGTCCACAAAACACATGTAGATTGGTTGGGCGAACTCCCACGCACCCTCCAGGACCCCCCCAAGCTGGTCCAGTGTTCCACGGCCAGGACGAAAACCACATTGCTCCTCCTGGATCCGAGGTTCGACTATCCGATGGACCCTCCTCTCCNTCTGCTCTTTCCCACCCAAATGCTTTTCAACTAGACACACTGCTTTGCAAATATGTTTGTGTTGCTGCCAGTTCTGTCTCTGACAGGTTTTAGAACAGTAAATGGCAGATGAGCAGCCTGAACACCTCTGAAGTGGGGTGCCCACCGGTACCTCCCGATGGCAGCAACAACAGTGTCGGGACTCCTGATTTGGTGGTGGGGTCACTGCTGGTCCCTTGGCAGTGGCCCTCTGATGTTTTCCGATGGCTGGAGTGGAGCTCGGCATCCTCTGGAGATGTGACCGGTCTGGCCACACTTGAAGCAATGGGTGCAGTTGTTTCCCTCTCCGTTGTTCTGGCAGGTCCTGCAGCCTCTCATCCTCCGAGTTCCAGCGGTGTCCGGTGTCCCCTTGGTGGTCTGCAACTTGCCAGCGTTGAGAGAAGCGAGTATCATCTGCCTCACTTCTGCAACCTCGTTCCTCAGCTCTTTCACTACGTCGTGTATGGCAGATGTAGAATGAGTTTTCTTGTCTTCCTTGGCGACAGGGATCTGTGAGCTGCTGCGTGGTTCATCCTTAGTTAACAGCTCATTGACTCTTGGTGTCTTTACATTGTTCCTTTTTAACTTATTTAGTCTTTCCGTCTCAAGATTGGCAGCTTCATTCAGTTTTTCAATGAGTGTTTCATCAGTCACATCTGGATTATCAAGAAGTGCCTTAATCTGGAACTTGATGTTTTCATTTTGCAGTCCTGTCCCCACAGATCTCAAGAACTTCCTTTTCACCAAGTCCTGACTGTAGTGTTCGGCCTCTTTGTCCCTTGATGCATACAGGAGTCGATCTTTAAGCTCAATGGCCCTGAATAAAAAATCCTGAGCCGACTCCTTTGGGTCCTGGGAAAGATTGATCAATTTCTGGTACAAATCAGATGTGTCGTCTTCTCTGTAATGTCCTTTTAGTATTGTCTTTAACCGTGTGAGTGTCAAATCAGTCTTTATTTCGAGCATGTCACGCAGTTTGAGACCTGGATTGATAGCTCTTATCACTGCTTCAATAACTTCTGACTCACTGTGGCCTTTTCGGAGTCCATTTTCGATCTGGTACAGCAAGCTGGTGTAGGACAGCCGGTCGCGCTGCCCCCCCTCTCCTATTTGGCCACAGATGCGAAACTCCCTCCGAATAGTCACCTCCGGTACTTTAGTCATCAGCAGGTTCTGGCCAAGACTGGGAGCGGCGTCCGCCATTTTGAGTTTCTCTCCTATTGCCTTGATTTCTTCCTGCAGCTCTTCATACTTGTCTCTTGAGTCTGACAGGCAGGAAATGGCGCCCCCAGCCTCGTCGTCTTTAGCTTTTTTCCCGCCCAAGAACAATAAAAGCTCTTTCATAAACTGTACCGCCTCATCTTGTGCATAGCTCTCTTCCGTTTCATCCAATTTATGTTCGATAACTTTCATCAGGTGGCGTCTGGTGGTTTCTCTGGTGGGCTCATCTTGCTCTGTAGCAAAGCCTTTTACATTATAACCCACTTCGATTAGCTGATCACGACTTAACATGCAGAGCGTGGCGGTTATTTTATCTCGTAGGGCTTCTAGTTCCATTGTGGGTACTCACAAGATTGTTTTCAGTTCATTAGATATCAGGTCCGGTTCTTGGAGAAGGGTTTCTTCAGCGGTGCGCTCGTGCTAACGTTTGCCGCTAACGGCACTAACAGTATTCCTTCACTCACGCTCCGATAATCCTTTTCAACCTCTCTCCTGGCTGGCTCGCCATGATATGTTGCAGCTCAGCAGGCAGGGATGACCACTGGAGTTCTTTGCTGTTTTAGTTGCTTTTATTTGGTACTTATCACTGAAACGTACACAAACTGCTCCGTTCAAAACTTCGTGCCTGTAGCTGCGGTGAGACTCTGCTCAAAAACACGTTTAAGAACACTACGTGAAAGACAGTTCTCTGATACGCTAATGGTGCGTTCAATGACATCCTGTAAATAAGACTCCTCTTACCAAATAAACTGTTCACATGAACTAAACATGAAAAAAGAAGTGTGGGGTACATTTGAACCAATAAACAAATAAAGTTTTGAACCAATAAACAAATAAAGTTTAACCATTTGCATATTTTAACCTAGTCTGACCCCAACAATATCTGTATCTCTCACACTTTCTTTTCCCGATATTAGACTAAAACAAAAAGATGTCGTGGCTTCTTAGGGGTACAAGAAATAACTTCTGGATGGCTCCTGTTATTGGGTTAGGATCTTTACAAAACACTGCTGCTTTTTGCCGGCTGGTGTTGAATTACACATGCCGACGCTGCTGCGTTTGACGACACAGACCTGGCAACCCCACAGGCTCACAGATTGTAAACAGTAACTACGTCCCTCTTTAGTTTTTATGAAAAGAGAACAACTGACATCCCCTCAGCTGACTGAGAATGAAATCTGTTTCAATGCAACCGCCGTTCCAACATGATTGAGACATTAGGCTGGTTTGTGATTATTTCACAGTAAAATTCTCCCATATTGTACCTTTAATCAGAGACAGCAACACACTGAGAATGATACCACGGTGGTGGGGTTAATCACGGGGCGTGATGAGACAGCCTACGGGGGGAAATACAGGCATTGTCGAGATGGTGCACCCTGAACAATCAGGCTCTCAATACAATGAAGACTAAAGAAATGATAATGGACTTCAGGAAGGGCAAGAGGAATCATGCTACTCTGGCACTTAAGGGGGCATGGGTGGAGCGGGTGGCCTCGTTCAAGTTTCTCTGGACACACCTTCAAAAGGTGTTCCAAAAGGCTTGGCAGAGACTTTATCTACTTTGAGTGCTGAGAAGAAACCATCTTGAGGAGAGGTTGCTGGTGTTGTACAGGACCACCATTGAGTCAGTGCTGCTGTACTCCATATCTCTGTGATTTGCTGCCTTCTCAGCAGCAGACAGGAAGGCTTTGCAGGGGGTAATCAGATCTACAGAGAAGATCATTGGCTGCCCCCTGCCCACCTTAGAGAGCACTGCCAGCTCCAGATGCCTAAATAGAGCCCAGCAGATCATAGCTGACTCTTCTCACCCTGGAAATCCACTATTGCAACTGCTGCCATCAGGGATAGGGGTTCAGGTCTCTGAGGAGCAGGACAAACAGACTGAAAGAGTCTTTATCTGTGGGCTGGACGAGTCTTAAAATGCCTCTTCTTGATAACAAGGGGGTCCTTTTCTACAGTCAGGGAAGGTGTCTGTTTCCATTCTTCATCGTTTCACTGTATATCTTACTGTTCTTATTGTAGCTGTTTTAGAGGTGTTGCTTTATAGATGCTGTTTTAGCAATAGACTGATTTTTTTTTCTTTGAGCACAGTAGAAGCTGTCATGATCTCATCGTGCACTGTCATGATGACAAAGGGTTCAATCAATCAAATAGATACAAATCTGCAGCAAAAGAGGATGGTGTCCCACGTGGTTCTGAAATGTCCTGCATGAGACACCCCCATGTCTGCCAGTTTGGCAGGCATGGCTCAAAGGTTTTTGTGAACGCTGCAAGATGTTTGCCTGCAACACCTACTTAAAGTCTACGTGTGTAATTTAGTTTTCAGGTTAATTTTTAAACAGTTCCCTATTGTTTCTGAAGTGTCTACAATACTACCGTTTCCTTTGTGCGGATCGTTGTGGTTAGTGATATGTCTAAAGTTAAGAAGTGCTTAAATGATAAATTATTTAGGAGTAAACCATAAACTTAGTTAAAAACCTCATAGAAATTATATTAAAAATTGTGAAACCATTGCCGTTTTAACTAAATAAACCTTTTTTTTGCATTATCAATACATTGCATTTAAATTTTCCTCTCCTGGTAAAGCTCAGCTCTACTTCAGCTTTGGCATTTTAATCTGGAAAATTGCAATTGCTGCTATGTCTATTCAATTATTTTTAATTTGTTATTGTATAAATAAGAATTTTGTCTCTAATTGTAATGGTTACATTAAACCTATGGTTATCCATCATCGATTATCCTAACCACTTCCTCACTAGGGTCTCAGGGAGCTGGTGTCTAACTCCAGCAGGCATCCAGTGAGAGGGGGGGACACCCTGGACAGGTCTCCGGTCCATCAAAGGGACAAACAGAGACAAAAAACCACTCACTCACTCACTCACACCTAGGGACAATTTAGAGTCTCCAGTTAACCCGACATGCATGTTTTATGGAGAGAACATGTACAGAAAGGCTGCAGCTTGGATTCAGACCTGTTTGATGTGAGGCAGCTCTTCTACCAACTGCACCACCAAGCAGCCCATTCATAGTTAGTAAATTCATATTTGTGTAATTCGAAGGACTTTGCTTTTTATCTCGTTAAGCTTTGGAAACCTGGTCTCCTGTCATGCTCCCACATGAATGACATGAACGTGTCAGATGTGCAACACAAAATCTAATTATCAGTCTTTTTCTGACCTAAATATGAACGCTGTCTAGCTGACCTGACCCGATCAGCCATGAGAACAACAGAAAGCATGAAAGTCTCCTAAACCTGGTTCCTTTTAGAGTCAACATATTGGTTCCCTTCTGATAATTATCGTTCTGCCTTTAAACACTGACAATAGTGAGCTGTTAATGCCTGCCAGAGTCTGCAAAGAAGTTTCTGATTACTGGTTCAGGTGTTGATGGAATTAGTGTGAAACGCGTCCTGGCACCAGAGCTGTGTGGAACCAGACTGCATCGGGTTTGTAAATGAGCTTCTCTCTCCCTCATNCTGTCCATAAAAGTTATGAACAGAATCGGTGACAAAGGGCAGCCTTGGCGGAGTCCAACTCTCACCGGAAACGAGCCCGACTTACTGCCGGCAATGCGGACCAAGCTCTGACACTGGTCATACAGGGACCTAACAGCCCGTATCAAGGGGCCTGGTACCCCATACTCCCAGAGTACCCCCCACAGGGCCCCCCGAGGGACGCGGTCGAACGCCTTCTCCAAATCCACAAAACACATGTAGACTGGTTGGGCGAACTCCCACACACCCTCCAGGACCCCCCCAAGGGTATAGAGCTGGTCCAGTGTTCCACGGCCAGGAGAAAACCACATTGCTCCTCCTGGGTCCGAGGTTCGACTATCCGACGGACCCTCCTCTCCAGAACCCCTGAATAGACCTTACCAGGGAGGCTCAGGAGTGTGATCCCCCTGTAGTTGGAACACACCCTGCGGACCCCCTTTTTAAATAGGGGGACCACCACCCTAGTCTGCCAATCCAGTGGAACTGCCCCTGATGTCCACGCGATATTGCAGAGCCGCGTCAACCAACACAGCCCCACAACATCCAGAGCCTTAAGGAATGGTCTCATTTTTCTAAATTCCAGCGCAGGTCTCTTATCCTAGATGACTCTTGCTGGGATTTGGTGCTTTATAAATAAACTGAATTATCCAACATCAGGTCATGGAGGCACCAGGTCCAGGAGGGAAGTCCAGACCTCCTTCTCCCTAGCAGCACGATCCAGCTCCTCCTCGGGGATTCCAAGTTGCTCAGCCAGCAGTGACGCCAGTAACTCATTACTCCATTATTTTTTTTACAGTAACAGGTTCTTTTGTGTTACTCAAAACCAGTAATCAGATTAAAGTTGAGTCATTGTGCATTATTATTTTGTTAATTTCCTTTGTAAAAAGATAGATTTGCTTTCTTCTTGCATCTTGTGAGCAGCGTCACATATGTGACCAGTCATGTTTTCAGCATGAGGAAGCTCACGTGTAACACATACCAACAACAGAGGGAGGAGAGAGATCTGTGTTGGAAATAAAGTCTCTTTATTGAGTGTGCCCCAGGGCAGCTGTGGCTACAGTGTAGCTCATCAGCATCAGAGTGTGAGCGCCTTTGTCTAACCCCTGACTTTCTTTGCATAAGTGGCGAGTAACGTAATAGACACTTTTACCCACGAGCCCCATTCCCTCCCTCCGGGAGCGTTTCAGATGTAAAACGGCAGTGAAAGTGTTCCATTCAGCTGCTCCGGGGAGTTCACAAAATGGCTGAAAAATTATAACACAATGTGTGATTTCTGCAGGTCACACGATAACAAGCAAAGAGAAAGTATTCACAAAAGTCTGTGGTTTATTTTCTGTTCTGTTTACCACGGATATGGAGGTTTCACAGGAAATGGCGTACTTCTTTTTACGAATTAAGCAACTAGAAATCTACACATGACTTTTATTTTGAAAGTTTCCAGATGTTTTACACTGCTTTCATGTTTGACGTCCTTTCTCACCTGATCTGAACTTCTGAGCTTGATGCATTCTGGAAGCATAGCAATTCAAAAATAGACTGAAAGAGTAAGGGATGCATCCCTACGCTTCTGGGATGTTTCCAAGACACAACGCTTCACAGCAGGTGGAAACTCACCCATCCACTATAACGATGGCTAACTGCTGCGTACTACGTGGACATTTTGCAGACATTTCACAGACATTTCACACACATTACGCGATGCTTATGTGTCCAGTGAAAAGGTCCAGTCAGAGCGATACAAATGGAGGCTATTTCCCATTTAGAATTGTAGCATGGCTGTCGTCGTTTATTTTTATAAAACATGTCTTTTTGCCAGAAAATGGTATCTAAATGCTACCTAAAATGTCAGAAGACACGCTGTTGAAGGAACACCTGCCTTTTTTCAAAGATTATTCAGTACTCAGATTACTTTTCAATGGTTCCCAAGCTTTTCTGTGTCAGACCTGTAAAACAGCAGTTGTCAAGACATGCAACCCCAGATATCTCTGATTTGATGATACAAACATGCTTAGAAAGCTAAATAAATCAGAGCATAAAGAAAACAACTTCACCTCATATTTACTCATTTCCATGTGTGATCATTGAGCTGACCTTTTGTTACAATTATGCTAAAAGTATAGCTTCAGCAATTGTTTTTCATTTTTATTTAGAATTATGGAATTATGAAATAATCTCAAGACCTCGTGTGTGACTCTGGTTAGGGTTAGGGCTAGGGTTAGGGTCTGGATCCTAATGTTGTGAACCACTGCTCCAGATGTTGAAGTGCTGCTGTAAATCATTTTGGTCCAGCCCCATTTGCTATGAAGTGCTGTATAAATAAAACTGACATTGACATTTTGGTCAGATGCCCAAACCTCCACAGCAGACTCTTCTGATGAAGAGAAAGAGCAGCTTCTTCGTGCTGGAGCACATTTCAGAGCTCCAGAAAAGGAACAGAAACATTCAGACAAACAGCTCTTGTGATGAATGTATCATAACCATTAGGCAGACAAACCATGACACACGCGTGTTTATTCTCTAAGTGAAACTGAATGTGAGTCGGTGTGTGTTTCTGATGGAAGGCTGAGTTGAATTGCTCTTGTGAACCTTGCACATGTGTCCTGGGAGCGGAGACACTTGAGCCGTGTGTTGGAGTGTTTCTCTTCAGTCAGAGCAATCATTTGACTTAGTGCCCAGCCTTGTGCCATTCCACAGAAAATGAAATATGTGTGCTCTCATCTTTCAGTAAAAGTCAGAAACATTCAGATTGTGGAGGCTGCGGTGAAGGACACAGGTCTTTTCCTGGCTGTGAGGGAGGAACCTGCCATCAGCTCTTAATGACCCATCATCTCAGGGACACTCTGTAACCTCCACCACTCATGGAACGATGCTCAATTTGCTCCTGATGCTGTTTGAGTCCTGGCCTACCTGTTTGAAGAAAATCATTTTATTTTTGCAATCTGATAAACACTCCGATCCACATCAGGTCATTCCTGTGAAGACATGGACATTGCCTTGGTTGTGACGATAAGCCGACACGTTTGGTTGATGAATTACTAACAGCTGGCCGGAGCGGTCTGATTTGGTTTTGTTCTCGGCTGTGATGGCTCTGATTTGGCCAATGTGTTTGAAAAGCGTGATGATAAGGCAGGATGATGTATCACAGCTGGTCTGTGTGTGTCAGGTGACACAGATAACTGCAGCCACATCCTCTCAGAGGACACAGTCCTTGTGTTCACAGATAACGGGTTGCTGTCTTCAGCCTTTCTGCCCCATCCCAGCAATCTGAGCTTCTGCAGCTGAGCACACGATTGTTTTTACTTCTGTGGTGCTTTGACTCTAGACAAGAGCAGCGCCCCCAGGAATCCTGAATGATTATTTGAATTGTACAAATGGTCCATTAGGCATCTGAATAACATGTTGTGCAGCCTCAAAGAGCAAACAGTGTTTAGTGGCCGGTCACCAACCGCCTGACAACACACGATAAAGTACATGAAATAACTATTATTCAAGTACTTTCACTTTGAGCTTTAAAAATACAACTAAGAGTGACTTTGTCAGGGGCACGCCGCCTTAAAGGGAGGCAGTGGGAGGCCTCAACACTAATGCAAAAAATAAAGCAGCAAAAGAAATCCAACGTCCACGCTCAGGCAGCTGATAGAACCATCTTTCCATCAAGCTGTGTTCATGAAAACATGAAAATGAATTATTAAGCATTCATTTACTGAACAGAAATCCCAGCATGTCCAGTCTCTGACTCATGTCTGATGGAGATCTGCAGATTTCTGAGTGCCTCTGGTGGCTGCAACACTGTTCTGCTGCTATTCCTCCACTTTTATGCTAATGTTGTCTTTCTATAAATTCACTATATGGCACCGAGCTGGGAAATGTGTGATGGATTTATCATGAAATAGATGAGGCAGAACTTCACACCGGGAGGTTTGAATTTCATCTCCAGACTCCAATCCCAGTCTGTGTGCCGGGCTTTGTGGTATTACTGGGAAATTTTCTGCAGTTTCTCCATCTGTCTCCCAGAAAAACTTTCATTTTTTCCTTTATTGTTCAGAAATGTTTACACAAACCTCTGATAAACCAGCCTAGTCTAGTACTTCAGTGTGCAGTCATAGGAAAAGGTGTTAAGGTTTAGTAAAATAAAGGAGGGAATTATAAAACACTTTCATTTTCCTTTCAGCTTCTTCATATAATACCACTTGAACTGTTTCAGTGTTTAACAGTCAACAAAAGGACTGGTGAGAATTTAACACAATTGTTAACTTCTCTCCATGCATAAAATAGCATCACAGTTATTTGAGGGGGAGGGCCGTGTTAATTCAAAGATGCCAACAAGATGCTGGACGCCTCCAGCTACGGCTGCTCTGCCTGCATTCCTCCAGTCTGTTCTGAAAATATCACTGTTGTTATGTCAGACTGTGTTTCACACCCACCACCGCACAACCTGACGCCTCCACATGTCCACCTACACCTTCAGGATGTCCAGCTCAAAGTTAGCTGTCAGATTTTCTCCAGCAGCGTGTTGCTGTGGGGGTCCATCATGTCCTCCATTGGCATCAGGGTCCAAAGCAGGCAGAGTTAGGTTTAGACCCAGTAGGACAAGTCAAGAAATGTGTGTGTGTGTGTGTGTGTGTGTGTGTGTGTGTGTGTGTGTGTGTGTGTGTGTGTGTGTGTGTGTGTGTGTGTGTGTGTGTGTGTGTGTGTGTGTGCGTGTGTGTGTGTGTGTTATGGTCACTCTTTCGATCTACTCATGCCTTCCTGATCTGTAACCAACACTGTTATCACCCTAGACATCTATTGACTCCACCCTAAATCAGTCACTTAGGATAAAAGTATTTGTTAAAGTATTGAATAACCTGCTAATAAACACAGAGGCACAGGAAGGTTGTTTGTCTTTGCCGTTGCAGCTTTAAACACACTGAGATGATAAACAGACGATCCGACCCAAGAGGGTAGTATTTGCACTCAGGTCGGGCGTCGCTGGTCTGTGGCTGATATACGTATCTTGACTCACAGCCAACAATCTGATGCATTAAAGATACATGAGCAGCAAAAAGCGATGGGGCACAATATGATTCACCCCTCCGCTATGATTCAGTGTGATTCACTGTGAGGTTTGATTGGGCACAATGTGAGGTGTGAAAAAATAACATCAAGTAAAGATCCTCCACAAACTCAATAAATCTATTGAAGATCAACTTTACTCATATTTTTAATACATTACTATTGCCTTGTAGCTCCAGTGTGCATGTTTGAGGATGTAGAAGTCAGCTGGAGGAGAAAGTAGCTTCAGGATCTGGAGTCTTATTTCCTGATATGTGGACATCTCTCCTCTGATTGGCTAACAGCAACGTGACTCTACCGCTGACTCTGTTTGCTCTGCAACGTTGATGTTTTATCTCCACAAATAACACAAGCCTGGAGGAGTTCTGCTGTGTGTAAAAAAGAAGCACCACATAATGAGCTGTAAGCCAGGGGAGGTGTCACATGAGGCATGCAGAGCCGGGCGTACACTATGTGACTTTTTAGGTTGTTGTATTATCTCTCCATCTCTAAATGCAGGACTTCCTCGCAGGGCAAAGCTCACGAGTCATGTTCTCACACTGTATGACCGTGTGCTTGATGCCACCTGACTGCTCACACTGGACGTGTGGTAGCAACACATTGGACCTAAAAATAGTAGTTATAACAAAACACATCAGACCTTTGAGTCCGAAAACCCAGAAGAGAGGAGACTGTTGTGCTGGTATTGATGTCTGTTGTCCTTCAGGCTTGCTGTAGTTGTGTGAGGCGCAGGGGTTTATGGGAGTTGGAGGAGGAAGAAGAAGAATGAGAGGAAGTAAGCCGAGGTTTGGGGATCCATCTTTATTTGACAAACACACTTTTTTAAAACAATCATTGAAGAGCAGAAATTCAACAGGTTTGATTACCAATCAGGAGCCGGTCGTGAGGTGTTAATCGCTTCTTGTTACCATATACGACACGACACACAATGCAAAACTCGACCCGACCTCAAAGATTGTCACACAACAGGATAATCAGCTCTAAATGAGCCAAATATAGTACAGCTGTATGCCCGACTTTAGACCATAATCATGACGAATCAAGAACATTCATGAAATTTGAACTTAAAGCAGCATTCCGCAACATTGCAGTTATATGGTCTCTGTCGCCCTGTCAAGGCTTGCTGCGTAACGTCACTGTCGTAACATTAAATCTCTCTCTCGGGCATAAGAGGCATGTTTACATTCCTAATATCAGGCAAAACAACGAAAACAAACTTTTCCACCTCCACACATTGAAAAAATAGTTTTATCAGGACTGTATAACAACTTTATGCCCGACCAAACACAATAACCCTGGTGAAATCATTTATTACTTACCTATCCATTAGCAGCACGGCTAGGTCAGAGTCCATAGTTCATGCCTTTCTTTCTAAAAGAGCTCTCCAGCGAGGAAAAGACGGCCCAATAATAACTCTGGTCTTTGCTCTTGCTCTATCACGTTCTTCTTTTCTTTTCCTATATTCCTCTGATAAGGGATTTCTAGCTTTCTTTGGTGAATGTGCCGCTGCTACAGTGAGTCTACGCTATACAATTATGGCAAGCCAAAGGGAAAAAAAAAATGCGCGTTCTAAACTCTCATTATGTCCGCCAAAACGCTCGTTCAAGACGTGCGTTTTGGCGGACATAATGCTCGCTTTTAGAACACATGAGTTTTTGCCTCCTTTGGCGTCAAAACGCGCGTACAAGACGCGCATTTTGGCGGACATAACACGCTTTTAGAACGTGCACTTTTTTATCCCTTTGGCTTGCCATATACGACCGTAAAGCAACAACCAGTCAGTACTTCCGTCGCTACCCGATGTACAAAAACTGTATAGCGCAGTAAACAGACGTGGGACCCCCCAACACTATCACAGGTATGAAAATGAACACAATAGATAATACCATGACGCTAAAACTTTACAAAAAAGCCTAATTCTAAGGTGTAAAAGTTGCAGAATGTTGCTTTAAGAACTGGTTTATGCTCTGGATGAACATTGCTCGAACTGCCTTTTCATCAATGATCTGCCAGTATTGTTTTCTATTTTTGGCTGTAAATATATCAGTAATGTTTTATCGGAGTAAAGAGTGGCTCTCCTAGACCCTTCTGTCACCTTCTGCTGTTTAACTGGATCATTTTCTCTTTAGAGATGCCTGCTGTTGAGGAGAACTGCAGCAGCGCGGCAGAAACAACAACAAACACTTAACACAAGCTTCACCCTGATCATGTGGATCAACTAATAACCCCGAAAAGCAATAACAGCTGCAGCAGCTACAGTCGAGACAATGCATCTCACTGCAGAGCTGCTGGTAGTGTTAAAGGTCTGCTGCATGATAGTTTTGTACCCTACATGGATTAGTTATTGTTTGATAATTGTACATTTATTTTTTTAAAGTGTTTTTTTATGAGTGATGCTTGTATAAAGAAGAGTTTAGAGAAAAGTTTCTTATATTAAACAGAAACAGTCTTATCTGTGTCCCAGAGGGTTTCAGAACCGCAAACTCACCCTGTGTGGAGCCCAGCTGTGGTGGATGTCATAATAACGTGGTTGTGAGGATCACTTTATCAGATTGTAAAAGAATATCCATCCATAACCAAATTCTGCTTACAGATCCAATCTAACCTGCTAGTAAACATTACCTAATAAATCCACCTGAAGCCTCAGCCAGTTTCATTTAGAAAAGAAAGATGCTTTTGTTGACTTTAAATCGTGTCTCGTCATCATTTTGAGGATCCAGACATCCAGGTTTTAACTGAAGATCAAATAATCCACACCTTTACCAGCTGTCTGTAAGTTTCTGCTTTTGTTTCATGGCTCAGATTGTTCTGGCTGAGGCTGTTTGGACCATCTGGACAGAGACAGCTGCTGGAGTCCCACCTGACTTTAAAGATGGAGGGTTGTTTCTCCCAGGCTGTAGGACGTAGAATGTGGAATGAACTGCTTTTTTATTCGTGTTTGCTTTAATTAGAAAGTGCATTCATGATGAAACTGTTTATTTCTCTGATTTACAACATAAACAGACTTTTACCCTGAATTCTTGGGAACTTCTCTCATGCATTTTCTGTGTGTTTATTGAAATGGTGGACGTTCAGCTGGGTTTGACCTGTCAGTCTGGCGTTAACGTGTGATTCTCATGTTTATATTATTTCTCTGAGTGGGATGGGGTCCCCCAGGTTACATGTGATTACCCAAAGCCCAGCATAACCCTGTCTTCTCAGGACTCATCAGGTCCACCTGGATGTGACTCAACTTTCCACCCAGCTCTGAGCAAACCTCACTCAGAATGTGACCTCAGCACGACCCTTCATCAGCCCATAGAGCAGGCTGAAGAAGAGTTAGATGCACCATGACCCAGTCTCATGGTTGTGGACCTAAACATAAAATCATTAAATCAGAACCAGTCATGGACATTCAGGACAAGTTGTTGCATCAATTCTAAAGACCGCTGAATTTTCATTTTTATTTTGTTTTTCTTTTCAGTAAAACTAAATGTAGTTTGTGTTGCTCTGGTTGAGTGCAGAGACCGACCAGAATCTGGAGTTATGGAGCTCTGAGAGTTTCCGAACCGTCATATGAGCATCCTGCAGAAAGTTCTCCTCTCCTCACTTTGTTTATCTCAGGGATAATGAATGCAACTAAATTCCCTCCACTACTGTTTTTTACTGTTTGAGATTCATAAGCTCGTTGGTCGTTTTTACATTTTGGACATCAAAGCCTCTGATGTGCACACAGTGTGATGATGCAGACCCACGTTGTTTTGCATACAGTGACCAGTTCTGTGCAGACTGATTAAGTGAATAAATATTCATGAGGTCATTTCTTTTGTTTAAATCAGCATTTTGAATCAGATTTTGTCTTTTTAACTCGACATGAGAGGAACTTAAATCCTAACGGCTGATAGGCTGAATGTGGCGGTGAAACGCCCGTGTCTCATGAGGAAACTAGAAGATTTTATCCAACCTTCAATGCAACACAATCCCAATGATCCCAGCAGCAACAGGAGCCAGTCTGGAGGACACTGATGGTGAGTTTTCAGTGTATGAACGACACACGTCTTCCAGGCTCAGAACCTGCAGCAGGTTGGCGTCCAAATGTAGACGTCCACCAGAGGTCATTATTAAATCTCTCCCAGGTCACTTTTCCTGCTGCTTTCACAGGAACACTAATTACACTGTCCAACAACGTTCCTGCATCGGTGCTGTTCCAACACGGTGAATCAGCTCCGCCGTGGTTATTGGGTGTGAATTGGACCGTAATGTTTTGATAATGTGATACGCCCGATGTACCTTCCACTATATTGCTAATGGTTTCACCCAGCAGTTTAAAATCTCACATCAACAAGGAAATAGGTCATAAAAAGCAGCAGAGAGGCAGTTAGCGTTGATCTGATTGTTGCAGCTCCAAGAGAAACAAAATGTACCGTTCAGTTTGTAAAATTCCTGCCCTTTTTTCATCACATATTGCGTCATTACAGCTCTAAAGGAGGTGCTTCTGACATTTTAACTGTAGGAAGACAGTTCATTGTTTCATTTCCAGTTGGCAGAGAGAAGGAAACACGTTCTGGAGCAAATAAAGAATAGCTTGTGTGACATGTTAAATTGACCTAGACTGAAACACGGTTCTTTATGTGAAGCACATGGATGAATGCGCTGAAGAGGGGGGGCTGTCAGCTTCCGTTTCATCTGCCATATTTACCACTAATCCACCGAGGCCACTCTGAGAGGTTATTAGAAGCTCAGTGCAGTCGTCTTCTTTCTCTGCTACAGTCAAAGTTGCAATTACTAATCCAATTTAGCAGTAAAGGAGTCGTGTGCTGTCTCTGCGTTAATCTGGTTCCTGCAGCTGTTAGGTCTCTAGATGCTCATGATGGAGGGGGTGGGGGGTGATATATTTCCCCGTAGTACAAGAACATGCAGATGCTTCTGATGAAGACTTCGTACAGGAGCTCTTGCCTCTATGTTACTGACTCAGATGCTTTTGTTTATTTCACTCAGACTTTTGATAAAACTAGAAAAACTTCTGTAGAGATGTGTTCACGCTGCTGAGAGTCAAAGGAAGTCTCTGAACCCAATTATTAAAAGCAGAAGAGTTGAGGTTTTAACATTTTTTTAAGGATAGTTCATTTTTAAGAGGTGGAAGAAGTTGAGCCCTTGTGTGGAGTTCAAATAAGTTAAAATGGAAACTAAATAGAGGAATAAGTTTTGTTCACACAGGAATATAAGCTTAGAATAAATACAGTGGGATGCGAACGTTTGTGCAGCCTTGTTAATCTTCATGATTTTCCTGTATAAATCGTTGGTTGTTATGATAGAAAATTTCAGTTAAATATATCAGGAGACACACACAGTGATATTTGAGAAGTGAAACAAAGTTGAGTTACAGAAAGTGTGTGATAATTGTTTAAACAAAATTAGGGAGGTGCATAAATTTGGGCACACTTGTCATTTTATTGATTCCAAAACCTAATAAGAACTAATTATTGGAACTCAAAATTGGCTTGGTAAGCTCAGTGACCCTTGACCTCCATACACAGGTGAATCCAGTTATGAGAAAGAGTATTTAAGTTTCCCTCCTCTTTGAATATTCTCTGAAGAGCAGCACCATCTGTGACTTGTGATTTATGTTTGTTAAAATGAGGTATGTGAGATAAAGTGCATCTGGTTCTTATAAAGTCATTAAGAACTTTGATTTTAGTTTCCCAGTGGTCTGAAGCTACTAAGAATGTAATTTATCTGTTTCTTCTTTGACAACCACAGATGAAGGCTGTACATTACACCAGGGGTTCCCAAATTGGGGGTCGGGACCCCCAAGGGGGTCCCCATAAGATTCCAGGGGGTCCCCAAAATGTTGTCTTTGCTGAGGTTGTGAGGTTAACAAGATTTTATTTGTAAAAATTACATTTATAAAATCCCAATAACACACCCTACAGTATAATCAGAACTCCATATAAAAGTTATAACTCTGTATGTCTGTATAAAGTTTGTAAATCATCACATTTAATGTGTTTATTCATGTAGGTGTTGGGGGTCCTCGCTTGTCTTGGACAAGGGCAAGGGGGTCCTCAAAGAAAAAAATTTGGAAACCCCTGCATTACACAATGCACCGTTATACGTGAAGATTAAAGGTTTAGTGTGCTTTCTTGGAAAAAACCATCAGGCAAGCTACATTTGTAAAAAAAATTAAAAGGGTTGACACCTTTCTTCAGGCTCCCCCCCTAGAGTCCCAGAATATGATGTTTGCAGAAAATGGTAAAACACCTGCTTGTACACACACATGCACGAGCATTAAACAGGGATGGCTGAGCTGCAGTTCCAGAACCAACTCCTGTCTCCTGAAGATGGGAACGGGTGACTGAGAGTAGACCGCCGGTCTTTTAGAAGGATGTTTTGTCGGTTGGATAGAGAGAATAGATGATGTTAAAAACAGAACCCTACGTTGGGACCGGGGTTTTGTGAGATTCACGGGCTCCAACTGAAATTTTCCAGATGCCCAGGGTTGTAAGAGTGCAGTACAACCCAGGTTTGGTGTTAAAATGAAGCCTGGAGAGTATCAAACTAAAGAAAATGATGAAAAATTGGTTTGTCTAAAATAAAACTCTCCCTGTACATGAGCGTATTTGATCATAAAGGCGGCTAAATCTTTGTGTTGTATTTATTAATTGGTCTGTGGGTGCAGGTGGGATTGGGGCAAATCAGCAGGAGTGGCAGAGGCGGACCACAGGAACAGGCGATGATGGTCAGAAAATCAGCAGGAGAAGACTTAAAAACAGACCCATGCAGGGCGTTAAATCAAAGACCCAATAATCCAGGTTCACCTAAACCCACTGCCAATTAATCCTGTCTGGAGCAGGCAGGATGACATCACACAGGTAACTGTCTAGACCGTTTGGATTGCTCTAACATAACTCCTAATGAAAAGCTTTTAACTCCAGCTGAGTTTGAAGGTGCAGCTCCCTAAAAGCTCCAATCACATGAAGCTCATGTTCTACGGTCTGCTCTACAGGGATCACGGGCTCTTTTCTACACATGTAATGGAGATGTCTGAGATACTGCATTTGAGGAAAATGGTATCTATAACCTTATCTGACCTACTTGAAATTAAAGTGCTATAATGTCCAAAAAGGCTCCTGGTGAATGATACCCCCTCTTTAGATCTCTAATTTCAGCAGATGCCTGCACTTCTTGTCTAACAGCAGAAGGGAGAGCGTTGACTCTCCACTGGAAGCTTTCTGTTTCTTTCCCTAGAATCACTGGTTCCTGCCTTTAATGGATACAGAAGTATGAAGGGGAGAGTGGTAGGAGTGCATAACGCTGAACAATCACTCATTAGTGCTGAGATGCTTTATTTTTCCTACAAAGTAAAAGTTCCTAAATGCACCGATACTGAGTATTCACAATAAATGATTATCCATCACCATGCAACTCTGTCATAGTCCTCATTTCAGTCCCTTATTTTTGTCCTCATAATTTCTTCATATTCTTTCTCTTTATTTCTAAATGCACCAGTTGGTTTGCTAACAGCAGGAGAGGAAGTCTCACTTTAAGTGATGTAGAAGACCGTTTTATCACAATCAGTCAGTAAGACACGGACAACAAGGTAAAAGGCAAGTTTCAGTCATATAAAAACAATATTTTATGTCTTATCAGCAGCAGTTCCTCAGATGAGTCGACACCGTCAGTCTGATTTACACTAAAAGTTAGAGATCCATCAACCTGATCACATTTGAGCCTTCAGTGAACGGGTTAGGATCCCTGCTTTTGCTGTTTGTTATTTACATAAATACTATATATATAGTATTATATATATATATATATATATATATATATATATATATATATATATATATATATATATATATATATATATATATATATATATATATCACCCCCTGTAGAGGCAAGGATCACTTTAACTGTAATGATCCTTCTCAGCTTTATTCAGACATGTATGTAAAAGTTAGCCATCATTCGTGTGACATAATTGACATGTGGGCAAGTCTGGACAGTAAATTGATTTAGGTGTACCAATATAGTCCTTATGGAATACCAGCTAACACATCCTGTCAGCTCAGATAAAATCTGTAGGAAATATCTGGTGTCCACGTGTTTAATCTATCTGATTATCAAATGTTCAGTTCAAGACATTTAATTCAACTGTGCTGACAAATAATGTATCAGTTCAAGAAAAACATTTGAAACATGAGAAGTCAGATGTAGTTGGCTACATGTTTGATCAGTAAGGGTAGAGCCATGGTTTAAAGCAGCAGAATACTCTCACAGACAGACCACAGGCACACACTCTGGACAAACCTTTCCTATACAAGTGCCATTGAGTGGTGCCTTCAAACATCAAATATCAATTATAAATAATAAATCTTCTGTTGGCTGCTTCCTTTAGGGGTCAACCCGGTCGATCGGCTGCTTCCGTCTCATGGCCTCCTTTACTGCAGCCATCAACCTTCTCTTCTCCTCCCACACAGTACATCCACTTTCCCTCCTTTATCCCATTTTGGTTACTCCCAAAGAAAATCTTCACATTTTCAGCTCTGCCACCTCCAGCTCCACCTCCCGTCTCTTTGTTTCCGCTGCTGTCTCTCAACCATTCATCATCATTGCTGCACCTCTCCAGAGGCCTCGTATATGAAGAGTGTGTACGCCCTTTTCACACGCAAAACTCCAAACTTGTCAATAATGGAATGATTGTAGAAATGTGTACAGCTCCGTGCCAACATCATGGATGGCGTAACGTTTCTAAAGTTCTTTGGAGACTCAGTGGGAATACTGGGAAACTTGTATTAATCTGTGGAGAAAGATCAACACTAGATATATGATGTCTCGTTGAAGTATGGACAAAGTGGTACAGAGAAATGGGGGTTAGGGTGGCTCAGGGGTTAGGAGTTTGCCAGTTCGAACCCAGGCTCCATCAGTCATCTCCTTGGGCAAGGCACTTCACCCTCTTTACCTGTTGGTGGTGGTAATCAGTGGTAAGCCGATCTGGACGCTGATGACAAAGGTAATGTTGAAGAGGATGCCGAACACTGTCAGAACCAGAATCGGTACAGTTTGTTTACTTTTAATGAATATTTATGTTATTTCTGGGCTCGTAGATGAGCTAACGCTGCATCTAGAGCTAAATCAGGCTGTCGTAGTATAATTCAATAATCTACAGAAAATAAAACCATGTGCTGCCAGTTTTACCGCTGCATGTAGTATATATTGACATAACTCTGGAAAAAATTAATCAATAGCTTACCAGAATAACTTCTCTTTTCTTAACCGGAGTGGTGTTGCAGTCGCTCGCTCAGGTTGTTGTTTTGGCAGTAATCCAGAAGGGCGCAGAGTTTCTATCATTCTCAGGAGGATCTACTGTTCAGGATCAATCTTTAGATCCAACCTCTGAGCATGTCAGAGCTTTCCCAAATGACTTCCTTTTTCCTTACTGGAGCTAACACGGTTAGCTATGCTGCTGCAGTCACGCTAATGGGACTTGTTGATCTTGGCACAAGTCCAAAAGGAGCGATACTGGTTCCAGATGGATTTATAGTTGGAATATGTAGATTATTTTTTTAGATCAAACCTCTGAGCGAATAGCCCTGACCAGCCCTGTGCATCAGCTGTGCTCTAAATGATCGCTGCAGATCTGACTGAAGCTAATGTTGTCCTTCCAGCTCGCTACGATTCTCCTCGCAAACAGTTTTATGACTTTAATGTTGCTACGTTAGTTATAAATGCGCGTAGGACTCCGACATATGGCTGCAGCTGTAAACACAATTATCCATAAGCATTGAGAGCACGAAGTTGAACCAAAATACAGCTAATCACGATGTAGCACCAGTAGCTAAGCCCTCGTACGACATCTTTGAGTGAAGAATGTGAAACACTTTCTTCACTGATTAGAGGAGAGAATTTTGATTTTCTAATGATTTATGACAAAATGGCTTAACAATATGAAAAACTGAACCCAGTTTATCTTCATATGGATGGTAAAGTGTAGCTACACTGAATTTCTACAATTTTAATGCAGAGTCTGGCCAGTACCTTTAAATAATCTGTTGGCAACTCTAATTTTTTGCCTAAATAACTTCCAACATAAAAGCTTGTCAAACGTGTTACTAACTAAATCACTCTTGCCATTCTACCCACTCCCATACAGTCCCGTATCAGCGACTCCATCCTGCGTTAAAATAAAAAAACAACAAGATGTCTTTTCTTGTATTGCTATGGAGATTGCTTCCTATCCGTGAGTATTTGAGTACATCATATGTAAGATGCACTGGCTCCTGGGAATGAAAAGGCTGACTGTAGTGGTTTCAGCTGGATTGTTTCAATCATGGTAAATGGATTTTCTAAATGCCAAAGTAGCTGCTTTATAGATTTGCCTTCCCAGAGAGAAGAGCAAACTCATTTAGCTGGAATATTGCTGACTGCTTCTACACAGCCATGCATTCACAAAGCAAACCAAGAGGAAAGGTTGATTTCACTGGGTCACATGTCCAACCTGCACCACATCACGTTCAGCGCAGAGCCAAAAATGATTCATCTCGCCTCCTTTTTGAGTTACTCTTCTCTGCAGAGCTCTGCCAAGGCTGCTGCCAACCTCTCATGGTTTCTTTAATTTGGTTTCAGCTCTGCTCGTGTCTTTCTCTCTGCTGTCAAATAAGTGTTGAAATTAGTTAAATATGCATTAGCCCTGCAAACCGCTATGTAATTATAAACTAGTCTTAAGCAGGGACTCTTTTTAGCCACCGAGAGGTTTGATTCAAACAAGAATAAATCTTTGTTATTACGTTCAGATCTCTAATTTTTCAATTAGAGTCTGTCAGCCCACAGCACGACCTGCATGCAGCTGGGAGGAAGCAGGAAGAGCTAACCTGGCAGATTGTGGAGGGCAGCACTGAGCAGAAGGTTGTGTTCAGTCACAATGGTTCTTAGTGAATCACGGGCAGCGGTCCAGAGCCGCGAGATCATTCTGAAGCTTTCAAACAACTCTCCCAGTCTTCATCAGCAGATGGCAGCTGCTCAGTTGTCATGGAGATATAATCATGAGGTGTCATGACAGCTGAGGAGTCTGAACCTCTTTAGGAGGAAGTGAGCAAGTATTTTTAAAGAGTTACTGAATGTTTTCAGATCCAACCATAAACACAGCATTTCTATCAGATTGTTTTGGTTATTTGTCATGTGGTTAGTGCAGCACAGGTGTGTGTGCTTGAATGATTCTCTGTGATATTGTTTATTTGATGTATGCCCCCCCCCCATCAGAAAATATGGGTTTAGACCAGTGATGTCATACTCTTTTTCTGTGGGGTTAGGGATTGGGGCTTTTCTGCATAAAGACCTGAAGTTTACTCCTAGGGCAGCCATGCTGTTTTTGGATTTAAATCTTGAATGTAATTTGAATAAATATATGAATCAATTTTCTGACATGAATTCTACAAATATTTAGTTTTAATAGTTAAATATGGTGTTTACTTACAGCTATAAAGCCATGGGCATACCCACCAATAATAATCACATCACAAGTGGTGATTTCTGATCATGCTGGCTCACATCACCATCTCCAGTCAGCAATGACCTCGCTGACCTGTTCATCACACACAGTCAGCTATGAAGAACAAACACGAACTTAGTATAAAATAAACCAAAAACACTAATTAATAACTAACTTTACTGCCTGAAGACCCCAAACTCGGTGTGTTATGTTCCACAGAGGGGTCCTGACCCCACCTTTGTGAACCAAGATGCACCAGAATAAAAAGCTCCACCTGATGGAGATGCTTTTGTTGGGTTGGGCTCATGTTCACTGCTGCATGCTGTTATAGACATCATATACAAATGTCTGTCTCTAGTTTGGTTTGTTCCCAGTTAAAAATATATATTTTTATCTCAGCTAGATTTAGGTTCGTTTTGATATTCCATTTATATGTGTTTTTGTTTGGTCTGCATTTTTGTTCTGTGCTGATTAAGGTGGAGCCTCGTCGTCTCGTCTCTCTGTGTTCTTGTGCAGAGATGACAATAAAGTTTACTTTGACTTTGATGTTTCCAGCTGAACTCTTCATCACAGATTTAGTTTAATATTTAGGGTTGAACAAACATTTAGATAAAAAAAACTCAACTGCAGTCATGTTTCTATCACTTCTTATTCATAGTTGACTGATTTTTTTAGTTTTTCTTCTTTTAAATCAGAAAAACAAGAGAAACACATTCTGGTATCAATAAAAGGATCTGAATCCTGCTTTGATTTTTTTAGTTTCTCTTCACATTTTCCCTTCAGATTTCTGTAAATCTCTACCTACAGATCAAAACAGCTGATACTAAAGAGATTTCCCTCCCAGGACCAGAGGTATTTACTGCCATTGTCCACAGCACATCTGGAGGGTCAGCGATCAACAAGGATCCTGACACAACGTGTCGCCTTTATTGTGGGAAACAACAAAGTGCTTCAATAGAATAAAAAAGAAGAATCTTTCATAACAAACCTGTTTTTTTTTGCTCTTTGCTCTTTACACAAACCAAAGGTATTCTGTATTCATCCCACCAGATCGATGTGGACCAGTGGGTGGTCAGCTTTCCACCTGAAGTTTTATTCAAGTGCACGTCATTCTACAGCTGAACTATCAGTAAGGGAAATGAACCAGCAACCTTTAGGTGTCTCCTGGATGTGCTGCTCTGTTATTGTATAGGTGTTATTTATTTATGCCATCATGTGTAATCAGTTAAAAACAGGATTGTTCTGTCCTGAAGGATTCTGTCTGATAAACTAGATTCCTCGGAAAGTTGAAATGTGCATAAATAGAAGCTTGTTCAGTAGCGTGTGATGTCAGTTTAAGTTGTGATTAATTCTCCTGCTGTCATAAACATCAGAGCAGCACATAAACCCATTTGTGGGCCGAGTTTCGGGCCGGGTCAGGTAATGCTGTCTGACCCTGATGGGGTGACACAGAGATGTGATGTTTGGGAGAGCCAGGTGTTGATGCAGTAATCAGCAAACACATGGTAAAAGGACTTTTGTGTTGATGCACAGCAGAGCACAACATTCCTGTAAAGGCCGTTGCATTTCATGATGGTGACCTTTGCTTTTTTTCTGTTTCTAAAAGCAACACTGATTTTCCATTTCTACATCTGTGTTGTGCAGGAATAATAAATCTGAGAATTCCTGCCTCTTAGACTGAGTGGTCTTACACTGCTTTTCTATATCGAGTTCCTTCAGAAAAAAAATCTGTATAAACTATGGTTGAATGCTTTATGGACATAAATGGTGAGACGTTTCAATTCAGACCAAATGGACTCAATGCATCAAAACAAGCATTTGGGCTCACGATTCCATCCGTCTACAGTGGGACTGAGTACCGATTCATTGGTGTTTTTTCCTCTCTGCTGACTGGGAACAAACCACCATGTATCCATCAGCATGAAACAAAACCGCTCTGGGTGATCAGGACAAACCCTGTAGAAGAAATAGCACCGATTCAAGTTGTTAAATCCACGTATTAAAGAGAGTATCTGCTCATTCTGACTGCACCGAGGACACTTCTGCTGCTCTAGATTAGATACTGGACATACGGGCGACTGATTAGACATCCTCATGGTCAGTTTGCAGGAATAAGCAAAATTTAATTTTAGAGCTAACAGATGTCAGGTCACATAAGAATTCCAAAGAGGAGACCGAAGCCAACCCTGTCATCTGCCTCCAATCAGGGACAAGTGGATTAATGGTAATTGCCTTTATATGGTGCTTTTTTAGTCTTAAAGCCAATTAAAACACTTTGACTAAAAATAAAACCTTTGTTTCATTAAGGCTGGCTGCAGACATTCTGGTTCAAATATGTTTGAAGGGGTTCTTTTAATCTAGATTTTATTTTAGATATGCATCCAGTCCAGAAAATGTCAGCAGTCATAATTTGGTTCAAGTCGAGAATCAGAAATCTTGGTGTTTGAAGGACAAAGAGACCATCAAGCAACCCTGACGAAGAAAGACCAACACAGATGCTGCTAAAGTTTTTAATCAGGGTCATTTCCACATTAATCCCAGAACTCAGAGAGCGTCATCGGTCTCTGAGAGGCTCCAGGAGAAGTCAAACCTGTGAATCTTAAGATTCCTGCATCTGGGCGGCATCACATCGATCCAAACATTAGCAAAAGAGAGACTTATTGTGTGCGTTGTCCACAGCTGCTTGATGCTGTGAGAGGAGGTTCATTATCTGCCTACAGCCGTCTGAGGGCAGCAGGACACAGATTTTGATAAATCTGCACCGTGTGAATTGAGAAGTTAGACGTGAGAGCACAATGCCATTACACACAGCCGCCCACTGTGTTTACCTTCATTAAATCATGTGCAAATGACACCAGCCTGTAACAAAGTATCCCCAATCAATATGGTACGCATCAAGCTGCTCTGTTATTTCTGAATGCTGCTGTTTGTGAGGGAAATGGTGCATTAGGGTGGCCCATCAGTCCTCTGTGTCAGAGCCTCGAGTGCTCCGTCACATTGTTCTGTTGGATGGCACCATTTAGGGTGATAGAACCGTGGCTCGGTGTGATCAAATAAACAGCTACAAAATCATTTCAAGCTCTTTTTCAGCTGCAACTAGATTTTTGTTCATTGGGGCATCTTTAAACACCTTTAAAGATGGTACGAGGTGTTCATCTGCCCATTAGTTATCAAGGTGGGCAGGATTTATCTGGTCTGCAGGCAGCCGTTTAAAATACTACAACTGAAATTAAATGTTCCAGAGAAACAACATCAGAGAGGAAAACACTTCATTTAAATAAGATGAGACTACTTGCATCTAGTCACTGAACACATCTGGTCCTTCTACATGGATAGTAGTAGAGGTCGACCGATGTTGGTTTTTCTGTTGCCGATACCAACGCTGATATGTAGGAGACATGGTCAGCTGATGGCCGATACCTAGACATTTTCCATCTTATTTTCATGCTATAATGTCACTAATAACATAAATTGATGCACAAAACGTCTGAAGCTGAATCAGTTTTTAACGCTGAATTTAACTGTTAAATCTTAACTTTGTTCACTGCTCAGTGTTAAAGTCAGACACCTAAATAAAGTTAATTTAGCATATTTATTATGCAGATGGTATTAGTAAATGTAAAAATATGTTTAAATTAAATTCTGCAGCAGCACCAGTCTGCCTGAGGATGTGCCTGACTTTAAATCGACTTTGGCTGGTGGTGGTCGGAGGGACTGGTGGCGCCAGTGCTCGGCAGCCTCGCCTCTGTCAGTGCGCCCCAGGGCAGCTGTAGCTACGTTGTAGCTCATCCCCACCAGCGTGTGAATGTGTGTGTGAATGGGTGGATGACTGATTGTGTTGTGAAGCGCCTTGGGGGGTTGTAGAACCCTAAGAAGGCGCTATACAAATACAGGCCATTTACCATTTACCATTTAAGGACAAATATCGGCCGATACCGATGTATTACACTTATGGGTCGAGATCATCCTTGACCTTTTATAAAAATGTTTAATAGGTGACACAATTTTCACTTTTTGGCTTTGTGAAGCGGGTTTTCTGTGTGGTGCTTAGAAATAAAGTGTAAGATTGTTTAATTATTGCTTTTTATTTTTTAGTATTAATGTTTTAATGAAGCCAGAACCAGCCTGAACCATAACCGCATATTTTACTAACAGATCTGAGGAAACTGAAGAAGAGGAGAACAGACGTGTAGAAAACCTCTCCTTCAGCATTGACCGAGTCTGAGAGAATCACCTTGGACCAACATTTCATTTCAGTTTGTCCAGTTGTGCTATCTTATAGCATCAACAAAAGAAAAGGTTTAAAATATAAAAATCACTTCTCTGAAAATGTTCAAGGACTGAAACTGAGAGACAACGGAAACTCTGAAAACATCTAAAGAACTATTGAATCTGACCAGTTTAAAAGAAGAAAGTCAGGGGCTTGGGAGGAGAATATGAACTGATAAAACCAGGTACGTATCTTGAACTGTAAAATCTATTAACAACGGCAGAAGCTGAAGCAAAAGAGCAGAAACCGTCAGTAAGACACACGCGTGTTCTAGCGTGAGCTTAAATCTAATTCATTCATTTCATGTTCTAGAATCTAGCCTCATTGTCCTGATAAATCTGAAAACTGTAATTAAACATATTTAGATTTTAATTTGTCGAACAAAACCAACCAAGAATAAATTAATATAGACTTATTCAAATGATGCATTTCTGATCTGAGTCCTGGTGTCTGAACGCCTCTGCTGCAGATGCTGGTTTGTGAAGGACATTATCCAGATAACATCAACTTAACTACAAGCTAACTCGTGTCTTTTTTCTCTTTTAAATATTAAATGAGTCACAAACATTCACTCCAAACCCAGTGTTTTCTAGAGGGGACTTAAAGGAGGAGGAAGAGTAATAATGTGTTTCAGTCTCATCACAAAGATGTTTGCTTTCAGGATGAACTCAGACACCAGATCTTCTGATGTGAGAACAGCTCTTAGGAAACGGTTTATGGCACAATCAAACATGTTTAGTGGAGCACGAACAGGTGGATCACATGAATCAGCTGCATCCTAACGGCAGCGTGAAAACAAAGAGGTGAAGTAGAGGCCTCTCTGACCCACGCTGGTTATGGACTCACATGCCAGAAACCCCCGTTCCTGACTCGGAGATTTATTATGGCTGCTGGACATCTGACCTTCTACTTTGCTACAGGGTCACTTCTATTGTCGTACTGCCGCTGCTATTTGCCACTGTCGCTCCTGAACTGCCTTCTGCCCCATCAGTAAGTCCCTTCTGTGCCTCAGACTTCCTAGGGATAAATGGCATTCATGAACCAAATTGAACTGAACTACATTTGATACCAGCTGTATCATTCAGATAGTTGTTGTTGTTAGACATGGTGATTGGCTCTGGGGTCACAAAAAACAATAATGGTGTTTATTACTGAACAAGGAAGGAGCAAATGATTTATATTTCACTTCACCAAATGCAGGTATAGCATCGGCACGCTTCTATCCCCTAAAACAGAGGGCCTTATTAAAGGAAGCCATGCAATCAGTGCCGTCAGGACCTTGAACTTGTCCTTGTGCTGTAAGTCCCTGGCAGCGTGCCCGAGCCTGGATGAAACCATTAAAAACACACAGTCAGTGGGAGACTGCTCATATTGAAAGGCCGACCCGTAATGTTGCTGGACGAAACATCAGGATCATCACACTGCCAATCATAAATAACAGCACTAAACGGCAGCAGCCCGTGCAGCGGTTGTTACTGACCCACACAAAGTCATTATGTTGCTGCCGCTGGCACAAAGGTTGTCAGATCATCAGAAGCGTTCGATTCATCCTCCAGGAGGCAAACTTTACAGGGATTCGCTCCATGACCAGTAATAATATACGGTACAGACACCAAAACTTTGCTACAGCTTAATTTCATACAAGATTTTTACAGCATCTGTTGTTTGACTTTTGAATAAGTTATGTTTCTGGTGACATTATACCACACTCATGTTCAAACATATCAACAAGACTAAAAGACAAATGTCCCTTATGTGCTCCTAGGGCATTTTTTTGTGCAGACAGTTGTGTTTTTGTGAATAATTTTGGCTAAATGGTAAATGGCCTGTATTTGTATAGTGCCTTCTTAGGGTTCTACAACCCCCCAAGGTGCTTCACAACACAATCAGTCATCCATCCATTCACACAAACATTCACACGCTGGTGGGGATGAGCTACAATGTAGCCACAGCTGCCCTGGGGGGCACTGACAGGGGGGAGGCCTGCCGTGCACTGGTGCCGCCGGTCCCTCTGACCACCACCAGCAGGCAAGACAGGTTAAGTGTCTTGCCCAAGGACACAACAGCAGCATTACATGGGGGAAGCCGGGATTGAACCTGCAACCTTCCGAATACTGGACAACCCGCTCTACCTCCTGAGCTACTGCTGCCCCTATGCATGGCTATGCTAATGCCATTTATCAAATATAATAATAATAATAATAATAATAATAATAATAATAATAATAATAATAATAATAATAATAATAATAATAATAATAGTAATAATAATAATAATAATAATAATAATAATAATGAATTCTATTTGTAACGCACTTTATATTTTAGCAATGTCAAAGTGCTACAAGGTTTATAAAATGTACTTAACAAAGGGCTTCTCTGAAAAGATAAGTCTTAAGATTTCGTTTAAAAGCATCTACAGTTTGTGGGGCTCTCAGGTGGACAGGTAAGGCATTCCACAGCCTCGGAGCAGCAGATGAAAAGGCCCGATCACCCATGCTGGGTATTTTCACAGGATGTGTATATTTGGGGGAATTATCTAAAATAATAAAAAAATTCCCCTTACTACATTTAATATAATGCTGAAATGACTATAGCATTCCTGCTCCTTTGTCATTTTTTGTGCCATTGACGTCCATGTAAACATTTTGTTCTAATAAGCCTACATTTTAGAATTTTTTATTATTTCTGTTTGGGTTGCCAGACCAGTCACAGACTCAATTTTAAGTTTTTATTGTTTTCCACTAGATTGCGTATTTTATGTATGTATAGTGGGGCAAAGACTGACACTGCATTAAAAAAACTATTTAAAAACATGTTATGCCCATTTGTGACACTCCAAGGTGATGAAAGTTCACCAACAAAACAAAACCTCTGGACATAATACGCAAAAAAAATTATTACATTTTTTCATATGTTTACATTTCTGGTTTTCATCATAAACCTAGCAGTAAAGGGGGCAATAAAGGGGTTAAATCTCAGAAACACAAATATTTTATTATATTTTGTGAGGGCTGAAGCCAAGGATGAAATTCATGTTAAAAAAAATAATAATTGGGACTTATGAAATATTATATGAGGAAGTTTTGCTTCAGCATTTTTTTGTGCACAAAGACTAAAATCGTGACTTTGTTTGAAAATATGACATTACACAAAAACTACAAAGTGAGCAAAAAATATTTTTATGCCCATTTGTGACACTCCATGGCAGCTACAATTCACCCCAAAACAGGCCCTCTGGACATAACACACAAAGAATTATTTGATATTTTCATTTTTTTACATTTTTTCACAGTTCTGATTTAAAAGTTAAAGTCCCAAGTCTTCATCACACACTGGTGAAATTACATCTCCACATTTGACCCATCCCCATGGTGGGGAGCGGTGAGCTGCAGCTGTGGCCGCGCTCGGGAACTATTTGGTGGTTTAACCCCCCAATCCAACCCCTTAGTGCTGAGTGTCAAGCGAGGAGGAATTGGGTCCCATTTTTTCAAAGTCTTTGGTATGACCCGACCGGGAATCGAACTCTGATCTCCCAGTCCCAGGGCAGACACTCTACCACTAGGCCACCGGAGCTGGTCGAGGGTTAGGAATCCAAACCAGTGGCTGTGCCTCTGAGAAAATCTAACAAAGTTTAAAAAATCACTGCAAACAGATTTTGATCATAAAGCTGGCAATAAACGGGTTAAATCTCAGAAACAAACAAATGTTTTATTATATTTTGTTAGGGCTGAAGCCAAGGATGAAATTCAAGCAAAAAAAATGGGACTTATTTAATATTATATAATTTTTCTATAGGAATTTTTGTTTCAGCATTTTTTTTTGTGCACAAGGAGTAGAAACGCTGTAAAAATTAAAGGAATGCATGAGGGATCTGCATTTCTAGTTCCATCCATCTGTTATCTTTAACTACTCCTTCCTCACCAGCGTCGCATGGAGCTGGTGCCCATGTCCCGCGGGGGACACCCCGGACAGGTCGCCAGTCATTTCTACTTCCTTGTTATGAAATATGTCTATTTGAAATGAGGTCAGCAACGACACGTCTACTGAAATGACTCGTTCCACTTGTTACAGTAACAAATCAGAGTTAGATGAGCTAAACTGGAACCAGAACTGCACCATTTACAATGATCAAAGGGATTATAATTCCTGGGCTTTCCTAACAATAGGCCTTTCTATATAAACTCTATTAACTGGACCATTTTTCTTTGTGTCACTGCCTGACAGCTGGGAGGACTGGGGAAGCAAACGGTGGAGACTGATCCTGTGGGATTGTCTAGCAGAGAGAAAGAGAGAGAAAATAAATGGAAAAGGAATCCAGATCAGTGGCTGTGCCTCTGAGAAAATCTAACAAAGTTTAAAAAATCACTGCAAACAGCCATTAGTGATCTGTTTATTATAATTGTACCAAGAATGTGAAATCCCAACCCCTGAGTTGTTTTAGTAACCAGACCCCAGAGAGAGCCCGCCGAAGCCCAGCCCTGTAACCCGCGGTCACGTGGTGAGGTTAATCATGTGTTTATTTAAGAGTGTGCTCATTTGTAAATGAGTTTAAAGCAATCAGCTCAGTGAGAGATCTTTATGATGATTCTCGTCTGTTCCTTGGAAATGGGTAATGTAATTAAGAGTGATGTTAATTAACTTTGTGGAGGTGAAGGAGCTGGGAGCTGATGTTGTTTCAACTGGTGTGAAGTGGTGTGTCTCAGCAGTGATTAATCATGTGAGGCCTGTGGTCCCTCTGTAAACAGGGAGAAGGACACCTTGGGTTTGCGCTGATACGGGTACAATAGAGGAAAAAGCTGCTATGAGCAGGTGGGGAAAAAATAGCTTTGGGCTTATTCTGCCCCAAGGGTTTTTTTTCAAAACCCAGAACCTGATTGGGTTCTGGCTTCCTCACAGAAATGTCAAGCAGAGGGCATTTGAAGAATTAATTTAAACATAAGTGTAGGGTGTATCCTGGGGGAGCAGGGTGATGTAATTACATGTTTTCTCATTATTCATAAGCAGACACCAGGTATTATTCTCAACAAGCGTTTACACCGTAGTAAACTGTTAAATGTTGCACTTTCTCTGAGTTACAGAAAGAGGAGAAAATCCCTCCTGAGTGAGAACAAAAGCAGATAATTGTGTTTCTGTGACTCTTTATGCAGAAGCTCATGTGGGCCAACGCTGAGAGGATTTTAGTTTGATTGTTTGGAAAAAGAAAGTAGAAAACTTTTCTGTGAGGGTTAGGGACTCTGAAAAACTAAACAATATTACATCATCACAACCTGAAGGTAGCAAACATGCTGACTCGTCTGTTAAACGTCAACAATTATAAGTTTATCTGTGTAAAAAAACATTTTTGTTTTTCTGAGTCAAGCTTTTACTGACAAAGGTCAGTTCTGTGGTGATTTCACCAATCTGCTGATCACTCCTAAAAGCACTGTGGTCCATGTTGGTGAAAGAACCACAGAGTAAAGTCTCCATCGTGTGTGCAGAATGCAGAAAACCAGAACCTGTGATCAGCACTAGGCTAAACCAGGTGGAGGACTGTCAATCTTTGTACAGCAGAGCAGCAAGTGTAGCACTACTGGGAGGGTGACAAATCGAAGCAGCCAGGTCAGCCAGGTGTGTCTGTTGCTCATCAGGATCAATAATCTGTTCAGCTGTGAAACAGATTCTAGCAGCATCACAAACTGCTGTTTCCGTCGTGGAAAAACACAACAATCTTTGACTCGAGGAGCACAGAGGAGTAGTTTCAAATGCATTTCTTCTATTCTTAGTCGTCCAGGAGATGGAAAATCCTGAGAGGGTTTTTTAAGGCGTCTGCACATTCTGATGGATGTCAAACCAAACAGGACCCTGAGTCTGGGTCACCTTAAGAATAACACGCACAAACAGATCAGTGTGCTGATCCACTGGACTATGATTATCTTCATAAGGAAAAAGGAAACATCACCACAGATCCACAGTTCTACACTCACTGAACATTTTATTAGGTACACCTTGCTACCAGGTTGGACGCCCTTTTGCCTTCAATTTAACTGAAGCATCAAGGTGTTTCCCAGAGCTTCTGGAATGAATACTCTGCATCTATATAAGATCAGTGGCATTTCACATGTAACCATGGCAAATGAGATTGAGCGAAGTAGAAGATTTGGAAAAATAGTTTAATCCCTTCCAGCAGCATTGCGTTGTTACAGTAGTGAGCTGTGTGGTGAAGCCGCGAAGCGATCGCAGTGGACATAAAAAAATTAAAGCAGTCAGATGGAGGCAAAGAGGAAGATGGCAATAATCTTTGGTGAATCCAAAACAACTGTATCACAGTGCTCAGGGATCGCTGACATATTCCAGATCTAAGGGCAACATTCAATGAAAACATTTATTTTAACCCAAAGGTGCTCTAGGATGGAACTATAGCTCATCATATCAGCAAATGCACCTCTGTCCCGCTTCGCAGTAGCCTGGTCTCCCTGTCGCAACTGAGCCATTAGCTTTAAATTTGAATTAACACTTGATGCGCTGTTGTGCATCAGTTAATTCAGGGGTTCCCAAACTGGGGGTCACCACAATTTTGTCTTTGCTGAGACTGTGAGGTTAGCAAGATTTTATTTGTAAAAATGACATTTATAAAATCCCAACAACACACCCTACAGTATAGTCAGAACTCCATATAAAAGTTATAACTCTGTATGTCTGTAGAAAGTTTGTAAATGATCACATTTAATGTGTTTATGTGTGTAGGAGTTGGGGTTGGGGGTCCTGGCTTGTCTTGGACACGGGCAAGGGGGTCCTCAAAGAAAAGATTTTGGGAACCCCTGCATTAATGCACTAATAAGTGATTTGAAGACATTAAAAACGTAGTGTGATATCTTTAAAACAATATATATTTTTCTCAGGTTATTTTTTTATTTCAGTTCAGAGACGGGGGAGGAGTGCCGAAGGTCTCTAAGTTTGTAAATGTGTCTTAAATTCACCATGTCACCATCTCTCTGGGCTGCCAGTCTCTTCGTCTCCTAAATGTGCTTCCACCAGGGTCAGAGTTTGCTTGAAGTTACAACATTTTCCTGTCATGTTTTTCTTTATAAATCACAAAGTTTGCATGGAAAGTCACTTATGCAGTTTTCAGACACCATTTAGGACCAAATGAGCTTCATAAACAAGGCCCCTGGACTGGACTGAGATCTGCTGACTGTTGAGGCAGTTGGAGACCAGTGAACTCATGGTCATGTTCTAGAAACCAGTTAGAGATGATCTGAGCTTTGGGACATGGTACATGATCCTGCTGGAATCAGAAGATGGGTCCATGTGGCCATAAAGGGACCCAGCAACAATACTCAGGTAGGCTGTGGTGTTTAAACCTGCTTTCATGTTGGTGACACCAAATTCTGACCCAACAGCTGAAATCCAGACTCATCTAGAAATACCTTCTGTCATAGCGACATATTAGATGCATCTCATTGGGACTGCTGTGGTTTAAAAACGTGTGTGTGGATATAGGGCGATGAAAACCAGCACCAGTTGGTACATCAGGTGACTAATTACAACTATTTATAATAAATAAATACACTATCGTCATGAACTGATGAGTTTTAACATTTCAGTAGCAGAGGGATGCAGCCCAGCTGCTGCAGGGAGGACGGCTGATAGAAACCATGCATTTCCAGATCACCGTTTCATTTTTTTAGACACGCAAGCAAATTTTGAGAATTTATGAGAGTATTTTATTAAAATGTTGCAGCCTAATCCAAAACTGTCTCCTGCTAACATCTGCTTTTTTAATTACAATTACTCTGTCTTATTCCATACCCTCCTTGTCTTCATCTCTCCTAATAATATGGTATACCATCTGTTTTAATACTCTCCTTGTTTCTGCTCACATGGATTACTTCTGTCTGCTCAGAAGGATTCAGCCAAAGTCTAATTAGAGTTTTCACTTGATGATTATCTGATTTCACACTATCGTCAAAAACACATAGTAGGAATTTATTTTACATTTGATTTAACCAAATATTCAAACACATGTCTTAAATAACTTTAATTACTTAGAGCTCAGCGTTTCCTGTTTGTTCAGCTTGGCTCTCGGTATTTTTGTTATATTAGATTTTTATTCACTAGTTTGCTTTTTACATTCACATCCAAGCAAATCAGGCATGTGTCATGTCAGCCGATTTTTAATAAAAATCACAAAAAAATTACAATTTATTGTTGAAATGTATGAAAATAAAGGATTAGAGTCATGGAGGAGAGCATGTTGGATGTAAAACAGAGATTTGGGACAGAACCTGGGTATAAAAAATATTTTTAATAAAAGACGACAGGTTTCTCTGTTTCACATATTTGATCAATCCAGGGTCTTCCTTTTGTCAATGTCGGAAAATTCCATCTCTCTAGGAAACATAAAAACCTAAAGAGCTATTAAAAGACAAAAAAAATCATTTCTGCACGCAGACCTGTTTTGATTTATTTTTCTCTGACTAACCCTTTCAATAACCGGGTTTATTTCTCCTGTTTTAAAATATTTTGCAAAGATCAATAATATTTGATCGTACTATTTTTATTAAATTGTAACAAAAGTCCAGCTGTGTTACTAAATTCTGTAAAAACACAAAAGCGTTTCACACACCAGACGTGTTTCCTTCTCACTCTGCTGCTCTTGTTTTTAATGTCATGGTTATTTATTTGTCTCCAGTTCCACGGGCAGTCAGCCACACTCCCCAGGTGTGAGTGAGTGTGTGACTGGTTGTCCGTCTCACTTGTCTCCGTGTGTCCCTGTGATGGACTGGAGACCTGTCCACGGAGCCCCATGCTTCTCATCCAACAACACTAGAGCCAGACAGCAGCTCCCCACAGCAGAAACAAGCCGGTAATGGACACATCTCTCAGCACCGTGTGTGGTTTTGCTCCTAGATGGATGTTTTGTTGCTTTATTGGGAATCTGAAAACCAGCACCAACGTTTTCTCTGGATTTCTGAAACAACCAATAAGGCAACCCATTTGGATGTGGGGCAGGGATGTTCTCTGCTTGATTAAACCATCCTGATCTCATCCATCTCCTAAATTCCCTGCCAGCAGCTTGGTTCAAGATATTAGTTCCAGGAAATTCCTGACTGGATTTAACGCTGCATCACTTGCCGGGAATATGCTTGACCCAGAAGTTAACCTAATACACATACAGGCTTCTTTTCCACATGTGTTTATATGAATATGATAATGAAGTTAAAACTATTGCTACCAGGTTGCAATAGAATAATTTTTTTAATCTTTAGTTTGGTGATTTTATTCATTTGTTCTTTGAAAATGACAGAGAAATGGGCAGAAGTCTTCTGCATCCCATGGACGATCTGGCTGGCTTCCTACTCACAAAACAACAGATAAAAAGCAGCTAAACCAACATTACGGTGATTAGAGCGAGAAACGTCTGAGTGGATGTGGATCAGCGGTTGTCCTCCAGCAGGACGTTTGGCGGGTTGGCCACTGGTTCAGTTATTTGTTTGGGTGTCCTTGGCTGAAATGAGATTTCCACACATAGAAGCTACACTAGACGTGTGTTAGAGCCGAGTGTTGGGGAATAATACGACATCAAATCATTACCATCACTGCAGGAGTCAGATATCACACAGCAGATCCACAGAATCAAACCATCCAACTGTGTCTGCTTGGCTGTGAACACTGAACCACGCGTTACTGCTCTCCAAAAGGAGGCAGCCACACATCAACAGTTAACATTCTTTCTGTCGTGTTTATTACATTCAGAAAATTCTCCAAAACTCCCCAACTGTGATGAAATTAGGTGTTTTTCCATTTATCCCTACATATTCCTATATGAGGTCAGTCCTGCTGCAGCTGCTTAAGTCACTCTTGTATCACACTTATTTCCATGTTTGTACATGATATCATTATTTAGAAGGTGAAATGCCAAAGCAGAAACTCTCCTTTCAGCATCCACTCTTGACAAACATTTGTCTTTGTTTACCTTCAAGGCTTGATTTATGTTATCCCCTGATAATTTCTCTCTTTTCCTTGTAATTCCACCCTCTGCAGATGCACAAATAGCTTTAACAGGATTCAGGCCTGTGTATTATAAAACAAGCCTGCAAACTAAATGGTGTGTGCAGATTGCAGGAGCTTGGAACCATCAGAGGCCCTTCAGCGCAATCTCATTATAAACATCCCTCTGTTTATTCCCTAAGCTGAGACAACTATTATCAAGCATGTGGCACACTGTCATCCTTATCCACACCAGAGCTTGTTTTTCCCAGTCCGAAGCTATCCCCAAGTCATATACTGAGAATCCGTGTGACAGGCCATCACTCTTCATCTGTAGCGACCCAGAGCCAGACAGGAGTTTGGAATGGGTGTCACTGGTACCAGTTTTGTCAATCATGACATCCTCTGCAGGTAATGTCAGCACAGATGGTGTGCTGGTCTGTGTCCCTGTTTGTCACTTTAAGCTTGTTATAAACTCACGGTTTCAAGCTCCTGCACGTGCACTTTAGAGAACACAACAGCAATAAGATAAATCAGACAAGAAAAACAGAAGATGAGCTAGAAACTTCAAAAACGTGCATGAAATGTACAGTTTACACATTCACACCAGGCTGCATGGTGGCACTGTTGCCTCAAAGCAAGAAGGTCCAGTTCCAGTATTGCTTCTATGGCTTTTCTGCATAGAGTTAGCATGGTCTCCCCATGCATGCGTGTGTTTTGTCCAGGTACCCCAGTTTCCTCCCACAGACCAAAACCACCTGTGTCAGATTAAACAGAGACTTTAAATTGTCCATAAATGTGAGTGAGTGTGTCTTATTTGTCTCTGAGTGTCCCTGTGATGGACTGGAGACCTGTCCCGGGTATCACCCGCCTCCTGCCCGATGACTGCTGGCAGCTCCCAACGACCCTAAGTGAGGGTGAAGTAGTTAAAGGAAAAGTTCGCTTTTTTAGACATTAAGTTTTATGTCTTCCTTCACCCACCCAGTGCTCTGTAAACTTTGACCCATTTCACACACACACCCCTGCTCAGAGATTCTCAGGAGAGAAGTGATTCATAAACTAGTTCTGGCTAGTTTTGGGGGCGATGTATCTGCGCCATTTAGCCTCACAAAAGGATTTGCCTCTGAAAGCATGGCTAATTTACATCTCACAAACAAAGCTGGGTAAATTTACAACGTCACCTTACAACGGGACTAGTTTTTGTCATTCGTATCCCTGCGCCGCTCACCGCTGATATTAAACAGCGCTTCGTATGTCAGCTGTTTCACTGCCGAATGCCGAAAACATGTCAGACTCCGTCTCATCTGATGACGAATTTCATTTTAACACTATATCAGATGAAGAAGAAACTTATTTTACTACTAGGATATCTTTATGAGCCAGAGTACACGGATGAAGAACTGCCTTTGCTACACAAAACACACACATCAACACAGATTGTTGACAAAGCTACTGCAGTCTATGATCAACCATCGGTGTAAAGATGATTGCATAAATAATGCGCTAAAATGCGAAGATGATTGCATGAATACGGCAGACATAGCGGAATAAATCATTTTTTAAAAACAAAACTTACCCAGATTTCTGGTACGGCCGAACTCTTCAAAAACAGTCTTTCACTTTTCCCGAACTTTTTCCTGATGTAATCATCCTCTTTGAAGTGTGCACTGCACAAACGAAAGGTTTTGACTCGTTCCAGCCGAGTATCCTTGGAGTAGCCGATTGCTAAAAGCCACTGATGCCTTAGAGAAACGTCCTTAGCAGGAAAAGTGTCAAACCGAAAAGGTGATCCTGTAACATCCTTATTGTTACAACCCGGGAACCTGCAGGTACGCACCATGGCTCGATATATTTAAGAAAAACTACTTTGAAGTGAATTTAGAAGTTGTTGTTTCACTCATACNAAAAAGCAAGAAAAGAAAAGAACATTGCGAAGAGACATTCGTGCTTTCACCGGAAGAACGTGAAAGACATTCGTGATTTTGTCGGAAGACCTGCGTGTTCTTTTGCCGGAAGACCTACAACAACATCACTACTGGACTCAATTTCTGACCAGCCTTTAATTAATATTTGATTTTAATAATTCATGATTTGATTTGGAATAAATATTAGGGATCTTTGAAAGAAAGAACATTCTAATAAATAAAAACAAGGATAAAATTAAGGTTAAAGGTAAAATAAAAATTAAGGTTAAGGCTTAAAGGCCCAGGCTGGCTGTTTTTTCAATCTGCTTAACTTTTCTTCCTGAACAGGTTTTTCTAAACAATGGACTCTAAAAAATTGCATTTGATCAGTTTGCTTTGTTTGTGCATGATTCTGTTGACATTTCTGATTACACTGGTCCTGTGGAGATTGTCCCTGAAACATTGATAAGGTTAAACAGTTTTCATAATTTGGTGAATAATTGATATTGATATTTGGTAATTTGAGCTAAGAGTTAAAATACTGGGACACATAACATCATTTCAAATAATATAATTTTAAAGGGTAAAGTTTCAATCATCAATTTCAAAATGTATCCTTTTGGTCGTCCAGGTGGGGCAGGCAGGCCCCTAAGGTTGAATACCTGGAAGGTTCTGATTCCATTGGGCCTTTCCATGATTTTAAGTTACAATGTGATTGCTTTCATGACTGGTGTTTTTCCATTTTCCAGAGATGCCCACCGTCCTGAACTGTTGCCTTCTGATCGTTTAGCCGCTAAGTTTGATAATCTACCCATTACATCGGCTGTGATTTCATCTAAGGGGGACTCCTTTAAAGCATTCCAGGAGGGCGTACGTAGGTTGTGTGAGCAGTCCCGTGAGGTATTTGCAGGTGTGGAGGAGGAATTAGCGGTCACATCCCGGTTGGCCTCTGAAAATCGCAAGGCCATAAATAAGATCCTAGCTGAGAGAAGTGGTTCTGATCCAGCTGAGCCACTCCAGGCCTCTCAGCGACCTGTGACCTAGAAGACCTCGAGTCTCTGTTAGAACTATGCACGAGCGCTCCGGAATCAGTAATCGGTAATGCTTTGGCGACGTTTGGGCATGTTTGGAAAATGGACAATGTTTTTTCAATTAATGTTTAGGTCTATCAATGGTTGTTTTTAAATTCTAATCAAGTGTGGTTGTTTTGCATTCCCGGAGTCCGAGGTCTGGTAAATGAAATGTTTTTTCAGGTCCTTAGCAGAAAGGGGCAATATGTCTTGGTGCCTCTGGGTCAAATGAAGGGTCAGACTTTAAGTTGAGGGACAGCTACATCAGATAAGATTTGTTGGACTCTGGGTTTTCAGAGTCCAAGGTTGGGTGTGTCGGGAAATAATATTTTTTACCTATTATACCTTTAATTTTAGAACTTAGAATCCAGTTAATCAAATAGGTTAATCACTTTTCTTTCCAGGTTTATTGATACACATATGATTCTTGTACTCTTTATTGATCTGCATTTAACCATGATTTGTGCATGTTTACATCAAACTGTGAGTTCGAGCTAAAGCAAGAAGGTTTTAATCTCATGTGAAGGTCTGGGTTTCAGTCCTAAAACTGTGCAAAGGAGGTGAGAACACTCTGACCTAGGGACAGATAAGACAGGAGAAAGTGTAGACCAGATGGCTTCATTCCTGGAGCCAGAGATCATAAATATGTCGGTTACCAAGGATACGAAAGTTAGGATCTCGAAGGGAGGTACCAGGCGGAACCAGGTTCTGCAGAAGGGATAAAATCTGTGTGCATGCTGTGAACTTCAGATTCGCCATTATACGATGGGAGATGGACAGAATCTCCCCGACTGTACATCGGGTTACAATAAAAGATGATTGAGTGAAATAAAGAGTTTACGTTGATTGCAACGAGGCGGTCTTCATGGCTCGTGATTTCTTATTTGATCAGAAGATCTTAACGAACCGGGAGAGTGGGAAAAGGAAAGAGGAGAAGTCAAATGCTACAGCAGCTCGGAGGAAAGAACAAGGCCGGGTCCACCATCATTCGGGACCAGAGAGGAGAGACGTCAGACGAGCTGCAGAGAACCATCAGAGTTGAGCTAAATACATCAGAGACAGAGAAACACCATATATTTTTTCCCACAACAATTTGGAGGGGGCACTCCGTGAGATCTTCTCTTCAAACGACGAATTATAATTGGACAGTGGACATAGTCCTGTAAATGATCGCCGAACATTGGGCAGTGACGAGATTGAGGCAAAGATAAGACAACCAACCACGTGGACTTCAATTACTGGTAAGCAGGACCTGTTTAGTCGAACTCTGCATATTGGGGATAATTAAATTACTTGTTCGTTGGACATTTGGCGTAGTCTCGGCTGTAAATTTGTGTGTTTTAAAATCGAGTCATTGTTTGTTTGACACTTCGAAGACGAATTGACGGATTCAAAATCTTTGTGTCGTTGCTCCGGATGTGACGGTCCCAATACGTTTTCGACGGAAGGCGTAGAAGAGTTGGGTTTGAATTCCCGGGGAGTTGGGGGCACCCTTTTTGTAAACAACTACCAACGTAGTCGAGCTTTCAGGACTGGCGATCCAACAGCTGTAGCCGGCGGGCTACAGGTGGGCAATAGGCCGAGCTGGGGTTGGTTACCCCGTGGAGTAGAAGCGCCACAAATTCACCTGGATTGGGCAGTTTTAAGCAAATGATGGCTTAAATGTACATTCATAATTGGGCAGTGTAAGAGGGGCTTACTGTAAATTGTGGGCAGTTCNGGACTAGTTTTTGTCATTCGTATCCCTGCGCCGGTCCCCGCGGATATTAAACAGCGCTTCGTATGTCAGCTGTTTCACTGCCGAATGCCGAAAACATGTCAGACTCCGTCTCATCTGATGACGAATTTCATTTTAACACTATATCAGATGAAGAAGAAACTTATTTTACTACTAGGATATCTTTATGAGCCAGAGTACACGGATGAAGAATTGCATTTGCTACACAAAACACACACATCAACACAGATTGTTGACAAAGCTACTGCAGTCTATGATCAACCATCGGTGTAAAGATGATTGCATAAATAATGCGCTAAAATGCGAAGATGATTGCATGAATACGGCAGACATAGCGGAATAAATCATTTTTTAAAAACAAAACTTACCCAGATTTCTGGTACGGCCGAACTCTTCAAAAACAGTCTTTCACTTTTCCCGAACTTTTTCCTGATGTAATCATCCTCTTTGAAGTGTGCACTGCACAAACGAAAGGTTTTGACTCGTTCCAGCCGAGTATCCTTGGAGTAGCCGATTGCTAAAAGCCACTGATGCCTTAGAGAAACGTCCTTAGCAGGAAAAGTGTCAAACCGAAAAGGTGATCCTGTAACATCCTTATTGTTACAACCCGGGAACCTGCAGGTACGCACCATGGCTCGATATATTTAAGAAAAACTACTTTGAAGTGAATTTAGAAGTTGTTGTTTCACTCATACAGCCAGGATTAGCAGCTAGGATTAGCAGCCAGACACGAGCCCGTTTTATAGCTGCGGTGAGCGGCGCAGGGATACGAATGACAAAAACTAGTCTCGTTGTAAGGTGACGTTGTAAATTTACCCAGCTTTGTTTGTGAGATGTAAATTAGCCATGCTTTCAGAGGCTAATCCTTTTGTGAGGCTAAACGGCGCAGATACATCGCCCCCGAAACTAGCCAGAACTAGTTTATGAATCACTTCTCTCCTGAGAATCTCTGAGCAGGGGTGTGTGTGTGAAATGGGTCAAAGGTTACAGAGCACTGGGTGGGCAAAGGAACACATAAAACTTAATGTCTAAAAAAGCGAACTTTTCCTTTAAGATAATGGTGGGGGATTATTCACACATACTGGCTGATTAATTGACTGATTAATTATTGTATCTTTATATTTATAAGAAATATATTAAATTGACTATGTGTATATTTTCCTGGTGATAGGGGGCAGTACATACCAAAATCATTGTACGTAAGCACCATTAGGCTCAAAAATTCCTGGGAGTGCAATTTTCGAAAGCAAAATGACAAGGACATCAGACTCCCTTTCATCACTGGCAACAAGCGAAGAGGTAAATGTGTAAACAACAACGTTTATGAATGGTGAAAGTTTTGTAACCACTTGTTACAAATCTGTAAATGCATTTTGTCCTCACGGCCTCCCGTAGAAGGAAACATATTGTCTAATATGAAGTCGTCCAGAGACTTAGACCCACGCCAATGTATTTTAGGCCTGATTTTTATGGTTATATGTTACGAAGCCGCCAATATTTTTCAACAACTTGGCATCATTGAAGTCATTTTCAACAACATGTCAATGGATATTTCCAGAGATCAATGGTAGAAACTACACATTGTCACTTTAAAGGGCTATTAGTCAGTTTTGGCTTGTTTTAAGCACCCCCTAGTGTCCATTAGTGAAACCAAAAGTGAAATTTATCTCCTCGTCTTTTTAACACCTTAATCTAACTGCTGAAATGTCTCCTCAGCCTTCATTAGTGTCTACAGGAGCGGTTCATCACTAAATCAAACAAATCAGCTGTGTTCATGATCTAAAACATGCAGGAAACATGCTGGAAGCAGACTGCAGCGCCAGGCATGTCAGCTCCACTGTACTAAGTCCAACAGGGACCGGAGCGCCACTCTGAAGTTGCAAGTGCGGTATTCTGGCCACAGAGGGTGGTGGGGGTCTGAGTAACATTTCATTCACCCTGTAAAGGGTCATTTTAGCACATACTGGCTCAAGAAAATGATTTAAAAAGACAAAAAAGTTGCATAGTATGGCTTTAATTCCAAGTAATGTCGCTGTTCATAATGCAGCTTCCCCAGCATTATCTGTTCTTTCAGAATAAAAAACACCAAACAGAAATAAATCAGAAGAGGATAATTGTTACCAAAAGTTGCTGTAGACTCAACACAGACTACTTCTTACTTTGAAAGTCTGTTTTTGTGTGCTGCCTGTCTTTTCTGTTATCTTTGGCACAGTTGAACTTGACTCCATGATTCTTTTCTTTGCTCATCAGAGCCGACATTTTTGGGACAGTTTTGTTGACCAGGAATATTCTCAGTGGGTATCAGTCTGCAGAGCTCTGTACAGGCGTAGTCCCAAGAGCAGACTGCCTGGATTAAAACGCTCATGGTGCGAAGGAGCAAAGCTAAATAAATAAAGATGTATGAGGAGTATAACTTACAATAAATGCATTATTTGTACGTTTACTAATGGTGATACCTAATCTCAAGTGATAACTGGGGAATTGTTCAACACGTTTCATCTGGACATTTTAAGATAGATCGTCCCATTGGGGTTATGGTCTGTTTTTTAAACCCCCCTCTCTCCTGTAGGTGAGCTGGGTCAGCTCTTAATTCCTCAGCCCCACCTGCTGGTGAGTTCTGCTGCAGAGACACACCTGTGCATGTAACATACTCAGCTTTTTGAAAACATTGCATCTAAAATATTACAATACAACTAGAGCTAAAGCAGAAAACAGATTCACCCTCAAGTCACTGGACTTCTGCATTTGGACAGGATGCATCCTTTGTCAGGGATGATTTTAATGTTGCTGACGTTGATGCATTTCTCAGGCCATGATGAATGTTACGTGAATGAAGCTCACACTGAAGAGTCACAGCAGATCAGTTAGACTGCAAGAAAACACTAAGGAACGCACCGTGTTTACTTTGGGGTTGCAATGATTTGCATTTTCCTTTTTTAAGCCAACATTGAGATCACCCACACTGGACCATTAATCCTTGCTCTATTCTCAAACTCTGTACTTTTTAGAGAGGAGCAACATTATTATTTAGCAGCATTGATTTTAGCTAGTTGCATCTTTAGTTTCTTTAATTCTATATATTTGTTATTACACTTATAATATTCACACTGGTGTGCATCAGCTATGATAATCTACTCACTGAATTCCTGACAGTTCCTTATTATAGAGAGTAAATGTGTGGATTTAATTTGACCCCTTGGAGGCTCTCGAGTCCCTTACCTTTAACCCATCTAGACCAGTTTTGTTCCCTAAAGTTGGTTTGTCTCTACGCTGGTTTTCCACGCTCTGTGGTGGTGGCAGATGGGGTTTTCCCACCAAACAGGTTCCAGCACTAAACTGGAGCCAGGGCCAGCTTAGTACCAAATCCTTCCATTTTCCTTGTCAAACTTCTTTAGCGCTGTAAAAACAACACTCGCTGGGAAGAGAACCACTTTTGTCTGAAGCAGGGGGGTTTAAGGAGAACAACAACAAATGAAAATATTTTGAGAGACATGTTAGTTTTAGCTTTTCTCTGTTTATTCTAAAACTAAATGCTCCTCTTATTGTGAATGAAGTCCAGTTATTAGTGGAAAAACATTCATTTTCTCTTCCTTCTCTGCATTAGTTTTTTAATCACCAGTCATGTTGTTGGAGCTAAATTTGGGAGAAAAATAAGCCAAATTTTTTGACACTGCAGTTAAAGCTCTAAAGCTATCACTCATAAAAACATATTCAATATGATGCAGTTTCATGTATAAGCCTTAATATATATATTCTTTTATATATATATATATTCTTTTGTTTATTGTTGGTCATCAGTATTGTTCCTCCAAACATCCAAACGTTATTTTTTAAGAATCATTTTAACATAAACATAAATAAGATGGACAAAGACTTTCAGTTTTCCTCTGATTTGAAAATTGAAGACAGAATATCATGTGAATTAATATTAGAATATTCAGCAGCAATAATTAGAAAAGAGTCAACACCTTTTTGGGGTGGGAGTGGGGACCATATTCATGGTAGAGCCAAGGGCTATGTAGGCTTCCTCACATTTTCTCATCTCTTTCTGCGGGCTACAATCACTCTGGGTGTTTCTCAATCATAGGAAACTCGCCTTGCCTTGCCTGCCAAGGCACTGCCTTGCCAGGCCAGACGCCTTGCTTCCGGGGACACTGTCCTTCCTTGGTCAAAGAAAACGGTTAAATGAAACAGACTTACCCCACGTGACCACGGCCGGCCAGAGCCCGCCCTCTGCTTACGCACCCTGTTAGCGTCCCTCCCATCATAATAATGTTAAGTTTTAATATCGAGCCTTTTACTTTTTTAATTGTGTATATATTGGTTAAATCATATGTGTAAGTGAGTTAGTACCTGCTAGCCACCAAAGCTGCAACTACTAAGCAACTAACCAACCATAGATAACTGCTTTGGATTTAAATAAACATTTTACATATAAGCCCAATAGCTACAATTAGTTGACATACATTTAAACTGGAAACTTGCCCCTGAAGTAGCTGCTGCCGGTTCCTGATCACATCTGTTTGAAAATACCGCGCTGCATTCTGGGAAATATTTGACCAAGAGAAGGCACCAAGGCACCTCTCATGTATCCTTGCTCAATTAGCTAAACGGCTAACAAACGGAGGACAGATGCCTTGGAAGCACATGAACATTGGAACCGATTGGAACACGCCTTGGCGGTTCCTGATGATGTATCTCCTAGACAACCGGGGCGGGACCAAGGCATCAAGGCGAGGTTTATTGAGATTGAGAAACACCCTCTGCCTGGTGTGTGTGATTTCATAGGCTGCTGCTTCTTTGGCTGGGCTGTACAGGCAGCCTGTTGATTAGTTTGAGCACTGCTGCCACCTAGTGACTGGAGGTTTGTTTAGTGTTCACGCATGAAAAAAGACACTAATAATAATGGGTCCCATTGCCTCTTGCCCACCCGCACCCCTGCATGCTCCTCACTGATTGAAAAACACTGGTTTAGTTGTTTCATCTTATGTTGAAGGTCAAGAACCAGCTTTAGTACCAACACCAGTTTTATCACCAGAACATCCTTGGTGGAAGACGCTGATGATTGAAGCTGATGCAGAAACAAGGTAGTGGATGCAGAAGCTGGATGCAGGATGTTGGATGCAGAAGAGACGTTCATCAGGAGGATTTGGACTGTGTCAAACATAACAGTGAGTTTTCACATATTTACAGTAACATTCAGAAAACTATCTTCTGCTGGACTGGAGGATCTTTTTGTTTCAGGTTTGTCTCCCCATCTAGTCTTTTTTTTCTACCTATATTTCATTTATTATAAAGAAAATGATTTTACAACACAGTAATTCCACTTGCTGTACTTAAATGAAAAGGAGCAGACAGAAGAAAATCTTACATGAAGTCTGCTCCACTCACACAAGTAAATAAATCATAACAATAAACTAAACGTTAACACATAAAATATAACTGAGTCAAATGCCTATAGCATGGCCAAACGTTAACAAGTAAATACTTCTTCATCTATTTTGTGTATCATTGAAATAATAACATAACATCATCAAAGTTCATTACAAAAATCAGGAGAGAAAAAAGGAAAGAACAGAAAAACCATTAAATATTAATCTATATACTTTCTTATCATATTGTTTTTAACTGTCTTTGTAAACATTATAATTGATTTAGCTTCTTTTATTTCAGATTCCAGTTTATTCCATAAACCGATTCCATACACAGAAACACATCTCTCTAAAACCTTGGTCCTAAACCTTGGTTTTATAAACATCTCACAACCTTTTAAGTTATAACAACTCTGTCTCTTTTCAAATATCTTTTGGATATTCCTTGGTAGCGTTTTATTATAAGCTTTAAAAACAAATTTTAACATATTGTAATCAACTAGATCCCCAAACCTCAACACTTTCAACTTATCAAATAATGGACCAGTTGGAGTTCTATAGATATTTTGCGTAATGATCCTTATTGCTCTTTTTTGTAAAATCAAAACAGGGTTCGTGTATGTTTTGTATGTAGTGCCCCAGATTTCAATGCAGTAAATCATATAAGGAACAATAAGTGAATTATATAATAATGCCTTTTTATTAAGGAAATCCTTTACTTTATGCAGTATAGCAATTGCTTTTGCTATTTTTGTTTTTACACCATTTATATGCCCTAAATCCATACTGACTACTGCTCAAGATGTTCTGATTATCCATAAATTTATCCAGCCTGGCAACGAATAATTTTTCAAATATTTTTGAGAATTGTGACAGCAGGGAAACTGGCCTATAATTTGTAAAGATGTGCTTATTTCCATTTTTATAAAGTGGGATTACTTTAGCCATTTTCATCTTTTCAGGGAATGCCCATCCATCCATCCATTGTCTTCCGCTTATCCGGAGTCGGGTCGCGGGGGCAGCAGCCTAAGGAGGGAAGCCCAGACCTCCCTCTCCCCAGCCACTTGGGCCAGCTCATCCAGGGGAATCCCAAGGCGTTCCCTGGCCAGCCGAGAGACATAATCTCTCCAGCGTGTCCTGGGTCTTCCTTTGGGTCTCCTCCCGGTTGGACGTGCCCGGAAAACCTCACCAGGGAGGCATCCAGGAAGCATCCTAATCAGATGCCCGAGCCACCTCAACTGGCTCCTCTCGATGTGGAGGAGCAGCGGGTCTACTCTGAGCCCCTCCCGGATGACCGAGCTTCTCACCCTATCTCTAAGGGAGAGCCCAGCCATCCTGCGAAGAAAACTCATTTCGGCCGCTTGTATTCGCGATCTCGTTCTTTCGGTCACTACCCAAAGCTCGTGACCATAGGTGAGGGTAGGAACGTAGATCGACCGGTAAATTGAGAGCTTCGCCTTTCGGCTCAGCTCCCTCTTCACCACAACAGACCGGCACAACGCCCGCATCACTGCAGATGCAGCACCAATCCGCCTGTCGATCTCACGCTCCACCCTTCCCTCACTCGTGAACAAGACCCCGAGATACTTGAACTCCTCCACTTGGGGCAGGACCTCGTCCCTGACCTGGAGAAGGCATTCTACCCTTTTCCGACTCAAGACCATGGTCTCGGATTTAGAGGAGCTGATTTTCATCCCAGCTGCTTCACACCCGGCTGCGAACTGCTCCAGCGAAAGCCGGAGATCACGTTCTGATGAAGCCAACAGGACCACATCATCTGCAAAAAGCAGAGACCTGATCCTTAGGTCACCAAAACGGATCCCCTCACCACCTTGGCTGCACCTAGGAATTCTGTCCATAAAAGTTATGAACAGAATCGGTGACAAAGGGCAGCCTTGGCGGAGTCCAACTCTCACCGGAAACAAGCCCGACTTACTGCCGGCAATGCGGACCAAGCTCTGACACTGGTTGTACAGGGACCTAACAGCCCGTATCAAGGGGCCTGGTACCCCATACTCCCAGAGTACCCCCCACAGGGCCCCCCGAGGGACGCGGTCGAACACCTTCTCCAAATCCACAAAACACATGTAGATTGGTTGGGCGAACTCCCACGCACCCTCCAGGATCCCCCCAAGGGTATAGAGCTGGTCCAGTGTTCCACGGCCAGAACGAAAACCACATTGCTCCTCCTGAATCCGAGGTTCGACTATCCGACGGACCCTCCTCTCCAGAACCCCTGAATAGACCTTACCAGGGAGGCTCAGGAGTGTGATCCCCCTGTAGTTGGAACACACCCTGCGGTCCCCCTTTTTAAATAGGGGGACCACCACCCCGGTCTGCCAATCCAGTGGAACTGCCCCCGATGTCCACGCGATATTGCAGAGCCGCGTCAACCAACACAGCCCCACAACATCCAGAGCTTTAAGGAAATCCGGGCGGATCTCATCCACCCCCGGAGCCTTGCCACCGAGGAGTTTTTTGACCACCTCAGTGACCTCNGTGTATGCTTCCATCATAATTAGGATAAAATATAAAAGATTAAACTCAGGGTGGTTCTATGATGTCTGGAGGTCATGTGATGTCGCTGAGACTTAGGTGTAATCTCTCATGGCAAAGTTGAATGTCTGCTAATTTGTAAACAACTGAAGTACACTTTCTAATAAACATTCTTGAATTTGGTTTCCATTTCTCAATAAGGCCAAGTAAAGTGAATAATATGAGTTCCTATTATGCATGGATTTAATCTAAACATCAGGAGTGAAAGTTTTGCTGAATGAACAAAGGATTTTTAACTGCATTTTTCTAAATTGGATGATTTAATTTCTTGTTTAGCATAACCTGTGGCCCTGCTGTGCGGGCGTTCCTTGCTGCGATGATGATGCTGGCTGGTTTGACTTTTCTCTGGACTCTGTCATTTCTATTTAATCAGATATTAAATATAGGGTGATATTTTAATGGATCATGGAGTGAGCTACTTTGTTTCACTGGGTGAAGGCCTGGGGGTCATAGCATGGAGCCCTGCACATGAACTTTGCTGCAAAAGTCAAAAGGCTGCTTCAGCTGAGGCTGAAAGGGGGTCTGCCATCACCCCTATGAAACACATCATGAACTGTGAACTGAACGCAAACCAACAACAAAGTTGAACAGACTGTGAAAGAAGTTGCGGTTATGGACTCAAAACTGATAACGACTGGAGGCCAGGCTCCTGAGAGCGGGGAGACACATGCAATGAAATATGACCTTTGGCTGGGGTCATCATAACAACTTGAAACCAAAGGGACTTTACGATCTACTCCGTGTGACGGCTCTTAGGTTTGACCCTAGTGGTGGAAAGTGCTCACTGCATGTAAGCTTAGGGACTGAGTCAGTTGACTCACTGCTGCTGGTTGAGAGACATGACAGAGTCTGAGAGGGGGTTGGCCTGCTGGTGTTGATGTTTCGGTTGGGAGTGCTTTCAGGGTGGGGCTGCAGATTTACAAATTTACCAGGACTGATTGATTAGTGAACTATTTGATGGTTACCTTGCAAAACATTTGGTTAATCTGAGAAAGGCTTGAATTTTATTAGTCCTGGAAGACGGGAAACACATTACTAAATCCTAAATTAAAGGTGTACTAACAGAGGAATTCATAAAATTAAGCATTTTGGAGTCCAAGAACAAATTCTATGAAACTCATAATCCCAAAACTACACTATTTGTCTAAATTTTAATGTACATTTGTCTAAATTTTAATGTAAATTTCTCTAAAACTTCTTTTTACCTTGGAGTGAGAGTTGCATTTGGTCTGTGCGACGTCCTTGGTGCTAGTCGTTTAACTGCTCTGTACCAAAACATAGAGCCTAACATATAACAAACAGGACTAAATTAAGCAAGCTGCTAATCCTTACAGCAGGACAAACTGTGCTCAAATAATACAATTAACTTAGAGAGAAAACAAAACACTCAATTTCACTGATGAACTTTAAATTATCTGATGCAATACAAAAACATGACAGTGTGGCTTTAACAATTTGAAGGGAAATCATATAATCTAAAAGGAGCCTTTGAATGTTTGTGAGTGTGTGTGAGTGGGGGAGTCACTGAACTTTGACATGTGTGATGGTTTTATGGCGTTGTGTGGTGAACTGCACTTGTTGGAGCTTATCTGTCTGTGGCTGGATGTGTGTGGAATGTTTGGAGGTCTCGTGGAGGATTTATGTGGTTTATTCGGACACAGGCGAGAGAGAGTTTAAATTCCAAAAGTTACTGATTCGTTTTTTGGAGTTTTCTGGAACAGAACTACGGAGGGTTCTGTTTCAGAAAAAGGGGGAGATGTAAAGGGAGTAAAATAAATAAGGAGGCGAGAAGGGGGGCGAAAAGAACCTAGCGCGATAATTATTCCCTATAACATGCAGAGGAAGACTATTCTAGGTTCAAGCCCCAGTATGACAGTAATGGACAATGGACTGACTACCAGACTGGTTCCAGAACTTGTGACAAAGCACAGAGTTTAAAGGACAAACAACCAACGACTTGGACTGACTGGACTCATGACTTAAGACTGAACAACGAAGCACTGAAAGCCTTGGTCAAAGTGCTCACGACGGCTGCTGCTCCGGCTGGAGCATCATCAGGATCATCATCTTCATCAACGTCGTCGGACGACATCAACTGGGCGTGGCTACAGGTCATCAAAAGAAAGCAGCACAGCAAAGTGGTCAGTCGGACCACCTACGCGGTGAGGCTTCATCGGAAGGAGACGTGTGGTGCAACCGGTGCCACAGGAGTCGACGCTCGCCAGCTCAGGAGACAGACCGAGGTCTCGAGGAGCTGCAACAACGATCGGGAGGTGTTGAAAGGAGGTGTGTTGATTTCTGGTGGAAACGACCGTTTCCCCCAGTCAGCTCACCTTGAAGATTTGTGTGTGAAAGGGGGTAACCTGGTTTTGAGGAGGCTAGCGGCTGTTAGCTCCGGTCAGGTTGCTCTGAAGTCAGGTGATTTGCAGAGGCTTTGAACTGTCTCTGGTCACCTAAAATAAAATAAAAAATAAAAAAAGCAAGAAAAGAAAAGAACATNTACAATTAGTTGACTTACATTTAAACTGGAAAATTGCCCCTGAAGTAGCTGCTGCAGGTTCCTGATCACATCTGTTTAAAATACCGCGCTGCGTTCTGGGAAATATTTGACATAACATCATCAAAGTTCATTACAAAAAACCAGGAGAGATAAAAGGAAAGAACAGAAAAACCATTAAATATTAATCTATATACTTTCTTATCATATTGTTTTTAACTGTCTTTGTAAACATTATAATTGATTTAGCTTCTTTTATTTCAGATTCCAGTTTATTCCATAAACCGATTCCATACACAGAAACACATCTCTCTAAAACCTTGGTCCTAAACCTTGGTTTTATAAACATCTCACAACCTTTTAAGTTATAACAACTCTGTCTCTTTTCAAATATCTTTTGGATATTCCTTGGTAGCGTTTTATTATAAGCTTTAAAAACAAATTTTAACATATTGTAATCAACTAGATCCCCAAACCTCAACACTTTCAACTTATCAAATAATGGACCAGTTGGAGTTCTATAGATATTTTGCGTAATGATCCTTATTGCTCTTTTTTGTAAAATCAAAACAGGGTTCGTGTATGTTTTGTATGTAGTGCCCCAGATTTCAATGCAGTAAATCATATAAGGAACAATAAGTGAATTATATAATAATGCCTTTTTATTAAGGAAATCCTTTACTTTATGCAGTATAGCAATTGCTTTTGCTATTTTTGTTTTTACACCATTTATATGCCCTAAATCCATACTGACTACTGCTCAAGATGTTCTGATTATCCATAAATTTATCCAGCCTGGCAACGAATAATTTTTCAAATATTTTTGAGAATTGTGACAGCAGGGAAACTGGCCTATAATTTGTAAAGATGTGCTTATTTCCATTTTTATAAAGTGGGATTACTTTAGCCATTTTCATCTTTTCAGGGAATGCCCATCCATCCATCCATTGTCTTCCGCTTATCCGGAGTCGGGTCGCGGGGGCAGCAGCCTAAGGAGGGAAGCCCAGACCTCCCTCTCCCCAGCCACTTGGGCCAGCTCATCCAGGGGAATCCCAAGGCGTTCCCTGGCCAGCCGAGAGACATAATCTCTCCAGCGTGTCCTGGGTCTTCCTTTGGGTCTCCTCCCGGTTGGACGTGCCCGGAAAACCTCACCAGGGAGGCATCCAGGAAGCATCCTAATCAGATGCCCGAGCCACCTCAACTGGCTCCTCTCGATGTGGAGGAGCAGCGGGTCTACTCTGAGCCCCTCCCGGATGACCGAGCTTCTCACCCTATCTCTAAGGGAGAGCCCAGCCATCCTGCGAAGAAAACTCATTTCGGCCGCTTGTATTCGCGATCTCGTTCTTTCGGTCACTACCCAAAGCTCGTGACCATAGGTGAGGGTAGGAACGTAGATCGACCGGTAAATTGAGAGCTTCGCCTTTCGGCTCAGCTCCCTCTTCACCACAACAGACCGGCACAACGCCCGCATCACTGCAGATGCAGCACCAATCCGCCTATCGATCTGACGCTCCACCCTTCCCTCACTCGTGGACAAGACCCCGAGATACTTAAACTCCTCCACTTGGGGCAGGACCTCGTCCCTGACCTGGAGAAGGCATTCTACCCTTTTCCGACTCAAGACCATGGTCTCGGATTTAGAGGAGCTGATTCTCATCCCAGCTGCTTCACACCCGGCTGCGAACTGCTCCAGCGAAAGCCGGAGATCACGTTCTGACGAAGCCAACAGGACCACATCATCTGCAAAAAGCAGAGACCTGATCCTTAGGCCACCAAAACGGATCCCCTCACCACCTTGGCTGCACCTAGAAATTCTGTCCATAAAAGTTATGAACAGAATCGGTGACAAAGGGCAGCCTTGGCGGAGTCCAACTCTCACCGGAAACGAGCCCGACTTACTGCCGGCAATGCGGACCAAGCTCTGACACTGGTCGTACAGGGACCTAACAGCCCGTATCAAGGGGCCTGGTACCCCATACTCCCAGAGTACCCCCCACAGGGCCCCCCGAGGGACGCGGTCGAACGCCTTCTCCAAATCCACAAAACACATGTAGATTGGTTGGGCGAACTCCCACGCACCCTCCAGGACCCCCCCAAGGGTATAGAGCTGGTCCAGTGTTCCACGGCCAGGACGAAAACCACATTGCTCCTCCTGAATCCGAGGTTCGACTATCCGACGGACCCTCCTCTCCAGAACCCCTGAATAGACCTTACCAGGGAGGCTCAGGAGTGTGATCCCCCTGTAGTTGGAACACACCCTGCGGTCCCCCTTTTTAAATAGGGGGACCACCACCCCGGTCTGCCAATCCAGTGGAACTGCCCCCGATGTCCACGCGATATTGCAGAACATTTTCAGGGAATGTTCCTGTTGAAAATGATAAATTACATATGTAAGTAAAAGGATCTAAAACATAACACATCATTTCCTTCACTAGTGACATCCAAGTCATCACAATTGACTGATCTTTTACCTGCGCAGTTTTTTTACAATCTGTATTATTTCATTTTTATCAACCTCACCCAACAATATACTGTTAATATTTCCAATTATATTGTCGCCTACACTGTCCCTTGCAGCCGGTATATTCTTTGCAAGACTCGTACCTATATTTGCAAAAAAATTGTTGAACTCATTCACTATTTGTTTTTTTTTCATGTATGTCTGCATTTTCCTTAACAAAGTAATTTGGAGTTATTATTCCTTTGTCTTTTTTTAATACCCTTTTTATTACCCCCCATGTTGCTTTTATGTTCTTACTATTTCTATTTAATAAATCACTATAGTATTCTTTTTTATGGTTTCTTATTATAGTTACTAGTTTATTTTTATATATTTTGTACCTATTTTCAGCTTCTCTTGTTCTTAATTTTAAAAAACTTCTGTAAAGGTAATTTTTCTTCTTACATGTATGTCTGCATTAATCACATATTGGATAATCAAATCACATGCCTCACGTTTCTGTGGGCAGATGAATTCAAAAGAAAATCCAGTTGGATGGAGATAAATGTTAAAATTATTTCCATTTACTTTGCTGCCGTTCATCAAAGTGACTCTTGAAGAACATTAAAAGTGGTGTTTTATCTCCGAGTGTTGCCTGGCAGAGGGAAGCATCGTCTCCACGGAGTTCAGGTTAGTCACCAGGATTCACAAAGCCAGCCCCTCCCGTGTGTACCAAGATAGCAGCAGTTATATTAGACGGGGATGAACCGAAAGCTGCAGATGAGGCCTCCTGTTTTTTAAATCATGCTTCTGTGGGGATTACTGCACAGGCAGTGAGGAGCTGGATTTAAGATCGTAGGGACCCGAACTTTTTTCTTAACGCCTCTAACCAAAAATATGTCCTTACGAAAATACCTGCCTGGTAGTCTTAGGGAAGTGATTCTGCTGAATAAATTAGGAGCGACATTAGTGTTGGATGCAGTGTCTTACGAGACTGAACCCACCACTGAGGCTGAACCGTCACACAAAACATAGTTAGAGTTGAAGCGGGTGAGCAGCTTAAGGATAGAGCAGAATTATGCTTCTGGGTTTATTACCCGAAATGTTCACACTTGAGAGACGCTTATTACAATAACGAGCCGAGCGTTGATGTGATTTACATCAGGACATGGTGAAACCTCTCCAAACAGCAGAGCAGCTGTTTGAGACACACAGGCAGAGCTGGGCTGCAAACACTCTCCTTTAAGATGAAAGGGAACAAAGTGCCCAACAGGCAGCTGTGTTTTTGATTAATGAAAGAATTAAACTCCAGTTATCTGTGAAATAACTTATTCAGCTCGTTAATATCACATGCGAATTAGGAAAATGAAATGAAAGCAGACTAGAAAATGAGCAAACAAAAAAGGCCCAAATGGGGAACAGTGTGTTAAATTAGGATTGTGTTTAAAAGACTCTCTCATGACTGCTGCATACGTGTGATGTAAGAGGGAAATCATACGATTAAAATAAAAGTCATCTAAACATGGGTTTTACAAAAACTACACAGTACAGGGGAAAATAACTGTTGTAAATAAATTTCTGTTATTAAACTGTTTCACAAAACACTTTCACACATTTTTATATCAGCTTCAGAGGACTGGAGGGATGTGTGAAGGTTTGAGACTCTTATTGTGAAGGGGTGAAGGACGCTGCAGTGAAAGTAGCCAAAAGGCCACGCCTGCTATTAAAAAAAATTCTTAGATGTTAACGTAACTCTCAGTTATTGTCTAATAATAGACCAAGAAGAAAAGTTCTGACTATGTTGCTCCTTTATGTTTATTACTGTAAATGCTGCAAAATGCTCAACAGGTCAGGGGCCCAGAAACAACTTAAAGAAGTTTTTTGTCCCTACTGTTAGCAGTAGTATAGCTACACCACCAATAGGAGGCTAACAGCAACAAAGAGCCACGAGGAGCAAGCAGGCTGCATACTGATTGTTGTTCTGACCATTTATCAGTTGAAATCTCAAAAATAACAGCAGCCGTCTGCATTCCTCCCTTCAGCTGGTTAATGGAGGTTGGGGGGCTCTTCCCCAGCTCGTACGATCCCCCCAGTCCTGTACTCCAGAGGTCAAACATGAAACATGAGCTCCATTCACCACATCAAAACTGTACAACCGATAGGAGCTGGTGTACTCTTTTTGAGATGTATGCTTATTGAGAGTCAGTTACTGAAATGTCTATGGAACCGCGGCCGTAACGGAACCAGTGCTTTAATAAGCAGACAGGTAAAACTCCTTACCAAATGCTGACAGATTAAAAGCCAGGCTTATTAAAAACTGCAGAAGTTTGGGTCTGTGTGTTAATGACTGTAGAAATACTGGGCCAACCCTTCGTGATATCACCCGTAAGCTGAAGAGCTTAATTGAAGCCCAGTGGGTGGTTCCCACCACCACCATCTTGGCTGCAACACGGGTCTTGTCACTTTTGGAAAATACAAAAATGAGGCAGTGAGGGTGAGGTCAGATGATTGACATCCATCAAACTCTAAGCTGATGTAGCTTTGAGCTAACCGATGCTAACGAAGTTTGGCGGGCGCTTACAGCCAGAAAACTGTGATTGAGTGAGTCTTCTACCCTCTACCTTCTAGGCTGTAACACTTGAACATGAGGCCGAGGCTGAGGCCTTTCCTGGAGCAAGCAGGGGGGCTAGCTGCTAGCGCTGACGGCTCATCTGCTACCTGTCAATAAAAAGGACACACCCCTAAACATTCATAATTTCAAGCTTAATTTCACCTAAACAGATGAGTTCCAAAAAATTCATCCTCTCAGAGTTGTCATGACTGATAACTAGACCCATATAACCTAAAATGGTTTTGAACCAGGCTGCAAACATGTTTGTTTCTGCTGTGAAGTTGGCATTTTTAAAGGTTCCACGTCATGCTATTATAACCTTTGAGAGCAAAGGTAGGCACAATATATGATCAAATATTACTGTTGGCACTATTGAGAAGTCATTTATCTTAGCAGAGCTCTGCTCATTACATCCCATTCCCAACCCATGATGTTTTCTGGAAAAGTATGTTTTTTTTCTGAATAGAAGGCTGGCAAAGCTCACATAGTTTGAGTTTAAAGTTTAATGCTGAACTGAAGATGTGTCTTCTGTTCCTCTAACCTCACCCACATTAGAGGTCATGAACCCACCTGGCTGCTTGTTAGTATAAAAACTGCAGTTATGATCACTCTGAGTTGGACACGTCCTTTCTAGTCCATGTCCACCTCCATCCACCCCTGCAGCCCATAAAACGTATACCTCTGAGCTTTAATCTGTTAATGACAACGTTTCCTTCTGTTCTTTGTGTCTCTGTTTTTTCTCTGTCCAACAGTCCACCACCCTCTCTGAGGCCTTGTCCACACCTAGCCCGTTTTTTTTAAAAAACGAATATCCACCCTCCCAAAAAATTGCATCCGCACCACTTCGTTTTTAGAGAAAACTTCATCCATTCATGTAACCGCATAAGTGCATTGTTAAGCATATTCATAGGCATGCCAGACCTGTAGGTGGCAGTAGTTCCCCCGAATCCTATCCATTTCATCTTCCTGTTCAACGTCAACAAAACATGAAACATGGCGCCTAGCTCACTTGTGTGGACCGGTAAGGAGGTAGAATTGCTCTTAAATGTAGTTTTGGAGTATAAAGTCAACAAGCATCAAAAAGCGTAAACACAGGTCGCACATGGGCCATCAGCATTTTTGTCGCAGACAGTGATGCTGTGAAACCTAAACACAGAAACGCTGAAAACGGAGAAAACACAAGTCTTGACTTTGGCCGGAGTTTTTAAAAAGATTTGTTTTTATTGCGTAAATCTGCGTTTTTGTGTGGATGACAGGCCGAATCGTAGAAAAATATCTTCGTCTTGGGAGATACCCGGCTACGTGAGGACAGGGTCTGAGTCAACAGTAGCTTAGCAGGTCAGTCTGGCATCAAGCTCCTGAGAGGGTTTATGTGCTCCGTGTAGACAAAACTGCAAGAGTCGTAGCTTCGCTGGAATATTTCTCCACCGTTGTTTCAATCATGACGAATCCTGATACTGATCTATGGAACTCCGCCTACTCAGTACTCTTAAGGCCCAGTAGCTGCTGACAGACGAGTTTAGTGTTGCTTCCACCATCTCAGATGTTGCTGAGGCAGGACAGAAAACAAGGGAATAAAAAGCAGGGTAACTTTAACACAAGCAGCCACTAGGATGAAACACTGCAAGCACCTCAGAGATGAGTGACAAATGTGCTGTGTCTGGAGAGTATACTGCTGAGGCTGATAAGTCTCAGGTGTGTGGGATCAACAGTCACAGGAGCTCGCTCCAGCCAGCCACTCCAGCATCAGAACAAACAGGGAAAAGGGACAGACACCAGACCAACGCAGGAGCACTGATACATTCTCTTCACATCTCAGATTCCTGGGGCTGTGCACGCAACGAGTATTTTGGGCTGTCTGAGCAAAACTGCTGGCTCTGCTCTGAAGGGTATTTAGTACATAGATTTAACAAAAACACTAACTGTAGGAATAAGGATTCAAAAGAATAATATGGTTTTAGAACAGCAGTCTGCTCCTTTTAGATCAAGTTAAACTTAATGAAAATGTCTAACGCGTTCATGAAGGTATGAGCAGCTGTGGCTTTCACAGCATCCTAATGTTCGTCTCACATGAGAAGTCCTGCAGCAGCAGCCCCCACCATGTCACAGTGAGATTTATGCACAACCCTAACCCTAATTAAGTCAAATAGGAGAAAATAATAAAGCATTCCTACTTTAATGACCCCGTCTCAGAGATTCGTCTGCACAAGTGGAGCATCGGGACCACAAGGACACAGTCCTCATTCCCTGGTGGATCTAAGCCAAGGAACAGATTTCCCTTTGACTCTAGATGTTAATGTTTTTATGTTTGTGTGTTTGTATTCGGGTGGAAGCTCTTCTGTGTTTTTAGGCCATGGGATGTAATTAGTTTTATCCACAGGGGTTGTAAATGCAGCGCTCATGCTGACACGTACACAACAAATCAATAGCCATCTTAACGCTAACCCTGTCTCGGACAAGAAGGAGGACAGAGACTGAGTGTCGTCTGTCATCGCTGACACAAATCTTCAGTTGCTCTTTACAATTTGATCAGAGTTTTCATCAGTCAGGATGGCAGATTAAATCATGTTCCAGTTACCATGGCAATCCCACAGCAAGGAAACATCACTTTAATATCCACTGGAGATGTAATGACACAGAGATAGCATTGCGTGGATCTCAGTAGGGCGACTGAAAATCTAAATGTGGAATGCTATAATTAATTTAATGCTGTTAATCATTCATGCCTTTACTGAAACAAGCAGAAGCACAGTGTGCCAAAAGAAATGGAACTAAATAATTAAGACGTGCAGTAAAAAATGAAAAATAATCAGCGTGTCCTGGGGGAAAACAAAAGAGAGTGAGCAGCAGCAGTCTCCCTGGTGGACCCAATATTCAAATCACAGTGAGGTGTGATCACTCGCTGCACCAACACAGGATTAGAACTCTAACCCTGCATTCACAAGAACACACACACACACTTTATATGACATATTTGTATTCCTTATACAGCTGTCCTATACTCTCTTTCACACTCTCATAAGCATATCAGGGACATTTAGGGGGACAATGTCTTGCCCAAGGACCCATAACTATGGTGCAGCGGCTGGGGATCAAACCTCTGAACCAGGGCAGTTTTTTTATTTGCAGACTATGCAAATGCACATGGCCCCACAATCCACTAGGGGCCCTGAAACTGAACATTCACCTCATCTGAGGAGAATTACAACTTTGTATCTTTATTTCTTCAATCAGACATGAGCAGCACAAAGCCCACAGGCCACATCCGACCCACAAAGTCATATTTTAAATAATTTATAAATGGCCAAAGGCACACAAACCAGAAAAACTACAAATCCCAGTATGCACCAGTTATGTGTCACCCGAGCCTTACATCCACATCTCCCCCACCGTGTCTCGTGCTGAAGCTGAAGCTCTGTGCTGAAAGCAGGTCAGAGGCAGCAGCTCCACTGATGTGCATTTTGGTAAAAACAGAACACACTAGGGGCCCCCCAACAACAGTTTCCTCGGGGCCCCCACAAAGCTAGAATCGGCCCTGGTCTGAACATCCTACTGGGAGGAAAGTGGGGTCCTTCCTCCCAGTGGGCTTGCTCCTTAGTCATTGTTTATTAAACATTATAAAAATCACTGTGGCATTATCTAAATGATTTTGTTGCAGGTGTATCAGTTGTGACTACAGAGAGGTAATTAGTCTAATTAGCTGTCATAAACAATTGATGAGAAAAGGTGAGAAATGTGCACAAACTGTCTCTTTCACCGTGTGATGTGTTACACATCTGTTATTTCACACATCTGGAATTAAAGTGTAATCAGTCGCTAGCCAGGAGACATCTTCCGGCTTTCTGTTTTCATCAGTAGTTTTTATTTTTGCAGTTTTAAACTGTAAACAAAGACCTCTGACACAAACGCCAAGGCTCCTCCACATAATACTCATCTGAATATTCAGAAAAACATTATTTTCTACTCAAAAACCTCAATGATCTTTCAAATAATCAATATGTTTTGTTTGATTTTATTTATTTTAATTTCGTTTTTTTCCTCGACTCTCATTAATGGAAACCTTTGGTGTGAAGCATAAAATTTAAAAAGTCATAAACTGAAGGAACTGAGCAGATCTGCTCAGTGTCTTTGATCTCATTTGATCACGCTAACACCATCATGCAGCGTCAGAATACGCCGTATACGAACTGAGCTGTATTAGATTTTATTTCTCGTGCTTACAAAACTAAAAATTGTGCTGCGTCACCATTCTGCTGCAGAAGAAACATTTCAATACATCTTTGTCTGCCCGAGTTACTCTTCAGTTTGACAAATTTTCCTGTGACATTAGGTCCAGTCCCGGGGTTTCTGCTGTCCTGTCAGAGAACCACTATTGTTCAGTCCGCTTTGAAAACTGATGCTGAAATAATGTGATGAATGGCAGAAATTGTGCTACCTCTTCACAATAAAAAGAGGAAAAAACTTAGAAACCCCAAACCTTTTCACACAACAAATGGTTTTATTCTGCTGGATTGTACTCAGGAACAAGAGTACCAAACAGAGCATTCGGATTTATATGCAAAAGCGTCAGTTTGTTTTTATTATTGCTGGGGACGATGAACATAAACGTGTTGGCTTGAAGATTGCTGAGGATATTTATTATTTATACAGCAGTATTCATTTGTTTGAACGTTTAATATGCACTACAGTGTATTGACAGGTGTTTAAAATTCAAACTTTATTCAATAAATGAAAGTTAAAAAGTCAGGATTGATCCGATTATAAGATGAGCACATAACCTCTGGGCCACGGCAACAGCACTTACTGATTTAATAGAAAAATACCCATAAAATAATACATAGCTTAGCTGTGTCAGGTTTTGGGTAACTCCATATCCCCTCACCAGAGCAGAGCTGCCCGTGATCCGCTGGATTAATATAAAAAAAAAGTTGCAGTTTCACAGTAGGACCATCCGAGAGAAAAAAAATGGAATCGATATCCAACAAAACTGTGCTGTAGGTGCAGTCCTAACTGTAAACTGACAACAAATGACCAGTTGAATCATGTTTGATAGTAACCTAAAGTTTAGGTTAGCTAAAGGGCTAGCTAGTGTCTACAATTCAGCACACTGCTATGTTATGCAGTAGCAGGGAGTTTACTTTATCATATGGAACTTTATTACAGAGAGGAACAATCATATGAAGCATCCATCTTGGATTCCTTCTTCAGTATTCTCACCAAACTCTTCTTC
>SSNS01000248.1:896131-901131 GCA_006937985.1 Aphyosemion australe
TTCCCAGCCATCCAGGTTTCAATAGAGTCTAGGCAGATGTGCAACAGCTGCAGCTTAGACATCTCATGGGGCTTGAAGGAGACATACAGTTGGATGTCATCTGCATAAAGATGGTATGAGATTCCTTTAAAAGAGCACGGCATGTGCTGGAGAGGGAGCAGATAAAGGAGGAGCAGTAGAGTCCCCAGCACAGAACCTTGAGGGACACCATGGGGGAGGGAGGTGGAGGAGGACTGAAATTTGGAGACAGCCACAAAGGACTTTTTGAAATAGTTTGTTTGAGGCATATGATTCCTAAAACACCGGCGGAAAATGGATGGACCTCTTTTTTCCACATTTGGAGTGTTTATAGAGGCAGTAGAGACCCACATGGCATCCCAATAAACCATTTTAATAAACTACTTTTTAATAAGTTGTGGTTTACTCTGTAATAACCAGTTAGATCCCTCATTTGCAATAAAATTTACAAAATGGAGCAAATACAGCCAGGAAAACAACATGGTTTAGGTCTTCAGGCCATATTCTAAATAAGATATAAGATGTTTCTTGACATTTACAGGGAGACTAGGCAGTTTTGGCTTGCTTTTAGCACCCCCTAGTGTCCGTTTTGTAAAACCAAAAGCAAAACTTATCTCTTCGCTGTGCGTTTGTCTTTTTAACACCTTAATCTAACTGCTGAAATGTCTCCTCAACCTTCATTAGTGTCTACAGGAGCGGTTCATCACTAAATCAAACAAATCAGCTGCGTTCATGATCTAAAAAATGCAGGAAACATGTTGGAAGCAGACTGCAGCACCAGGCATGTCAGCTCAAGTTTTTTTCTAAGTCCCAGCAAACTGGACCGGCAACTCTGAAGTTGCAAGTGGAATATTCTGGCCACAGGGGGCGACAGGGGCTGGTGGCCTTTGTAAAGGGTCGTTTTAGCACATACTGGCTCAAGAAAATGATTTAAAAATATTAAAAAGTTGCAAAGTGTCCCTTTAATGCAATGCAAATGCATTAACTGAAAAGAAAAAATAAAAACAATTTTTAAGAAGGTAACAGTTCAAGTTTGTTCTTGTTTTGCATATGTATTTATTCCTGGTGTTTAATCTGAAGGTCTCCTGGTTTTCTGAGCATGTTTAACAGCAGATGGTGGTATTGGTAGAAAACCTTTAGGTTTACAGTTGGGAATCTTTCTCTGCTGATTGATGATGACAGTTTATTTTTAATAGTAGAAGTAATTAGTGCAGTCCTTTCTTCTCCAAGGATAAGTCTGTTTATTTGTCTTTTATTAGACAATAAATTTTACACAATGTTTCAAATAATATAAAAAAAATTCCACTACTTTTAGACTTGCAGTGTTTCTTTTTAAGAGCCTTGGGATAGAGATGCTCAGTCACTCAGAAAGCATCACACAGTTTTCTGGTACACAGATGAATCAGAAATCGAGCAGAAATGGGACACAAACTACTGCAGAAGCCTCCGTAATCCCAGAGCTGATGACAACCCAGGCCAACAATGAGCTCGTGGATGTCAGCCAGGGAGGTCAAAGCAGTCCCAGCGTATCTATCATAGCTGCCAGGCAGGTCAGTCTGTCAGATCCCTGTGGTGTGCTGCCTTCCAGGATCAGAGGGGATGCGCTGCTGCCTCTGACCTCAACCATCACCATAACTACCACTCCTAAAATCTCAAGGGCAGACGCAAGATCTTCCACTGTTTCANGGTCTTTCTACACTTCATTAGGAAGGTGTCCAACCATACTAACGATAGCCCTCCCTCAAGACCTGAAGGGCCAAAATCCGTTTTATTAGATGTTCAGGGATCAGTACAGCTTATCTTGGGGACAAGTGAAATCTTTCACATCACTGCTTGAATCAAAAATGTCTTGACCCACCTGACACACGGAGGTAAAAATAGTCCCCTCTAGATTTGCATTCTTCAAACTAGGGTTTGCTGTGACGCTATGGTCATTGGAGCTGATGAGTAGAAACTATTAGTCATGCATTTCTACATCAAATTGACTTTTTTGCTGATTTACTTCAGACTGATTCCACATCTGCAGTCCTGGATGAGTAAGTACTCTGTACCTTCCAGAATGTGAGAATCAGAGAAGGCAGCAGCATGGCAGCAAGGCTGATGTTATCTCAGGCTGTGAATTAATCCTGCAGCAGCTGAGGATAAGACCTTCACACTTTCATTCAGACACACATTCCTGGACTTGTTCGAGCTGCTTCCCGCTTACATTCGTATTGTCTGTTACACAAGCAGTTACACTTATCAAGAATAAAGGTGAGGAGGGTTTAATGCCTTGAGTCGAGAGCAGGAAAGTTGACGGGAAGATTTGCTGGCTAAAGTATTTTTAATAGGTTCAGGAATCCAAACACAAGCAGGTACATAAAGCAGAGGCCAGACTCCAAACACAAGGACTGGGATTTACACAGAGAGGATGGGCTGGGCAGAAAAATCTGAACAGATACAGGAACAATAAAGCAAACTAGGGCGGCAGTGTTTTTACGCTGCAGGGTTGATTATAGAGTGGCAACAGGAGAGGAAGTTCAGGTGATTATCCACAAAATCACATCGGGTGGTAGCAATGACTGTAAAGCCCACAGAGCTGAAATAAATGAGAAATAAATGTGGTCCCCTTAGATTCTTCCGCTCAGTAATGTAAAAAACCAACAGAACACAATCATTAGTAGTGAATGGGCCGTAGTCAGATGCAAACCTCATATTCCAAGATGGGATAGAATTTAGACAAAGTCAAATCCAGAAGATCTAATGCAGGAGAGGATGGTTCTCCAAAGGGGTTTGAATGAAGGCAACTGGACTTCTTTGGTTTTTGAGGACGATTCACTTGTCATCCGAGGAGCTTTGTCAATTCTGACTGGAATATGGAAGGGTCAAGCTTATAAACTATAACTGTCTGTTGTTGAGCTGAAAATGTCTATTCCAGTTAGAATTGACAAAGCTTCTCGGATGAGAAGCGAAACGTCTTCAAGAAACCAAAACAGTCCAGTTGCCTTCATTTGAACCTCCTTTGGAGAACCATGACCTGGATGACTGAGAACCTTCACCAGCAGAGGATGGTTCAATAACTGATAGCATTAGACCTAAATGTGCGGTTTAGGTTACTTACAGGTGTTTATGGAGGTGATGACTGAGACCTGACCCCACACCAGCATTACATCTGAAATTAAATGTGAGAGGAACAAGAAAAAGTCAAATCCACATTACTGTGTGTGTTTCTACCCCACGGTTTGGCTGTTTATCCATTAGTGACTGACCAAATCAGGACTTTTATACGTGAGACAGATGTCTCGCTATACCAAGGGGGGACTTTCCTGAAGAGCCCTTCCCTGTGAAATGTTTCTGAACATCAGCAAAACCCCCTTCTAAATCGCTTTCTGCAAAGACAGTAGGAGGGAGTCTGCTGCAGAACAAAGCCTTTGACTGAGTGGTGGGTGTTCAGTATGCCTGAATACACAGAGGAGAGAGCCACAGTTGACTTTTTAATCATGTTCACTTTGTCTTGCAGAGCAGAAAGTGGTTGTCAAGGGGACCAAGACAAGGAGGAAGAGGAAGAGGAAGGAGCCAAAAGGCAGTCGATGGTTTTTTGTATGCAGAAATAAAACCTGAGCTATTTTTTATTGCTAATAATCTTAGTAATAAACAATTTTAATAGAACACTGTATAAATTGTATTCAAGCTGCAGTAAAAAAATGAAACATTATTAAAGAAAACACAATTATGTTGTGTCGCTTACGAGCATATTTAACGACAACCAAGTTTGATGGGTTAGATGACGTGTGAAGAAAGAATCCAGAGTTAATTCAGGAAATGGATAACCAGCACTCCTTCGTATTTCTTTTTCCACCTTAAAGAAAAAATATATATTAGAGTTCATTTTTGATGCTGTGTCTCCATAAACAGATTTTACCGTTTTGTGTGAAGCTGAAACTTTTAAACCAGTGTCTGATTTAAATCGGTGCTGTGTAGAACCCACCCAAGAATTATGTTTTGCAGTAAAAGACACTATTTTGAAATGAAGAAGCTATTTGATTTAAATGGACTGTCTATGGTTATGACTTTGTCCACCCAACAGATAAACTTGGTGACAATAAATAAAGTAATTTCCCCTTTTAGGTTTCTGATTTTTAGGATGATAAAATAATGTTTATGGCATTTGTTTTTATTATAAAAAGTTAAAAAATCACAAAACAGTCCAACATCTCAATCATGTTGGAAGGAAGGTTGCATTGAAACAGATTTAATTCTCAGCTGGCTGGAGGGTTGTCAGTTTTTCACCTTTCAAAAAAAAAAAAACTAAAGTGGCACATGGTCACTGTTAACAGTCTGTGAGCCTGTGGGGTTGCTGAGTCTGTGCTGCAGCGTCTGCATTTGTAATTCGACACCGGCCAGCAAAAAGCAGCAGTGTTTTGTAAAGATCCTGAACCAGTAATAGGAGCGACCCAAAAGTTAATTCTTGTACCCCTAAGAAGCCACAGCATCTTTTTGTTTTAGTCTAATATCGGGTAAGGAAGGCTAGAGGCTAACGTTGAGCTAACAATGCTAATGGTGAATAAGAAGCAAATAGTCAGCTCTAAAAAATATCTCAAGCTACCTTTTCAGTATATTAGTGAAATATTTGTCTTCTTATGGACTTACTAAAATCTTCTAGTGCTGATATGTGACTGGCAACAGCCATGAAACTCACGGAACGATAGTGAGAAAGTCACTCGTGTGTTTAAAAAATGGGCTGCAGTACCCAAATTTGACCACAGGATGTCAGTCTTACTTCATTTTTACACACTGCACCTTTAAAATATGTACTTTGCCTTATTTTTATTTTGTTACTTTGAACAAATTTGATTCTAGCTTAGGTAAATATTTTGTTTTAATACGTTTTTCTATCTATCTATCTATCTATCTATCTATCTATCTATCTATCTATCTATCATCTATCTAGATAGATAGATAGATAGATAGATAGATAGATAGATAGATAGATAGATAGATAG
>SSNS01000248.1:903631-938614 GCA_006937985.1 Aphyosemion australe
TTGTAAAACCAAAAGCAAAACTTATCTCTTCGCTGTGCGTTTGTCTTTTTAACACCTTAATCTAACTGCTGAAATGTCTCCTCAACCTTCATTAGTGTCTACAGGAGCGGTTCATCACTAAATCAAACAAATCAGCTGCGTTCATGATCTAAAAAATGCAGGAAACATGTTGGAAGCAGACTGCAGCACCAGGCATGTCAGCTCAAGTTTTTTTCTAAGTCCCAGCAAACTGGACCGGCAANAGAGGTCGGGCGCCCGCCTCGCTGGACTGCATGCCTCCGCAAGGATTAAGCGGCACATTCGCGGATCTCTGATCGCAGGCCGCTGCTGGTAAAAGGAGAGGCACGTTGCCCAAACTCGGCAAACCTCCATTCTGCAGCGATGACCTCGTGGATCTTCGTCCCGAAGCCTCAGCTAGCCTCGGTTAGCTTACCTAGCTCGAGTTACGGTACCCAGTCAGCCCCACGAACACATATTTCAACCCATCTTTGACCAAGCAGTGTTATGTTAAACACAAAGCATCTTCCCCCATTCAACCAGCGAAATAAAGTACAGAAATATAATTTTACTTACTGATAAAAATGAAGCAGAGACTTCTTGGATGGTCTCTTGGTGCAAATAATTCCACAGCTTTCCCTCTTTGTCCAAATAATTCCATGATTAACATCCAAACACGAACACGCAGAAAACACAACTAAAGTTCAGAGTCAAAATGGCCGAACATCTATTAACGTGAGGCTGAGGCCTTCCTTGGAGCTAGCTGCTTATGCTAGCTCTGAAGCTAGCTCTAACGCTTGCTCTGACGCTCATGCTTCCTGTCAATCAAATCTAATTATTCATAATTTCAAGCATTTTATTACACCTAAACGAAAGAGTTACAAAAAAATCCACCCCCCTCAGAGTTGTCAGGACTATAAACTAGACCTATTAAACACAAAATAGAAAATTGAACCAGGCTGTAAAGATCTTTTTTTCAGCTGTGAAATTGGCATTTTTAACATGGGGGTCTATGAGGATTTGCTCACTTCTGGACCCACCCCCAGTGGATGAGGGGAGAACTGCAATTTTTGCCACTTCCGTGTTTGCCTCATTTGTGACCCAGACGGGTTCCCCCTTGGTTGCATCCAAGCAATTGAGAAACGAGGGAGAGTTTTGAAAAAATGTGCATTTTGATCATTGGTTGTGAGTTTTGTGTCTAGAGTTGTGAAAAAAGACATCAATGTTGTGAAAATTGTTGCAAAGTGATTGCCGTTTATTTACAGTTTTTTCATTCTAGCAGCCCTTTAAAAAAATAATAATAATATACATATATATATATTTATATGTATGTATGTATGTATGTATGTATGTATGTATGTATGTATGTATGTATGTATGTATGTATGTATATAACCTTTATTTAACCAGGAAAGAAAACCCTTGAAATTAAAAATCTCATTTACAAGAGTGTCCTGACCAAGACAGGCAGCAGCTCATCCAGCAACAAAGATCAACACACTTACAGATCATAAAAATCATAAAACATCATAAAAACCAAACAAAACAAAAACAAAAGAACATTAAGATAATCAGCAAAACAACCAGTAGAATCAATAACAGAAATCATATATCATGGCATTTTACACCCAGATGTCTCAGTATCTAAAATGGTTAATACTCGTTTAAACTCATTCACTGAGACCAGTTCTTTCAAATTCAACTGGTTTTGGAACTATCTCGTTCAGCTGTAGAAAGTTCCCAGCCATCCAGGTTTCAATAGAGTCTAGGCAGATGTGCAACAGCTGCAGCTTAGACATCTCATGGGGCTTGAAGGAGACATACAGTTGGATGTCATCTGCATAAAGATGGTATGAGATTTCTTTAAAAGAGCACGGCATGTGCTGGAGAGGGAGCAGATAAAGGAGGAGCAGTAGAGTCCCCAGCACAGAACCTTGAGGGACACCATGGGGGAGGGAGGTGGAGGAGGACTGAAATTTGGAGACAGCCACAAAGGACTTTTTGAAATAGTTTGTTTGAGGCATATGATTCCTAAAACACCGGCGGAAAATTGATGGACCTCTTTTTTCCACATTTGGAGTGTTTATAGAGGCAGTAGAGACCCACATGGCATCCCAATAAACCATTTTAATAAACCACTTTTTAATATTTTGTGGTTTACTCTGTAATAACCAGTTAGATCCCTCATTTGCAATAAAATTTACAAAATGGAGCAAATACAGCCAGGAGAACAACATGGTTTAGGTCTTCAGGCTATATTCTAAATAAGATATAAGATGTTTCTTGACATTTACAGGGAGATTAGGCAGTTTTGGCTTGTTTTTAGCACCCCCTAGTGTCCGTTTTGTAAAACCAAAAGCAAAACTTATCTCTTCGCAGTGCGTTTGTCTTTTTAACACCTTAATCTAACTGCTGAAATGTCTCCTCAGCCTTCATTAGTGTCTACAGGAGCGGTTCATCACTAAATCAAACAAATCAGCTGCGTTGATGATCTAAAAAATGCAGGAAACATGCTGGAAGCAGACTGCAGCGCCAGACATGTCAGCTCAAGTTTTTTTCTAAGTCCCAGCAAACCGGACCGGCAACTCTGAAGTTGCAAGTGGAATATTCTGACCACAGGGGGCGACAGGGGCTGGTGGCCTTTGTAAAGGGTCGTTTTAGCACATACTGGCTCAAGAAAATGATTTAAAAATATTAAAAAGTTGCAAAGTGTCCCTTTAATGCAATGCAAATGCATTAACTGAAAAGAAAAAGAAAAACAATTTTTAAGAAGGTAACAGTTCAAGTTTGTTCTTGTTTTGCATATGTATTTATTCCTGGTGTTTAATCTGAAGGTCTCCTGGTTTTCTGAGCATGTTTAACAGCAGATGGTGGTATTGGTAGAAAACCTTTAGGTTTACAGTTAGGAATCTTTCTCTGCTGACTGATGATGACAGTTTATTTTTAATAGTAGAAGTAATTAGTGCAGTCCTTTCTTCTCCAAGGATAAGTCTGTTTATTTGTCTTTAATTAGACAATAAATTTTACACAATGTTTCAAATAATATAAAAAAAATTCCACTACTTTTAGACTTGCAGTGTTTCTTTTTAAGAGCCTTGGGACAGAGATGCTCAGTCACTCAGAAAGCATCACACAGTTTTCTGGTACACAGATGAATCAGAAATCGAGCAGAAATGGGACACAAACTACTGCAGAAGCCTCCGTAATCCCAGAGCTGATGACAACCCAGGCCAACAATGAGCTCGTGGATGTCAGCCAGGGAGGTCAAAGCAGTCCCAGCGTATCTATCATAGCTGCCAGGCAGGTCAGTCTGTCAGATCCCTGTGGTGTGCTGCCTTCCAGGATCAGAGGGGATGCGCTGCTGCCTCTGACCTCAACCATCACCATAACTACCACTCCTAAAATCTCAAGGGCAGACGCAAGATCTTCCACTGTTTCAAAGATCTAAATTGATTGATAAAGCAAGTTCAACAAAAGCCCACAAAGTTTAACCAACCACTTCTTTGCAGGCTAGAGTCTTTGTCATGGTTTAGAATAATAAGAACTGAGTTAAAGACTAGCATTTTCATTTCTCTTGATGTTTAGTTTGTTAGGAGCTAAAACTAATGAGGGTGTTTAATAATTAGGGTCAGGGTTTTACTGTAATCTGAACTCTGATGTGGAACCTACAGTTTTCTGGAAACATGTCAGAATGACAGCAATACATTAACTGTGTTGATGATGCCAGCTGACATGTCTGGTCTGGATTTTCATTCTCAGACACCAAAGTCTTGTGTATAAAGCTCTTGTCTAGCCGTAAACTGTCCCAGCCCAGAAGCAGCTCTTTAATGAGTTTTTGTTACCTCCTTTCAAGCGTTGACCTCTCTTGGCCTTTTAAACTCTGCATTATGACATGATGACACTCTTTTGGTTGGTGTCAGAGAGCAGTGCTGCCAACAGTAGAGTTCACTGCAGGAAAGGTTCCTTTTCAGGATCTCCTATCACTTCTGCAGTCTCAAGGGTCCAATTTAAGCCCAACGCTAGTTTTACTGAATTTGCTACTTTAATAGCATGCTTTATGAGGCATAAAAAGCTTTTGAATTGTTGTCCAATTTATATTAGAAGCTTACTCATCATATAAGGCAGCAGAAACTCTTTACTACATTTAATAAGTGTCAACCTGACAAAGCAAAAGCAAATTATCTGATGTGTTTTTCCATTTCATTAAGACTCATCAATGCTCTGGGCATGATGGTCTGAGTTGGTTAAAGAGCACAGTGTTATCGGTCAATTGTGGACATTGAGATAATTACCGTGTCACAGTTTTTTATCTTAAATGTATTAAAATCGTGTTCACCTCTTGCTGTGATGAGTTAATATGGGTTAAAATCGGTTTTCTTTTCAAGGAGCACACCAGTCTGTGGTCATATGTGCTAATGAAGGATCTTCCACCAGGATACCTGGTATGAAATATAATAAAACTGCCCTATTTTGCCCAGCTGTGTGCAGCAGGTCTGTTTCTCATCAAGAACTATGAAAACGGGTGAAAAATAGGTCTAAATCATAATCAGCTTTGAATTAAATTTAGAGTAAATGATAACATTTAAACAGATGAGAGATGTGTCCTAACTTGCAAACAGCCTTAACCTATGAAAGTGAATACAGTCGTGGCCAAAAGTTTTGAGAATTAAACAAATATGGGAAATTGGAAAAGTTGCTGCTTAAGTTTTTATAATAGCAATTTGCATATACTTCAGAATGTTATGAAGAGTGATCAGATGAATTGCATAGTCCTTCTTTGCCATGGAAATTACCTTAATCCCCAAAAAAACGTTCCACTGCATTGTATTGCTGTCATTAAAGGACCTGCTGAGATCAATTCAGTAATGATCTTGTTAACTCAGGTGAGAATGTTGACGAGCACAAGGCTGGAGATCATCATGTCAGGCTGATTGGGTCAGAATGGCAGACTTGACATGTTAAAAGGAGGGTGATGCTTGAAATCATTGTTCTTCCATTGTTAACCATGGTGACCTGCAAAGAAACGCGTGCAGCCATCATTGCGTTGCATAAAAATGGCTTCACAGGCAAGGATATTGTGGCTACTAGATTGCACCTAAATCAACAATTTATAGGATCATCAAGAACTTCAAAGAAAGAGGTTCAATTCTTGTTAAGAAGGCTTCAGGACATCCAAGAAAGTCTAGCAAGCGCCAGGATCGTCTCCTAATGAGGATTCAGCTGCAGGATCGGAGTGCCACCAGTGCAGAGCTTGCTCAGGAATGGCCGCAGGCAGGTGTGAGCGCATCTGCACGCACAGTGAGGCGAAGACTTTTGGAAGATGGCCTGGTGTCAAGAAGGGCAGCAAAGAAGCCACTTCTCTCCAAAAAAAAACATCAGGGTTGTATTGTAATCAATATAAAATATTGGATGGACTGAAATTATCCATCCATCCATCCATTTTCTCCCGCTTATCCGGAATCGGGTCGCGGGGGCAGCAGCCTAAGGAGGGAAGCCCAGACCTCCTTCTCCCCAGCCACTTGGGCCAGCTCCTCCGGGGGAATCCCAAGGCGTTCCCTGGCCAGCCGAGAGACATAATCTCTCCAGCGTGTCCTGGGTCTTCCTTTGGGTCTCCTCCCGGTTGGACGTGCCCAGAAAACCTCACCAGGGAGGCGTCCAGGAGGCATCCTAATCAGATGCCCGAGCCACCTCAACTGGCTCCTCTCGATGTGGAGGAGCAGCGGGTCTACTCCGAGCCCCTCCCGGATGGCCGAGCTTCTCACCCTATCTCTAAGGGAGAGTCCAGCCACCCTGCGAAGAAAACTCATTTCGGCCGCTTGTATCCGCGATCTCGTTCTTTCGGTCACTACCCAAAAGCTCGTGACCATAGGTGAAGGTAGAAACGTAGATCGACCGGTAAATTGAGAGCTTCGCCTTTCGGCTCAGCTCTCTCTTCACCACGACAGACCGGTACAACGCCCGCATCACTGCAGACGCAGCATCAATCCGCCTATCGATCTCACGCTCCACCCTTCCCTCACTCGTGAACAAGACCCCATGAGATACTTAAACTCCTCCACTTGGGGCAGGACCTCGTCCCTGACCTGGAGAAGGCATTCTACCCTTTTCCGACTCAAGACCATGGTCTCGGATTTAGAGGAGCTGATTCTCATCCCAGCTGCTTCACACCCGGCTGCAAACTGCTCCAGCGAAAGCCGGAGATCACGTTCTGACGAAGCCAACAGGACCACATCATCTGCAAAAAGCAGAGACCTGATCCTTAGGCCACCAATGTGGCCACCACAGATCCCCTCACCACCTTGGCTGCACCTAGAAATCCTGTCCATAAAAGTGATGAACAGAATCGGTGACAAAGGGCAGCCTTGGCAGAGTCCAACTCTCACCGGGAACGAGCCCGACTTACTGCCGGCAATGCGGACCAAGCTCTGACACTGGTCGTACAGGGACCTAACAGCCCGTATCAAGGGGCCTGGTACCTCATACTCCCAGAGTACCCCCCACAGGCCCCCCCGAGGGACGCGGTCAAACGCCTTCTCCAAATCCACAAAACACATGTAGATTGGTTGGGCGAACTCCCACGCACCCTCCAGGACNCGGAGGAATCCCAAGGCGTTCCCTGGCCAGCCGAGAGACATAATCTCTCCAGCGTGTCCTGGGTCTTCCTTTGGGTCTCCTCCCGGTTGGACGTGCCCAGAAAACCTCACCAGGGAGGCGTCCAGGAGGCATCCTAATCAGATGCCCGAGCCACCTCAACTGGCTCCTCTCGATGTGGAGGAGCAGCGGGTCTACTCCGAGCCCCTCCCGGATGGCCGAGCTTCTCACCCTATCTCTAAGGGAGAGTCCAGCCACCCTGCGAAGAAAACTCATTTCGGCCGCTTGTATCCGCGATCTCGTTCTTTCGGTCACTACCCAAAAGCTCGTGACCATAGGTGAAGGTAGAAACGTAGATCGACCGGTAAATTGAGAGCTTCGCCTTTCGGCTCAGCTCTCTCTTCACCACGACAGACCGGTACAACGCCCGCATCACTGCAGACGCAGCATCAATCCGCCTATCGATCTCACGCTCCACCCTTCCCTCACTCGTGAACAAGACCCCATGAGATACTTAAACTCCTCCACTTGGGGCAGGACCTCGTCCCTGACCTGGAGAAGGCATTCTACCCTTTTCCGACTCAAGACCATGGTCTCGGATTTAGAGGAGCTGATTCTCATCCCAGCTGCTTCACACCCGGCTGCAAACTGCTCCAGCGAAAGCCGGAGATCACGTTCTGACGAAGCCAACAGGACCACATCATCTGCAAAAAGCAGAGACCTGATCCTTAGGCCACCAATGTGGCCACCACAGATCCCCTCACCACCTTGGCTGCACCTAGAAATCCTGTCCATAAAAGTGATGAACAGAATCGGTGACAAAGGGCAGCCTTGGCAGAGTCCAACTCTCACCGGGAACGAGCCCGACTTACTGCCGGCAATGCGGACCAAGCTCTGACACTGGTCGTACAGGGACCTAACAGCCCGTATCAAGGGGCCTGGTACCTCATACTCCCAGAGTACCCCCCACAGGCCCCCCCGAGGGACGCGGTCAAACGCCTTCTCCAAATCCACAAAACACATGTAGATTGGTTGGGCGAACTCCCACGCACCCTCCAGGACTCCCCCAAGGGTATAGAACTGGTCCAGTGTTCCATGGCCAGGACAAAAACCACATTGCTCCTCCTGAATCCGAGGTTCGACTATCCGACGGACCCTCCTCTCCAGAACCCCTGAATAGACCTTACCAGGGAGGCTCAGGAGTGTGATCCCCCTGTAGTTGGAACACACCCTGTGGTCCCCCTTTTTAAAAAGGGGGACCACCACCCCGGTCTGCCAGTCCAATGGAACTGCCCCCGATGTCCANTAATGATCCTAATTGCTATAAAGCTCAAACCAAAACAGTTGTTTTATATTTATGTAACACCTATCACAGAAAGTAAAATCAAAGTCCATCCATCCATCCATTTTCTGCCGCTTATCCGGAGTCGGGTCGCGGGGGCAGCAGCCTAAGGAGGGAAGCCCAGACCTCCCTCTCCCCAGCCACTTGGGCCAGCTCCTCCGGGGGAATCCCAAGGCGTTCCCTGGCCAGCCGAGAGACATAATCTCTCCAGCGTGTCCTGGGTCTTCCTTTGGGTCTCCTCCCGGTTGGACGTGCCCAGAAAACCTCACCAGGGAGGCGTCCAGGAGGCATCCTAATCAGATGCCCGAGCCACCTCAACTGGCTCCTCTCGATGTGGAGGAGCAGCGGGTCTACTCCGAGCCCCTCCCGGATGGCCGAGCTTCTCACCCTATCTCTAAGGGAGAGTCCAGCCACCCTGCGAAGAAAACTCATTTCGGCCGCTTGTATCCGCGATCTCGTTCTTTCGGTCACTACCCAAAAGCTCGTGACCATAGGTGAAGGTAGAAACGTAGATCGACCGGTAAATTGAGAGCTTCGCCTTTCGGCTCAGCTCTCTCTTCACCACGACAGACCGGTACAACGCCCGCATCACTGCAGACGCAGCATCAATCCGCCTATCGATCTCACGCTCCACCCTTCCCTCACTCGTGAACAAGACCCCATGAGATACTTAAACTCCTCCACTTGGGGCAGGACCTCGTCCCTGACCTGGAGAAGGCATTCTACCCTTTTCCGACTCAAGACCATGGTCTCGGATTTAGAGGAGCTGATTCTCATCCCAGCTGCTTCACACCCGGCTGCAAACTGCTCCAGCGAAAGCCGGAGATCACGTTCTGACGAAGCCAACAGGACCACATCATCTGCAAAAAGCAGAGACCTGATCCTTAGGCCACCAATGTGGCCACCACAGATCCCCTCACCACCTTGGCTGCACCTAGAAATCCTGTCCATAAAAGTGATGAACAGAATCGGTGACAAAGGGCAGCCTTGGCAGAGTCCAACTCTCACCGGGAACGAGCCCGACTTACTGCCGGCAATGCGGACCAAGCTCTGACACTGGTCGTACAGGGACCTAACAGCCCGTATCAAGGGGCCTGGTACCTCATACTCCCAGAGTACCCCCCACAGGCCCCCCCGAGGGACGCGGTCAAACGCCTTCTCCAAATCCACAAAACACATGTAGATTGGTTGGGCGAACTCCCACGCACCCTCCAGGACTCCCCCAAGGGTATAGAACTGGTCCAGTGTTCCATGGCCAGGACAAAAACCACATTGCTCCTCCTGAATCCGAGGTTCGACTATCCGACGGACCCTCCTCTCCAGAACCCCTGAATAGACCTTACCAGGGAGGCTCAGGAGTGTGATCCCCCTGTAGTTGGAACACACCCTGTGGTCCCCCTTTTTAAAAAGGGGGACCACCACCCCGGTCTGCCAGTCCAATGGAACTGCCCCCGATGTCCACGCGGTATTGCAGAGCCACGTCAACCAACACAGCCCCACAACATCCAGGGCCTTAAGGAAATCCGGGCGGATCTCATCCACCCCCGGAGCCTTTCCACTGAGGAGTTTTTTGACCACCTCAGTGACCTCAGCTCCAGAGATTGGAGAGCCCAACCCAAAGTCCCCAGACTCTGCTTCCACCCTGCAAGACGTGCCGGTGGGATTGAGGAGGTCTTCGAAGTAATTGGCCCACCGATTCACAACTTCCCGAGTCGAGGTCAGCAGCACACCCTCCCCACTGTAAACAGTGTTGGTAGTGCACTGCTTTCCCCTCCTGAGGCGCCGGATGGTGGACCAGAATCTCCTCGAAGCCGTACGGAAGTCTTGTTCCATGGTCTCACCAAACTCCTCCCATGCCCGGGTTTTTGCCTCCGCGACCACCCGAGCCGCATTCCGCTTGGACTGCCGGTACCTATCAGCTGCCTCCAGAGTCCCACAAGCCAAAAAGACCTGATAGGACTCTTTCTTCAGCTTGACAGCATCCCTAACCACTGGTGTCCACCAGCGGGTTCGGGGGTTGCCGCCACAGCTGCGGTCAGCCGCCTCGACAATGGAGTCACGAAACATGGCCCATTTGGACTCAATGTCCCCTGACTCCCCCGGGACACGTTCGAAGTTCTGTCGGAGGTGGGAATTGAAGCTCCTTCTGACAGGAGACTCTGCCAGACGTTCCCAGCAGACCCTCACAACACGTTTGGGTTTGCCAGGTCTGACCGGCATCTTCCCCCACCATCGAAGCCAACTCACCACCAGGTAGTGGTCAGTTGACAGCTCCGCCCCTCTCTTCACCCGAGTGTCCAAGACATGCGGCCGCAGATCAGATGAAACGACAACAAAATCGATTATCGACCTGCGGCCTAAGGTATCCTGGTGCCAAGAGCACATATGGACACCTTTATGCTTGAACATGGTGTTCGTTATAGACAATCCATGATGAGCACAGAAGTCTAATAACAAAACACCACTCTGGTTCAGATCAGGGGTGCCGTTCCTCCCAACCACACCTCTCCAGGTCTCACTGTCGTTGCCCACGTGAGCATTGAAGTCCCCCAGCAGAACGAGGGAGTCACCCGAAGGAGCGCTTTCCAGTACCCCCTCCAGGGACTCCAAAAAGGGTGGGTAGTCTGAGCTGCAGTTTGGTGCATAAGCACAAACCACAGTCAGGACCCGTCCCCCGACCCGAAGACGGTGGGAGGCTACCCTCTCGCTCACCGGGGTACAGGCACCCCAACGTACAGGCACCAAGATGGGGGGCAAGAAGTATGCCCACCCCTGCTCGACGTCTCTCAGTGGGAGCAACTCCAGAGTGGTAGAGAGTCCAACCGCTCTCAAGGAAACTGGTTCCAGAGCCAGAGCCATGCGTTGAGGTGAGTCCAACTGTATCTAGTCGGAACCTCTCAACCTCACACACCAACTCCGGCTCTTTCCCCACCAGAGAGGTGACATTCCACGTGCCTAGAGCCAGCTTCTGTAGCCGAGGATCAGACCGCCAAGGTCCCTGCCTTCGGCTACCACCCTTTGCACATTGCACCCGACCCCTTTGGCCCCTCCCACGGGTGGTGGGCCCATGGGAAGGGGGACCCACGTCTCCTCTTCGGGCTATGCCCGGCCGGGCTCCATGGGTCAAAGCCCGGCCACCAGGGGCTCGCCAGCATGCCCCAACTCCAGGCCTGGCTCCAGAGGGAGGCCCCGGTGACCCGCGTCTGGGCGAGGGAACACTGCATTCATCTGTTAAACTCATCATAAGGTGTCTTTGGGCTGCACTTTGTCTGATCCCTCACCTAGGACCTGTTTGCCATGGGTGACCCTACCAGAGGCATAAAGCCTCAGACAACTTCGCTCCTAGGATCATTGGGACACTCAAACCCCTCCACCACGATAAGGTGGCAGCCCAGGGAGAGGACTGAAATTACCAGACCAAAAGTCAACCTAAAACGGACAAACTTATAAGGGATAGGTCACAAAAAGCTATTGATGTGCTTAAAAGAGATCTGGAACAACAAAAGTGGGATGAAGTTTATGTTGAAGATGTAAACTTGGCTTACAATTCTTTTATAAGAATATTGTCTAACTAATATGACAGAAACTGTAAAACAAAAATTCAAACAAAAAGACAGAGGATGAACAAACCATGGATGACAAAAGGTCTGCAGAATGTCTGCAAGAAGAAAAATACCTTATATAGAAGCTTTTTAAAACTAAGAAAGTGAAGCAGAAAATAGATACAAAAAATATAAAAATAGATTAGTTTCTATTATAAAACGATAAAAAAAGGATTATTATAGCAATTTACTAGAAAAATAATATCAGGGCAATGTGGGGAATAATAAATTGTGTCACAAAAAGGAATAAAACAGCACCAGCTGTTCCAAATTATTTTGAAAACAAACAGTCTGAAATTGGTGAAACCAGCACAAGAGTGAATGAATTTAACAAGCTTTTTACTAATGAGGGACCAAACTTGGCAAACATTTCAAAAAGAACTAATTATAACATAGGCGGGAAAAAAAAGCAATAAAAACAGTATTTTTTAAGTCCAGTAACTAGCGATGAAATAAGAAATATTGTAAGTAAATGCATCAGTAAAATAAGTACTGACTGTGATGATCTAGATATAATATCAATAAAAAATATAATAGAAAGCATTATTCATCCATTCACTTATATATGTAATTTATCTTTTGCAACAAGAACATTTCCCAACAGGATGAAAATTGCAAAAGTCATACCACTTTACAAAAGTGGAGACAAACACATCTTTTCCAACTACTGACCGATATCTCTATTGTCACAATTTTCAAAAATATGAGAAAAAATATATATTACCAGATTGGACGGATTTCTGATTAAAGAAAATATATTAAATAACAGCCAATATGGTTTTAGAAATAATCATTCGACTACCATGGCACTAATAGAATTAACAGAAGAAATATCAGAAGCCATTGACAAAAAGAACCATTTTATAACTATCTTTAAAAAAGCATTTGATACAGTGAATCATGAAATTCTTCTTAAAAAACTGAGTAAATATGGCATCAAAGGAATGGCTCTAAAATGGATAACTAGTTATTTAAATGACAAACAACAATATGTTCATATAAACAACATTAAATCTAAATTATGTAGTATAACTTGTGGTGTACCACAAGGTTTGGTATTAGGCCCTAAACTATTTATTATCTATATAAATGACATTGTCTCTATATCTAATAAATTAAAATGCACTTTATTTGCAGATGACACAACTTTTTATTATTCAGGAGATATAGTAGCCCGAGGGTCCCCCAATCGGGGGATGTTGAAGTTTAGTAGCAAAATACATGCCCTAAATATCAATATAGTCAAGCTGCACCTCTAAACCTTGGCTACAAGACCATGTAAACCTTTTTTATGTGCTCCAAACACAACTAAAACTACAATCAAATGAGTGATCAGAAATCCCTCTTCATGTGTTTTTGCCTTCATTTATGTCTCTAATGATGCTAAATCAAATCAAATTGTGCACACATTCTATTAACCCATTATGTAGATTATTATTATAATTATTATTATTATTTGTACTGGAAGACAATACCATTATCAAAATTGGGTGCAACAGTACATTATTATTATTAAGACAATACCATTATCAAAATGTACTTAAAATATATATATATATATATCTATTTTTCCAGTGATATACATATATTAATATATGCTCCTGTTTTGAATTGAAATACAATTTAAAAGCACTTTTTTTATAATGTCAATGACTATTGTTTGATTCTCTGTGTCATTGTTTTTAATTTTAAATCATTTATTTTGGGGCAAATTTTCTTGAACGATTAAAATGCGATTAATCAAGATTAATTAATTACAAAGCCTCTAATTAATTAGATTAATTTTTTAATCGAGTCCCACCCCTATTCTCTACATGAGCCACAGATCTAAGCTGTGTGTTTATTCCTGAAGCGGCTCTAGAATTTAGTCACACTAATAAGCTCCAGCATGGAGCAAAGCTCTGGTGTCACAATGAGAGGAAACGGGATGTGCGGCTCTCAATTAACGAGGGCGGCGGACCCAGGCCCTGACCGAGACTAATCCCGGTGGGCCGGTCTGGTCAGTGTTCATTCAGCTCAGATCACCTGCTGCTTGATGAGAGGATTTCACCTGTCAGTGTGGCAGGAGCAGGTGAGTTGAACAAGCTTTAGTTCCTATAGAAACACTTGCCTAGCTCAATGATTGTAGTGACCTGTTATAAATGTTAGTAGTAAGTCAGTAAATAGCCTACACAAAGCCTACAAGTGGTAGAAAATAAGATTAAATAACAGCTCAGCTGTTAGAAATAAGCAAATGTCTGCTTCAGCATTAAATATCAGTGTTCACAGATATCTGATCTCTTTATAAAAATGTAATCATTTTAATATTGATTATTTAATTTTAAAGGTGTGGATGTCTGAACATGCACAGAATATTCTGATATTGCTGGGTTTCACTCACGTGACCTGGAAGTCGCGATAAGCTCAAATACGGGTCAGGACGTGTATTGCTTCAGTACAAAACACAGCGCGATGGAGGAAAGCGAGTATAGTAAGGCATTAAATGGACTGGCACAGACGTGACATCTCGTAAAAATACGTCTTCATGTAGGTTACGACCCATATAGTTTAAAAAAGTCGGCCTTTTTATACTCTCTGGAGGATTTACCCAGCGTTGAAGCAATCGACATAACAAACTACCTCGTTCTGCATACCTCATATTATACAGCAAATGAAAGCCTTCAAAAGCCTGGAAGCCTACAACTATTTTATTTCAGGTTGGGTAAACCATTTAATGATCATGAGAAGCTCTAAATGACTGTCGTCTTGTTTTTGCTCAGGTAAGTAGTGAGTTGTGCTATTTAGCTCATGATAATAATGCTATCGCTACTGATAACAAGTATGTTTATGTGCTAGAATCTACTTGTAAATAACTTATTAGGCCTATTTAAATCTACATTTCTGGTATGTTAGTTTGTTTTTATAGGGTATAAACGCCACATTACAACACTAAGCTAAATGCTAACAACATTAGCACTCTGAAAGCTATTTGCGGTTCGGACACATGAAAACAGTATCAAACTGTTTACCTGTTGTTTTTATGGCTGTGTTCAATAAAATGCTATAAAACATTTAGTAAACCCTTACCTGTTAGAAAGTGATCGCTGCAAACTTTAGCATTGTCCGTTTCATCTCCTAATGTTTTTAGCCGGATATTATGATACACTTCAGCCGTCTTCTTTCAGTAAGTTTTTTTTTAAATCCGTCCTTTGTGGCGCACTACTTTTGGGACCCCAAAAAAACGTTGGTCTTTGTCCCGATTAGAGCAATTGTAACAACCATAGACAACACAGAATTTGAGCATTTTAACGCCAAATCAACAGAGTAAACAGGGATCTGTGCAGAGGCAGCTCCTGCTTGACCCGCATCTGCATTTGTTTATGTGGACTTCCATAGGAGAGGCAGGGAAGAGGTGGGGACGCTACGTCATGTGAAACCCAGCAATAGGTATAAAGAATATTAATAACAGGTCATGATCTAAAGTGGGCTGGTCTGAGGTATAAAACTCCAGACTCCAGCCCTGGGCCTAAAGCCCTGCAAATATATTTTGGGTAATTATAAACACCAACAACAAATAAATAACAGCAGCTTGATTCTACTTTGTTCCTTAAATTGTCGTGAGACTCCCGCAGTTTTGTGAGATCTGCACGCTCACACATTCAACAGCCAGCTCTGCCAGCTGATTGGTTGACATCAGTTCAGTTTGGTACTGAGCAGCATGGATGCATCAGAGGATTTTGCTGTAGTCGGTGTTCAAAATGGATTAAAGAAAGGACAGGATAACGTTAACTAAAATATATGATTTTAATGCCATGAACATGTAGAGATACTTTACTCTGAAAGTACGTAGCTGCACCCCTGCTTACAGCACAGTTTTATCAGATGTGGTTTAAATTTTTGTCTTTCAGACGGTCCTACTGTGAGACCATGCTATTCTGGCAGATCACAGACAGCTCACCTCTGGTGAGGGACTATGGAGTTAACCAAAACCCGACTTAGGTAAGCTGGGTATAACTTATTGGGTATTTTTTGAGTAAGCTATAAGTGCTACAGTAGCACAGAGGTTATAGGGTTGCCCTGTAATTGGTAGTTTGCTGGTTCAATCACCAGCTTTAACTTTTATTTGTTTTGTAAATAAAGCTACATCAATATAAACAAAGCACCTGTCAATACACTGCAGTGCATATTGTAATAAAACATCAAACAGACAAACAAACTGATGCCCTTGGCCACGCCCCTTCCTGCTCAGCTTTCTCTTGACTGCAGCTTTCCTGAACACTTCCTCTTCAGGCCACTGGAGTTTCTATAAACCTGCTGTGTGGAAAGGGAAAAGGAGCAACTGTGGAGAAGTCTCTCATTGAATTTTAACTTGTTTCTTGTTCCTCCTCAGCAGTCACCTCAGGCCTCCGGATTCGTCTGGAAAGACCTGCAAAACAAAAGAGCTAAGGTATTAACACACCAGAGTAATTCACTGCTCCTATTCATGGACTTGGTGATAATTATTTGCTTCCATTTAGTTTTGCTGGGGGAGTCTGAGTATAGACAGGACCCTCTTCATCATAATAAGTTGCTCGCTTTCCTTTGCCTGGTTCAGGTCCAGTCAGGTTTACCTGCATTACAGCAAAAATCCAATTATAGTATAGTATCTAGTCACTTGTGTTAACAGCCTTTTAAAATGTTATCACCGTTATGAGAGAATCTTTGTTTTTAAATCAAGCTCGTGACAATTGTCATGTGGCAAATATCAGTTTGGTAAATACACGAAGAGATAGAATGATATTTACATGTAAACAGGGTTTTACAAAACCTGAGCATTTCAGCTGAAACTAAACTTCATAGACATGGCCGCTGTAACAGTCTGAACTTTAGCTGCAGCTGTTCTCTACCAATTAGTGCAGGCTATGTGCAAAAGGGCACTGACTAGCAATAGGTTAATGCCCACTGTTCATGCCTGCTCACCGCCCTGAGCCTTTTGCACACATTGTGTTGATAAGCCTGACATTAATATGTGCGTTGACATTTTAAGGTGTCTAGGTACCTATTTCCAAAGAGAATTACAAAAAAAGAACTATAGCTCACTAACAGTCTTCAATCACTCCCGCCGTTTTTAATGATCCCCTCTGGAATCAGTGAAACATTCATTTATGGTTTGATTACAACTTCAGGAGAAAATTGTGCTAAAAGAGCACATCTTTAGTTAAAATGAATACAGGAATATGACAGTTTGTCAGCATCACTCAGAACAGAGAAAGTAAGGAGCAAGAATGGATCTAAGTAGAAATGTTGAGGAAAAAGTAAAAATGTTCAAGAAAGAGACTAAATAGTATGTCCAGAAAATAAATGAATATGTTTATTTTAAAGATAAACTATGAAACATCCTCCTTGAACTTCCACCTTATCATAATGGAGGAGTTTGAGTGCCCTAACAATCTCAGGAGCTACGTTGTCCGATTCCACAGTGGTCCAGATGAATGGTGAGACAAACACCAGTTAAAAGTACTCTTTATGTTAAAGACAAGTACCCAGCACTGATCAGGGTGCACCCTAGAGCCTGGCCTTGGTTTGGGAGCTGTGTGCGAGCGCCTGGTGAGTGGGATGTTTCCAAGAGATAAACTCCGCCTGCCAAGAGTGAAGCCAATGTGGAAATGAAAAAAAATGTAGTTCTGCCCTCATCCACTAGGGGCTGGATCCAGAATGGAGCACGTTCCCATCGGCTCCCATGTTAAAAATGCCAACTTCACAGCAGAAATAAACATGTTTACATCCTGGTTCAAAACCTGTTTTAGGTTTAATAGGTCTAGTTCACCGTCGTGACAGCCTTCCCTCTCGCCTAAGTACCTGCTTTGGGCAGAACTCACACAACTCATAGTCTCATCAGCTCTCATCAGCTCCCTCTCTCTCCTTTTGGAATGTGCTATGGTTACAACCCTCCTCTCTTCTCCCACCAGGAGCCTCAGGTGGAAGTCCAGGGTGGTATCGCCAAGCATGGATCTGGGTCCAGGCTGCCATCAGCAGAGCCACCAAACAATATGCTCAACAGCACCGGCGTAAGCACCCCTCGGGTCCTGTGTTTCAGCCCGGGGACCAGGTCTGGATCTACACTGCCTACCGCTGGCTCTGCACGGACTCCACCAAACTCAACCCTTGCTTCATCAGACCATACGAGGTACTCACATGCATCAACCCAGTGGTCTACCACCACCGTCTCCCTGCTTCACTCAGGGTCCCTCCAGACCTTTCACGTGTCGCCTCACATCCCCCCTATCTCCACCACCTTGCCGGGCTGTCGCTCAGTAATTGACGTTTCCTCACCACTTTTCGAGCTCTTCAAAATCTCTCGATCATCAATTCCTCACAAGTGATCATCTTCACTCCCAACCAACTCCTGGGACTAAGTGAGTCTTCATTTCTGTTGAGTTTGTTGAATCATTCATGGGAGACGACGTCTGGGTTCAACCTTTTATTTTCTCAGCCTAGCCGCAACCACAGCCTCCTGCTTCTTCCCTCCTTTTTTTCTCTCTCGCCGTCACACAGCGACACCTCTGGTCGAACTGGGTAACAGGCAGAACAAAGCATGTAATCTTTTGCATTAAACCTTGTGAACATAACATCTCCCCTTTTACTCAAAATAATGCTCACCCTCTTGCAGTAACATGAAAACATTCAACAGCATGTTTCTTATGGGGTGATTAGTAACGTCACATTAATTTCACATCCTCTAGCAAGCAAGAACTGTAATGGTAAACTAAACAGTGTCTCTGATCAACCTGTGGATCAAAAGGAGCAAAGCAAAACATCTGCATTCAACTCAGCTTGTCGGATGTCACCTCTGAAATTAAGATGAACTGTAACTCAAATTCACTTTTTCAATTACAATCTTTTTTTTTCCCTCTGACCTATTTCATAATAAAGTCTTTAGTCTATCTTGGTGGTTGTCTGTCCCTCTGCAGGGTGGGACGTGTAACTGTCTGTGCTGAGCTGACATTTTCCCTCTCTGTATCAGTTCTCTCTGTGTCTTTTGAGTTCTCTGGGAGGAGTGAGAGACAAGCTGCATTCCATCTTCTCCCATCACTGAGGATGAAAGAACTCTCACCCGCCTGCTGCTGCACCTCCAACGGCTTGGTGTAATGTGCCTCCCCTTTTCCAACAAGGAAAGGCTTGCGTACTCTCACAGAGGCACCAACAGTCACTTTAGTAGGCTTAGCACCTCTCCTTCTGTTTGTATAATGTGCACTTTTTTCCTGTGTCACCATCGCTTTCGATCTGATGTGGTCATACTGTCCAGTATCCTTTGGTTGTGGCAAAATTTCCAGTTTAGTCCGCATTGCGTGGCCTCTGAGGAGCTGGAAAGGGGTCTCACCCGTTGTAGCATGGGAAGTAACTCGATAGCTTTGGAGCAGTTCTGTAACCGCAGTTTTCCATGGTCGCTGAGTAGCATGTGCTACTTGAATGGAGTCCTTCAGCACTCTATTAAAGCACTCCACACCGCCGTTCGCTTGGGGATGATAAACGCCTGTCCTGATATGTTGTATGTCCCGTTCAGTGAGAAACTCAGCAAAGGCAGTTGATGTGAACTGCGGTCCATTATCAGTTGTGATCTCGTAAGGGTGTCCTTCACGGGCAAAAACAGAAGTCAAGAATGCAATCACAGATGCAGTTGAGGCATTTGAGGTGAACGCAACCTCAGGCCACTTACTGAAATAGTCCACCAGGGTGATAGCAAATCTGCATTCGGAGGTTCCTTGTTCAAACGGACCCACAATGTCGACAGCAACATGTTGAAATGGACCCTCTGGGAATTTGATGGGTTGTAAGGGTGCAGGTGAAATAGATGCTGTCTTGTCACATGATAGGCATGTGGTGCATGTGGACAAAATGTCGTGGACAAGCTCATCTATGTGTGGCCACCAGTACAGTTCCCTGAGGCGTTGTTTGGTACGGACCATTCCTTGATGTCCTTCATGTGCCAGGTGCACTACCTTTTCCTGCAGAGATTTGGGAACAATCAGCCGAGTTCCCCTAAATATCAGCGGCGACTCCGCTGCCAGTTCATGCCGCACCAGGAAGTAAGGTTTGACCTCCTCTGGTAAGGATTTGCTCACTTTTGGCCAGCCTGAACGAATAATCTGTCTTAGTTTGGCAAGTTTAAGACAGTCTTCACATTCTGCTTTGAAGTCAGCCAGTGGAAGTGCTGTCAGACGAGGAGAAAGTTCAGCAATCTCTATGAATAAGTCCTGTTCCAGTTCTTCACCTGTGTAGGTGGTATGCAGGGGAACATGTGACATACAGTCTGCTATTACATTTTGGTTTCCTGGAAGTCGTACTGGAAACACATCAGTCTGGCTGACCAGCGTGCTATCTTCATGCCAGCTCTGTTTATCCCTTTAGTACTTAACAGGGTGGTGAGAGCTTGGTGATCAGTCCTTAGAGTAAATCTGCGCCCCCATATGTATGTCCTCCATCTTTCAATGCTCATACGCAGGCGAGGGCTTCTTTTTCTGTTGTTGAGTACTTCCTCTCAGCTAGGGACAGGGTGCGGGAACCATAAGCAACAATTTGTTCCTCGTTGTTTGAGTTCATCTGAGTCAGAACAGCTCCAAGCCCATAATCTGAGGCGTCTGTAGTGATGAACGTTGGCAGATTCAGGTTGAAGATTGCCAGTGCTGAGCTTTTCAGGAGCATTTCCTTCAGCTTATTGAAGCTTTCATTCGCTGCCTCCGTCCATTGAAGTTCAGCCGTATCACAGTTTGGTAGAAATTTGCTGAACCATGAAGTTAAGCTTAAGAAGGAACGAAGAGCAGCCATGTCCTTTGGTGCAGGCAGTCAGGTGATCTGGGCTAGGGCTCAGGCCATCCTTGGAAATGACATGTCCCAGGAATGGAATAGTTGTCTGCCCAAATGAACTTTTGTTGAAGTTGATCTGCAGACCAATGTCCTTCAGTCGTTGGAGAACAGCCTTTAGCCGTTCATCATGCTCTTCTTTGGAATGTCCATACACGATAATGTCGTCTAAGTAGTTCTGTACTCCTGGTAGGTCTCTCAGGACTGTTTGCATCATCTTTTGGAAGGCAGAAGGTGCTGAAGCAAGTCCAAATGGAACATGGGTGAACTGCAAGAGTCCCTCATGAGATAGAAATGCTGTGAGGCTTCTACTATCTGGGTGAAGAGGCAGTTGGTGATACGCTGAGCTTAAATTGATCTGGCTGAAATGTGTAACCCCAGCCAGCTGTGTGAATAGATCCTCCATGTGAGGAAGAGGGTGACAGTCCATAATCACACTCTTGTTAGGTTCACGCAGATCTACACAAAGTCTTAAGCCTCCTTTATGTTTTCTTGCTACCACTAGAGGACTCACCCATTCAGATGCATCCACTGGTTTGATGATGCCTGCTTGGCATCATCATGTATGCTGAGTGGTAGACGCCGCAGTTTTTGACGTACCGGCTGTACTGTCTTGTTCACTTTAATCTTGTGGACGAACCCTTTAACAGCTCTGAGATGGTGGAAAGAAGCAGAATCAATGTTATTCACCATGCATGCTGGTTTATTGGCTGGTGATCCTCTAGCAGGATCCTCTTCTTTGTAGATGACTTTTCCAGCGATAATGTCAATGTTAAGTGCTTTAATTAGATCCAACCCCAGCAAAGGTGATCCATCTTTAACTATGTAAAATGAGCCCAGCACTTTTCTGTCTTTATTTGCAACTCTCACTGAAGCCTGTAGGCAGCCAATGACCGGCAAGTCACCTTTTGCATAAGTGACTAGTTTAACTTTAGGTTCAGTCAAAGCACATGGTGAGAAATGTTCTTTGTAGATGGCTTCTGGTAGGATAGACACTGAAGCTCCTGTGTCCACAATTACCTCCAGAATCTGAGAGTTTCTCTGTGGTGTTTCAGTGTTCATTTTGCAAGTAATTTTCTCATACGCTGCAGCCATCAGTTTATGATCATCAACACACAAAACTGTAAACTCAGGAACAACTACTTCTCTGACTACTGCTACAGCTGATTTACAAACTCTGGCGAAATGTCCTTTTTTATTGCATTTATCACACGTCACTTTTGCTGCAGGGCAGTGTTTATCATTAGCCAGGTGTTTCTCAGATCCACATCTGAAACAATGGCGCTGCTGCTCTTTATCACTTGCTTTTTTATGCCACCCTTTTGGTGCAGGTCCACGGGCTTGGGCTGGTCGCGCTCCCCCTTTTCCCCGAAGATGTGCGTCCTTCTCCCCCACAGCTTGCACTGAAGCAGTGGACCGTGGGTGCAGCAGATAGCAGGTCGTCCTCCAGCAGCAATTTATCTTTAACAACACTGAGATTAGCATTAGCAACAAGTTGATCCCGAATCATCTTACTTTCCATTACTCCAAAACCACATGGCCTGAGAGCGGCCACATATTGGGTTATAGTTTCCTCAGGCCACTGGACTCGCTGTCTGAATGTGTGCCGGCATGCCGCCACATTCACTTTAGGGACAAAGTGGTTTTCAAGCGCAGTCATGGCTTCAACAAACGTTGTACCTTGATTAGGCAGAGTGTAGAACAGCCGTTGTCCCTTCGGGCCCAGGCAATGTAACAAGATGGTGCGTTGTCTCTCCTCCGGCCATGCGTCTCCCGTAGCATTTATCACTAGCATGTAGTTCTCAAAGACCTTGTGCCACATCACAAAAGGTATCGACGGCTCACCCGCATGTTGCAGAAAGGGCGGCGGGCTCGGTACAGAAGCGCTCATCCTCGTCGCCAATTTGTTGAGTTTGTTGAATCATTCACGGGAGACGACGTCTGGGTTCAACCTTTTATTTTCTCGGCCTAGCCACAACCACAACCTCCTTCTTCTTCCCTCCATTTTTTCTCTCTCGCCCTCACACAGCGACACCTCTGGTCTAACTGGGTAACAGGCAGAGCTAAGCATGTAATCTTTTGCATAAAACCTTGTGAACACAATCTTTCCATCTTTCTAGTCTCGCTGGAACTCCTCGCACTACCTTTTCCCTCGGTGAGCTGCCTGTAGCTCCTAGGTCAACTGCCTGTCCTTTTTCACCCAGCACTCTGACTTCCACCTTTAGGTTTACAGATACGTGCTTCCCTGCTATTGGTACTCTCTCAGGTTCTTCTTCACATCCACTAAAGAATGAAGCTGAATGTCGCATACAATGATGCATTGAGAATCCTCCTTAAAATACTCATCAGATGCATTTTACCTTATTTTACACTGGACCAGTCTATCTAATGAGGATTCCTTCAAATTAATTTGAGGAAGACTAGAAGAATTTATTAGTCTGAATAAAAACACTATTGAAGATACAACATTAGTTAAGGGCTGCATTCTTAACACCTCAATACAGTTTAGCTCTCAGTTGCAAGAAGACTTCAGAAGATATCGGAATTAAAAAACATTGTCATTTGCTGGAGGGGGGGAGCTGAAACAAAAGCATATTGAGATTAAAGTAAATTATTTGAATTCTAAACAAGCAGAGTTGAATGATTTATTAAGAACCAGAGCTGAACATATGATTATGACAACCAAAACATAAATATTATAGGAGGAGAAGACTTCTGGAGGATGCCCTGATGAGGAGAAAAGAAGCAAGTTCTCTCCAGGAAAACCATCAGGGACAAACCGATGTTCTGCTAAAGGGATCGAACTTCTGATCACTGGAGCAAAGTCATCTTCTCTGATAGATCCTCTTTATGATTTTTTGGAGCATCTGGAACAAGGATTATCTGGAGAAGAAAAGGTGAGCACTCCCATGAGACTTGTGGACTCACTAACAGCCAGTAAAATTAAAAATTCTACATAGTCAAGTTGTCTTTGAACACAGTGACAAAAACGAAGGCAAAGTTGTTTCTAGCTCTGAACAAAACCAGTACTTAGGATTTTTTTTCTTTATCCTTTTCAAAAACTGGGAATAACACCTCGGAATGTCAAACTGCACTTCTTTAAGTCCTTTGAATGTTTTAACGTTCCTCCTTATGCGCTGCTGAAAGGCAACTTTTGTCTGCAGCTCAAGGAAACGGAACACCTTGAAAAGTTGTTAGACATACGTACGTCTGTGAAACTTTGGGCTGAACTGCAGCTAATGGCACAGAAAATGGTTTGATCTCATTAGAGCTCTTATCTCTGCTGCTGCCACAATGTACGGCCAAGCTGATTCAAAAGGAGTCAAAGCACACGGCTTTAATTCAAATGCAACGTCCTTCTCAGTGAGCCTCCTTCAGCACGGCCAAGTACAAGTCCTTGATGAACAAAGAAAAAGGAAAAAAGGCTTAAAATAGTAATGTTCCATTAACCTTGTCTGTGTTCACCTCACAGGTACAAATAGGCCTTTACACTAATTGAGGCAATCAGACAAAGCGCATGTTCAGCTGCTGTCTTTTCCAAACTCACAGGAAGCCAATTACAGCAAATCCCCCTTGACGGTGCAGAGCAGTACCCAATGCTGGCTGCTTTGTAGAGACGTAATTAGTGGAACAATCCACACTCTCAAAACTGTCCAACATCAGAAAGTAGCTCCTGAAGACGTGTGCATAAGGAACAAATACAGGAGAAGAATTCTGATGTAGAACCAAGTGATATAGTTCCTTACATAGGTTTCCACGGCAGCCAGGGCTTATCAACAAAAGTCACATGGGCTCAAAAGTAGGTTTCTGATAGAAAAAAAGAGCTGCTGCTATCAGAAAGCTCCAGATCCTTTTCAGAATTAGCTTCAAGGCTAAAATCCTGAAACTTTGAAAGAACATCTCGTACTTTATCCCGAGGACAGCCTTGGTTATTTCAAGTCTGCAGCAGTTTACAAACCTTCTTCAAAGAAATTATATTTTGCATTAAGCGTGGTATTCAACGAGACGGCTCTATGCAGCACCAGAAGTCTTTCGTCTTCATTGCCACCCTGTAGAGAATGAGAGTCCACGATTGGTTAACTCAGTTTCTCTAAGTGTGCTTTTACCCCTCAGTGAGGCTCTCGCTCCACAGCAGCGCGGCGCTGATGCTCGTTCACCATTTGTTGTCAAAGCAGTGACTTCATCATTCATCTCATCTCACCATCAGCATGCCGATACAATCCACCGACAAGTGGTGGCAGTCTGCTGCTTCCAATGAGTTAATGATAATCAATTCCCCCTGAATCAACAAAAGAGTGCCTGAATGAGAGGAGCTGATGGAGTTCCCTGAGCAGAATGATAATACTTGGAAGAGTGGAGTACAGCAAGCGTATCTTATATTGTTGCAGCCTTCCAGCATGTGTGATGTACCCGTGCTGCTAATTCCATGCATTGCTAGTCTTTATATCCATTTAATCCTGTGAAACCAGTAATCTGTCTAGGGTTAGGGTTAGACAGCCTCCAATAATCCGTCCACTTTTTTACCTTCACATTTTATGACACTATTGTGCTGCCAGTATAAGGAGAATCATTCCATTTAGGTGTAATCTATAAATGCATGTGGATATTTTAAATCACTCTTGTCTTGGTCATCACTTAAACTGGTTAGCTGCAGGGATCCAGTGAAGATGCTTCCCTCTGAACACTGTTGGGTTGACTGGTGTGAGAATGAAGGGAAGGTCAGCGTGAACAAATGAGGCTCCTCTGAATTGAAGATATAAGTTGACCTTCAGACGTAATCTGAGCTAATGGGGCTAATAAAACCCTCTGATGTCCTCCATTGTCTCAGCTCCTTCTAAGCCCAGCTAATCACATCATCACTAAACATTTTCTCATTTTTTGACAATAAGGCTGATAGATGTGGAGGTCATTTATCTTCACTGTGACTGTCTAATACTATCAGCTTGTGGCAGCAGGTTTAATCATCCTCTTATGGATAAAGCTACTGCTACATTATCCAATACTGCACACCTTGCAGAGACGGAAATGTTATTAAAAAGCTGCAAAGCTGGTAGATTGTGAGGGTTGCTCAGAGGAGCTCTCGGTTTCAATTTTTGAGGTCTGCATATCTCAGAGTACAATGAGAAAGGTGTATCATCAAAGCAAAAAGTCCAATAACTTCCCAAACTGGCCGAGCTGGGAGGCTCATATATCATAGGCATCATGGAGCAAACTGAACCTGCACAGAGCACCAAAAGGTAGATGACCTGAAAACACTCTGTAATAACATTTTACCAAGAAACAATAACCTCTAATCCTCCCAGAATGCAGGGAGCAAATTTGTTGTTTTAGTGTGTGAGTTGATGGGTTAGATGAGTGGTAGAAATCCCTCCTGCCTCATGTGGAAAATATATGTGGAGTAAAAAATATTCATAAAATTTTCAGTTGTTCCAACAAACGTTTGAAGACAATAACACGATTACCAGCAGGATGCTGCAATCATTGTGCTTAAAAACCCATTTTGTAAGTAAAACGTCCCGTGCATCCTCTTGTTATGACATCTGACGTGTTTTCTTCTGTATTTGGTTTCATTTTTGTTGTTCCAGTCAGTCAATAAACGTCTGAGAATTCCCCTCCAGTCTTCTTCACTTTCCAGTTCAAAGAGGGGGAGGTGTTAATGTCTCACTCTGCAGCTCGGTTTATACAACCGAGACAAAAAGGAAATAAGAAAACACACATAGCATTCAGAATTAAGAGAGCAATGTGAGAGAAACAAATCCAAAACCAAAGCAGTCCTGTGGTTTCCTCAGATGTAGCATAAACACTTCTAATAGGTTCTGAGTTGTTGTTCCTTTGGTTTCAAACAGACCTGCCATCGCTCTGGACAAATACTCAAATAATTATAGATGCACCACAAGAAGAATGAGTGATAAGAAGGAAAATGTATAAAGAGAAATAACAAAACAAACCCTGTTAGGAATTATATTTAACATATAATCTTTATGATGCATATTTACATTTCTCTCCATGTTCTAGTTCATTCAACGAACCTCCTTTGTTTTAATTATGAAACAAAAAGAGCAGATCAGTGATTAGTGGATTTATTTATTCAGAGCTGATTGGATTGTTTCAGACTCATAGGATTAATATTAGAATTTATCTTTGTGCTCAGTGTTTATCATGAATGAGTCACTGAGCTCCCTAAAAGGCACAATTTGTGAGATTTTAGTTGAATCTTGCAACATAATTGGCTTTTTGCACCAATTTTCATGAAATATTTTACAGGGTATATTACTAGAAATGGTAAGTGCTGCTATGCAAAGCCTCTAATTCACATACAGTCTCCCTTCTATCACATAAATTGTATTTATGCTACTGAATATCTGTACTTTTATTCTCGGAAGGGAAAAACCAAAAGCATCACTTGTAAGTTTTGCTTAAAGGGCAGCGTTTTTTCTGCTCTACTGGAGACATTTAGTGAATGAACAACTCTGCTGCTGAACATTAACATAGTCTCTATGGCTTAAAGGTGTGGGACACTCGTTTAATCAATACATCCATTTGCAATGGTCTCTAGGAATGAATGCCTAGTAAGTCGTACTCGGGGAAAAACCTGAGATGTCCTTGTTTCAGAAAGAAGATGAAGAAGAAACTATTTAGTGCCTCTCAAGATAAAAATCACAATGCACTTCACAAGAACAAAAAAGAAAAAGAAAAAAAGAATTAAAAAAAGAAGAATTAGCAGGATGCTACATCAGAGGAGAGCTTCAGACGACAGGATTTGGAGTCTTATTTCCTGATATTTGGACTAGGGATACAACGGTACGCGGTAAAATCCCGGACCGTTCGGTCCTCCCTGCACGGGACAATCTACCCTCTTGTACCGCGAGACTTCGGTTTTGCCATTATTTTCGCACTGGTCCTTTTATTTCATGCTTTACACGGCACCAGGGTGCGTTTGTCTGTCCAGGCAGATGAATTTCATTCCGTGTGCCCGCTCTAGTCTCGTCTGAAGCTGCTCACAGCAGACCCCCTCCCTACCCGCGAGTAAATATCCAGTCACAGGTTTGACCCGCCCCACTAAGCTGAAAGTTTGAGCAAAACAAGCGCTACAGAGAGAAACTTATAGCCTGGCAAGCCATCCTATATATGTGTATATAGTCTGGCCACGAACCATTGACGGCTCTCAGTCGTGAGGCGGGATCTACGGTTGTCTTTCAAAATGTCAGCACGCAATTGGATAGCGCTAGGACCAATCAGAGTGACGAACAACATGACGTAATCACGGCGACGGAAAAGCGGGAGGCTTTAATAGCGTCTAACATCAATTATTTCTGTATGAAAAACATGTGAATATCAGGTGTACTGGGACATTGCACTACTTTGTTTGATAAAATAAGAAGCCGCTAAGTATATCAGACAGACTTACGCACGTTGGAGTCTAAATAATCCAATGTTGATGACAAAGCCGTTTCAAACGAACGTGTTTTCCGAGTTGCCGCCATGTTGCTTGGGTTCGCGGCCGCAGCGCTGACGTCATCGGCTACTCCCGCTCTGTGATTGGCCCATGATATAGAGCGCTGTGATTGGCCCAACCAAAACTATAGCGAGTTGTGATTGGATAGACACAGCAGTGGTTTGGGCTGCGAGGGTTCCAATGAAGCGTGCCTAGACCAAACTCTGCAAAGCAAGAATTGGTCTAGTTCACTAGGCTAAGAAACTTCGCCGTCTTCAAACAAACCTTCCGTGTGGGAACATTTCTGGTTTGCAGTTGAATATAAAGACGAGGAGAGAAAACGGTGAACTCAGAGGCTCACTTTATTTGACGCCACAACCACAACCCCTCACACACTCCCAAGTCGGGACCTTCCTTGGACATCCTACAATTCCAAATTACGCATCCCTCCCGGTCCCGCTTCGGTCGCCCTAGCCTCTCACTGACACCAGATTGAAAAGGCATTTTAAAAGTGACATTTCTGTTGGTCTCTGAACATATTATTATACACTGGACTACACGTAATACATCTGAAAAGTTTTTGTTATTGCGTGAATAAAATAAAGTTTGGAAATTTCAGTTTTTCTTAAGCTTTTCTACACTTCAAAGTGGACCGAAACCGTGACCCAAAAACCGAGGTACGGACCGAACCGTGGGGAAAGTGGACCGTTGCATCCCTAATTTGGACATCTCTCCTCTGATTGGCTAACAGCAACACGACTCTACCACTGACTCTGTTTGCTCTGCAACGTTGATGTTTTATCTCCACAAATAACACAAGCCTGGAGGAGTTCTGCTGTGTGGTGGAGTTGCTAATGCTAACGGTTAGCTTCTACTAGCCAAGACGGTCTCTGCTGTTTCCTGGACACCTAAACCAACAACAGCCTTCCCCGTCGTGAGTCAAGATGGGTGAGTCCATGAATGTTAAGTGCCAGTGTGACGTAGATCTGTCAGGCTTTTCTAATCCTAGAGTTTCACCGTCTATTTTCTGTCAGAAGCTAATGCAGGAGATAGGTGTAGGAGACTAGTTTCATGTTCAGCCTCCACGAAAAACTCAGAGTGACTGATAAGAATCAGAAATAATAATTAAAAAATGTTATTTTCAGTGTTCCACACCTTTGAACAGGCGACAAACTGACAGGAATGATCTTTAGTGTGTGTGTGTGTGTGTGTGTGTGCGTGTGCGTGTGCGTGTGTTCAGTAGGAGAGAAGCGGGAGAGGTCAGGGATGAGGACCTTCATCTGCAGCACCCATCACATTTAATGTTAAAGGTTGAATATGGAACAATTTAATAAAAACCTTTATTTTTAAAACATAATCCCTCCATGGGGCGTTTAGAGGTGTTCAGGATGAAGCTACAGTATTTCCTTTAAAAGCTATGTTTTAATTAAAAAATAATCAGATATTTATTTTGATGGGTACGACACTGGGTTTATGTTTACATCTACCAGCCACTGGCACCACTGTGGGTTTCCAAATATCGTAAATAGTCCGCTCAGCACAACGAGGCTGGCACTGTGGAAAATGGTGGACTCGACAAGTCCAGCAGCTGCTTCTGAGCCCAGAAGATGTCGTTATCCTTCTCAGAAGAGGAGCGACCATAAAAGATCTAAAACCAGAGTGGGTTTAGGTCGTCACTGGACATGGTGCTGGCTGCTCACTTCATGTATCGACAGCAAACCTGGCATTCTGATGGCTGGAAACATTGCTCTATTGTTGCAACTACAACCTCCACACACTAGAGGTCACTTTGGTGTTTGTGTTCCATATTCCACCTTTAAGCATAAACTGTGTTTGTGATTTCAGATGGCTATAAAAATGTATGCAACTGAAACATGGTTGGTCAGTAATAAACACTGTAGGCATTGACTTTTATGGTAAGTGTAAAATTTTAGAAGTTTTAAGTAATTTCGAAATATGTAGAACTTTTTACAGTTTTATGGTTTTCATTGTTGTTGTAATTGAGTTTCTGTATTATTATTCCTATGGACTCATAGGAGTCCATAGGGCACTCAAATCAAATCAACCTTTATTTATAAAGCACCTTACAGGTATGAAACATGCCACCAAAGTGTTGTACAATTAAAATAAAACAGATAAAACCAGCAGGGACAATTAAAACCGACAATATAAACATTTCAGAGTAAAAACATAACATAAAGATATCAGCAACAGCTAACCCACAGTTAAAAGCCAGATCATAAAAGTAGGTCTTCAACCTCATTTTAAAAACCTCCACTGATGAGTAACAGATAAGGGAAAGGCATTCCATAGTTTATCTCCTTTTGTCTTCAGCCGAGCTCTGGGAACCGAGAGCAGCAATTGGTTCTCGGAGTGGAGCACCTGACCAGGAATGTGTGGCTGCAACACTTCTGACATATAGGCCGGGGCCAACCCATTCGTTGCCTTAATCACCATTAAAAGAAGTTTAAAACGAATTCTAAAATTGACAGGTAGCCAGTGCAGAGTAGCGAGAATTGAAGTAGTGTAAAATTTAACATTTCAATCCCAGGGTGTTATTGTGGTATATAACAAACGTTTTTTCTTCTGTTGTTACAATTTTCAAAAATATTTTAGTTTCATGCAGAAAATCAGAGAAAACTAAGTGATCAAATATGGACGCTGGCCCTGTTCTGGTAAAACAAATTCCAAAATAAAAAACACGAACAAGTAAAATAAACATTAATTTAGAATAATGTAGAACTTTATAAAAACTTTAAAATAATCTAATTTTAGAACATTATATCACTGTAGAATAATACTGAATATATCACAATTATTAAACAATACGGTATACTTTATAACAACAGATTACTGTGGAATATTTTTGAAAGTTATTGAACAGTAGATACCATTTCTGATCGATTATAGATTATTAGAATATTTAAGAATATTATATATTTGAGGATCTGCCTCAGTGTCATCTTCCTCCTTTTCATCATCATCCCTGATGGTGAGGTTGGCTGGCACAATAACTGTCCTCCTCCATTTTCCATAGAAATCTTATTTTAAAACTGAAAATATATTCAATATTATAATTGTTAACATAATTATGAAGATTATGTCTAAAAAACAATAGATTTTACCTAAAAATACACTTTTTTTTAAAATTGTTCAGGGCGTATGATCAAATATGGCAGCTTTGATTTTCATGCTATGATATCACCAATTTCATTGAGTTTAACATTTACAACACATATATCCTTATTTAGCACCACTAGTCAACCTTGTGATGTGAGAGTTTCATAAACCTAGCATTGTTAGTTTTAGAGATCCAAGTGTAAACACGAGAGGAGACTGAGCTGCATGAAGGCAGTTTTCTGGTTTTTCAGACACACCAACATTTGACGTGTCATAGCCCTGCACTGACTGGTCGAACAGTGCCATGGCGCAAACTGTAACTAGCTTGATCTGAGTGGAAGTGTCTATATTTAGACACTTCCACTCACCTATAAAGGGTTAATGTTGCTATTACCATTTGTTGTGTTTGTTCCTTGTTTGTTTTATGGGACTAAGGATGTAAATTAGCATCTTGCAAACTCCGATGTTATCAATACGTATTTTTGTATGGTTATTAATATGTAATCATCCATTGAAATAAATGAATCAAATCAAATTCAAACACAGAGAGGAAGTGAGATAGCGTTAGTCTGGATATTAGGCTAACATCCACAGAAAACTACTTGGGTTTCTTTCTTTTTAATGTTGTGCTTCTTCACACTTCTGATGCACACCACCTCATCACAGGGGTTCCACATGGCTTGGTACTGGGACTGCTTCTCTTTGTCAAGATCATCTGATTACATGGCTTCTCCTACCACCACTATGTTGACGATACCTGACTTTATCTGTCATTCCCACTTGACCACCACTGAGTCTCAACACAAACCTCAGACTGTCTCTCTGACATGCAGAGATGGATGAAAGCCCACTACCTCCAACTCAACCTTTAAAACTGAACAGCTGGACTTCCTAAAGTGAATCCGTGTCTCTTGCACTATCAAAGGGACCCAGAAAACTGGGAGTTATATGATCTATGACTAGCTGACCTTTAAAGGATGTTGTTGCCTCAGTTGCTCATTCATGTCGCTTTGCACTGTTTAACATACGAACGATTAGGCAGTACCTAACAATATCACACCCAGCTCCATATGGTCATCTCCTGCCTTCACTATTGCAATGCCCTTCTAACTGGTCTCCAGCCTGCCCTGTGAAACCTCTGCAGATGATCCAGAATGTAGCACCACGTGTGGTCTTCAATAGTCTAAAAAAGCACATCTCACCCCTCTGAACCTTCAGCCCCAGTGTCAACCCTTAGCCACCAGCATCAGATTCAAGTCAATGATGTTAGCCTACGAAGTCCTGAATGGAACGGCTCCCAATCCTGTTTATTAGACTCAACATTACTCATGACAACTTTCATTTTACTGCAAAACAAAAAAATTAAAATGAAGGTTCTATATTTCACAACACAAAACATAAAACCTCTGAAATTTATCCAAACTTCAAACTCTGGACACATTACAAATTAAAATTGCTGCTGAAAAACTGAACCTGCTGGTGGCAGAAACAGACAAACCAGAACAAATGTTTTAATTTGCAATAAAAGGCAAAAAGAAGAGAAATCATAAAAGACATTCATTTAAAATAACTCTTCCAGCAATCACTTTCATTGTGTTGCTGCTTTGTGCAGCTTCCACTGATGGTCAGACATGATTGTTGCCATTCATCATTTTCCACCTGCCTAAACCCGAGCCACATTCATCAGTTCCCACCTGCCCGAGCAAAGTTGGGCAGCAGAATTACAAAGCCTGAGTGGGAAACGGAAAATCACGGTGATTGAACATCAGGGGAAGCACATGTCAAACTGGTACTGGTCTGCAATGACACACAGGCCCTTTGCTTTGCCCTGTCACTTTAAAGTGGTAAGTGACCTTCAGAATCGAAATGCTACACCATTACTGCTGTGCTGTGACAGTCTAATGGTGAATGCTGACAGATGAGCACTGAGGTACTGAGGCCTTCACAAGCACTCAGATCATTAAGGTGTGACCACCAGCAGCAATATTGTTGCCATTAAATCTTTGATGAATTTGTTACGTAGACTCCATAGAGAGCAGAAGCCTTGTGCTGCTAGGGTTATGTGAGGTTTAGGTTTTTAGGTCCCAGTTCTCAGGGTCATGAAAGTGGGTTGCTTCCCCTTGTTCTGAATCACCATGGCAACGTACCTTCTGCAGAGGTGGTCATGCCCAATTAGCCTTTCGCCGGCCCCACCCCCAGAACTATTGTCCAATCACACATCATAGCAACCGTTACTATCCGACAACTCCAAACACGATGATGAAGCTAAGCCTAATTTACTACTAAGCATTAGCCTCGATAGTAGTCGTGTCTCCTTCGTTTCCCTTCAGAACCTCCTCATCGAGCTCAACCAGCAACAGCCAAGCATGAGTGCTCCCCCCGCCCGCGACTGGACGGAGGTCCGCCTCCCAGACTATCCAAGACCCTTTTAGATAAGACGCACTGTGCCGGCAAATCAGCGTAATATTACCTCAACCGTGTGTCTTATAAACGCACATTAAGCCTTGGCGCAACAGCGGGTGGTGTCAAGATCACGTGATGAATTAATGCCGAGCTCCGGCCGGGAACTATATTGATAATGAAAGTAAACACGGGCATAAAAAGTTACATTTTATAAACAGACTCAGCTGAGATGATAGCGATGCAGAGCGCCGGGAGCTTTTCTCTGTTAGAGCTGCCTGCAGCTCAGATCATCTGACAGCTCACAGGGACACCGCATCACCGCCACCGCTCCTCAGATCCACACGTCCCCGGACGCCGGACCTTCTCCCGAACTCCCAACTCCTTGTTCCCTGCTACGCTTCGNTCAGCGGAGCCGACACTAATGTATCCCTCCACTGCATACTGTAACCCTTTTGCCTCGATCTGGATGATATTGAAGAGAAATTGCTCCAAAAAATGTCGCTGACACGCATCTGTCTACTTCTTTCCATCACGGAAATCTGCGGAGCTGCAGTATTTGATCCACTTATTGTCAAAGTTGGCAACAATAACTAAGGGGGGCGGGGCTCGGCGAAAGGTCAATTGTTTATGTCACAGAATCATCCACAAAGTCCTTCGTGGAAAAGGGAAATCTGCATGCAGGTCACCTGAGTCACCTTCTGCTATGGATGAACTTCATCAACTCAACTGAAAGTTCTCTAGTCAAAGCATACATCTCCAGCCAAAAAAAACATGTAATGTTTTCCTCTTTCACTGATGAAGAAATACTCTCCAGATCTCTTTTGGAGAGGGCTGGTTGCAACTTTGGTATTTTTGGCTGCATTAACACAAAGATTTATTCAGAGGCACTGCACTGTTCTGAATGATTGCTCATATTTTGTCTCTTTTAAGATGCATAAAGTTAGAATGACATCCTGTGGTCAAATTTGGGTACTGCAGTCCATGCTTCAAAACAAACATGTCGGCTCTGAGTGAGTTTCATGGTTGTTGCCAGTTATGGACCAGCACCAGAAGATTCTAGATTACAAGTCATAAACACGAATTTGATAAGCAGATAAATACATTTCACTGTAATGTCTAGTTGTTGGTCATTGAAAAAGTAGCTTGAGATACTTTTAGAGCGACTATTTGCTTCTAATTAACTCTTAGAATTGTTAGCTCAATGTTAGCTTTTGTTGCAGCTCAGCAGGCAGGGATGACCACTGGAGTTCTTTGCTGTTTTAGTTGCTTTTATTTGGTACTTATCACTGAAACGTACACAAACTGCTCCGTTCAAAACTTCGTGCCTGTAGCTGCGGTGAGACTCTGCTCAAAAACACGTTTAAGAACACTACGTGAAAGACAGTTCTCTGATACGCTAATGGTGCGTTCAATGACATCCTGTAAATAAGACTCCTCTTACCAAATAAACTGTTCACATGAACTAAACATGAAAAAAGAAGTGTGGGGTACATTTGAACCAATAAACAAATAAAGTTTTGAACCAATAAACAAATAAAGTTTAACCATTTGCATATTTTAACCTAGTCTGACCCCAACAATATCTGTATCTCTCACACTCTCCCCCACTTAGAAAATGTCGTCCCGACATAAATGTACCTTCAGTCTCACAAAACATGAACAATAGAATGGCA
>SSNS01000248.1:949448-975528 GCA_006937985.1 Aphyosemion australe
CTTTTCCCGATATTAGACTAAAACAAAAAGATGTCGTGGCTTCTTAGGGGTACAAGAAATAACTTCTGGATGGCTCCTGTTACTGGCTTAGGATCTTTACAAAACACTGCTGCTTTTTGCCGGCTGGTGTTGAATTACACATGCCGACGCTGCAGCGTTTGACGACACAGACTTGGCAACCCCACAGGCTCACAGATTGTAAACAGTAACTACGTCCCTCTTTAGTTTTTATGAAAGGAGAACAACTGACATCCCCTCAGCTGACTGAGAATGAAATCTGTTTCAATGCAACCGCCGTTCCAACATGATTGAGACATTAGGCTGGTTTGTGATTATTTCACAGTAAAATTCTCCCATATTGCACCTTTAATCAGAGACAGCAACACACTGAGAATGATACCACGGTGGTGGGGTTAATCACGGGGCGTGATGAGACAGCCTACGGGGGGAAATACAGGCATTGTCGAGATGGTGCACCCTGAACAATCAGGCTCTCAATACAACGAGGTCCAAAGAAATGATCATTGACTTCAGGAAGGGCAAGAGGAATCATGCTACTCTGGCACTTAAGGGGGCATGGGTGGAGCGGGTGGCCTCGTTCAAGTTTCTCTGGACACACCTTCAAAAGGTGTTCCAAAAGGCTTGGCAGAGACTTTATCTACTTTGAGTGCTGAGAAGAAACCATCTTGAGGAGAGGTTGCTGGTGTTGTACAGGACCACCATTGAGTCAGTGCTGCTGTACTCCATATCTCTGTGATTTCTCAGCAGCAGACAGGAAGGCTCTGCAGGGGGTAATCAGATCTACAGAGAAGATCATTGGCTGCCCCCTGCCCACCTTAGAGAGCACTGCCAGCTCCAGATGCCTAAATAGAGCCCAGCAGATCATAGCTGACTCTTCTCACCCTGGAAATCCACTATTGCAACTGCTGCCATCAGGGATAGGGGTTCAGGTCTCTGAGGAGCAGGACAAACAGACTGAAAGAGTCTTTATCTGTGGGCTGGACGAGTCTTAAAATGCCTCTTCTTGATAACAAGGGGGTCCTTTTCTACAGTCAGGGAAGGTGTCTGTTTCCATTCTTCATCGTTTCACTGTATATCTTACTGTTCTTATTGTAGCTGTTTTAGAGGTGTTGCTTTATAGATGCTGTTTTAGCAATAGACTGATTTTTTTTTCTTTGAGCACAGTAGAAGCTGTCATGATCTCATCGTGCACTGTCATGATGACAAAGGGTTCAATCAATCAAATAGATACAAATCTGCAGCAAAAGAGGATGGTGTCCCACGTGGTTCTGAAATGTCCTGCATGAGACACCCCCATGTCTGCCAGTTTGGCAGGCATGGCTCAAAGGTTTTTGTGAACGCTGCAAGATGTTTGCCTGCAACACCTACTTAAAGTCTACGTGTGTAATTTAGTTTTCAGGTTAATTTTTAAACAGTTCCCTATTGTTTCTGAAGTGTCTACAATACTACCGTTTCCTTTGTGCGGATCGTTGTGGTTAGTGATATGTCTAAAGTTAAGAAGTGCTTAAATGATAAATTATTTAGGAGTAAACCATAAACTTAGTTAAAAACCTCATAGAAATTATATTAAAAATTGTGAAACCATTGCCGTTTTAACTAAATAAACCTTTTTTTTGCATTATCAATACATTGCATTTAAATTTTCCTCTCCTGGTAAAGCTCAGCTCTACTTCAGCTTTGGCATTTTAATCTGGAAAATTGCAATTGCTGCTATGTCTATTCAATTATTTTTAATTTGTTATTGTATAAATAAGAATTTTGTCTCTAATTGTAATGGTTACATTAAACCTATGGTTATCCATCATCGATTATCCTAACCACTTCCTCACTAGGGTCTCAGGGAGCTGGTGTCTAACTCCAGCAGGCATCCAGTGAGAGGGGGGGACACCCTGGACAGGTCTCCAGTCCATCAAAGGGACAAACAGAGACAAAAAACCACTCACTCACTCACTCACTCACACCTAGGGACAATTTAGAGTCTCCAGTTAACCCGACATGCATGTTTTATGGAGAGAACATGTACAGAAAGGCTGCAGCTTGGATTCAGACCTGTTTGATGTGAGGCAGCTCTTCTACCAACTGCACCACCAAGCAGCCCATTCATAGTTAGTAAATTCATATTTGTGTAATTCGAAGGACTTTGCTTTTTATCTCGTTAAGCTTTGGAAACCTGGTCTCCTGTCATGCTCCCACATGAATGACATGAACGTGTCAGATGTGCAACACAAAATCTAATTATCAGTCTTTTTCTGACCTAAATATGAACGCTGTCTAGCTGACCTGACCCGATCAGCCATGAGAACAACAGAAAGCATGAAAGTCTCCTAAACCTGGTTCCTTTTAGAGTCAACATATTGGTTCCCTTCTGATAATTATCGTTCTGCCTTTAAACACTGACAATAGTGAGCTGTTAATGCCTGCCAGAGTCTGCAAAGAAGTTTCTGATTACTGGTTCAGGTGTTGATGGAATTAGTGTGAAACGCGTCCTGGCACCAGAGCTGTGTGGAACCAGACTGCATCGGGTTTGTAAATGAGCTTCTCTCTCCCTCATGCTGTCTGCTGAGCTTGTACTTCTGCATGGCTGCAGGAAAAGAGCCAAAGAGGCTCACCCGTGAATTTGAAAAGGTCACCTGAAATGCTGGCATCCAGCCACCGGGCTGCAGATAAACACAGTCGTACTATTTACTCTGTTTCAGCCGAACTCACTGGAGATAACGAAGTTAAAAGTTGTGTTTTAACGAGCGGTTATTATACTGTGTTCTTGATAATAACCCTCTCAGATTTTGTAGAGGACCAGGTGTATTTGAAGAAATTGGCAACACTTTACAATAAAGGACACAAAATGACTTAAGGTGGTAATGAGTAAAGAACCAGGGACTAATGGGTAGTTAACCAGTACTTAAAAGTGGGTAAGTACTGACTAAGTAATGATTACCGGTAGTTTCTCTTCTGTGTCTTAGATAACTACCCATCAGTCCCTGGTTCATATTACCTCCTAAGTCATTTTGTGTCCTCTATTGTAAAGTTTTACCAAGAAATCTCAGAGCAGATTCCTGGAGTGATACTGGCATTTTTGGACCTCTGCATCATGGAGGTGCCTCTGAGTGAGGTTAGACCCATAACTACATTCAGAATACGCTCATCGTCTTCACAGTCTCGGCATTAAGTCAGATCTGCTCGCTGTGTACATTAAGCCTCACTAAAGCTTCACCTTGTCACCGGCCAGCTCTTGCAGGAGGTTAGAAGTTTATTTTCCTTCCATCTTTAAAATGAAATCCATCTTGTTCTGAATGATGGCAGCCCTTCTCCTCGGGCCTCCCTGCTGTGGCCAGACTGCTGTGTTTCCTGTGTCCATTAGCGATACAGCAGGGGTCATTACATCTGTTCTATCACATCTCTCCCATTTCATCTATCCACAAGACCTTCAGCCTGCAAGGCTAATATAAAAGCTCCAGCCCCTGGGCTCTTTTTTACAAGCATTGCTGCCATCACTCTGGTGATTATTTCTCAATATTTTATGGCTCTAACGTAGAAGTGTTGCATCTGATTTTATTATTATTATCATCCTGTGTCTGATTACTCCTTCTTTGGTTCTTTTAATACCTATGCTGTCAGAGTTCTACTAATTATTGAAGTACTCATATGTAGTGCTGACTCATAAGTAAAAAAGCCAGATCATGACCATTTTGAAGTCCAGATCACAATAAAGGTTGTAACTCTCTGATTTATCATTTTTAACTCATAGTCGCTCATAAACACACCATCTTACATTCTCTGACTGTTCCTGTGTTGTATTATTTCCTTCAGTAATCTTAACCTATAGTTCCATGCTCTCTCTCTCACACTCACACACACACACACACACACACACACACACTCACACATACCACACTGGTGAAATCCATATCCACATAAACCAGTACACAGCACACTTACCATTCATGGTGTCAAGAGTTTAATAAAATCCAAGCCCCTCTCTCTCTGTGTTAAGCTTTATTTTTCATTAGATTCACATCAGCTGAAGTTTATTTCCCATATTGCTTCCCGTATCTTACAAGATAGAGTTGGTCTAGCCTTCTGCCTGATGTCTGTGGAGCACCACCAGATGCCAGAAGCAGATTTTGTTGGTGATACATGATCAGCAGCTCATGAGCAGCCTGCTCCGAGCTTCTTCTCCGTTTGGCGCCTCAGGTGGAAACTGATTAGGTTTACTCAGGGGTCATCTGCTGATCTTTGGCAGAATGCAGCCGGTGATCCTCCTCCTGCAGCACTCCAGTGCTCAACAATCAGTACAATACTAAAACCAGGAGGCGAAGAACTACAAAATGTCATTAAACACCTCAAGTTGTGCCTGCAGGACAGTTCACAGTGTGTTTAGGACACCTCCCTGAATATAGACGGGTTTATTGATGACAGGATGGAGCCTTTCAGTGGATCTTAAAAATCAACGTGTAACAATTTCATGCTCTGCTGACAAAATCAACTGTTTCCTGCATCATAGTAGGTCCATCATCTGAACGGGCTCTTTCTGGATCAACTTCCTTAAACGCCTCACAGTGGTCTACACTAAAAACACTACTTAGGTATAGTTGCTGCCTCAACAATCAGTTATTTTTATGAGATTTTTTAAAAAGCTATAAACTACTTTATATGGGGTGATGGTGGCAGAGGAGTTAAGTGCCCACCCTGCAATCGGAAGGTTGCAGGTTGGCGCCCCGCTCAGTCTGTCGCTGTCGTTGTGTCCTTGGGCAAGACACTTAACCCATATTGCCTCCTGGTGATGGTCAGAGGAACCAGTGGCGCCAGTGTACGTCAGCCTCACCTCCGTCAGTGCGCCCCAGGGCAGCTGTAGTTACGATGTAGCTCGTCACCACCAGGGTGTGAATGTGTGCGTGAATGAGGTTGTAAAGTGCCTTGGGGGTTCTAGGACTCTGGAAGACTCTGGAATACAGGCCATTTACCATTTACTGAAGCATTAAAATGCTAATCCATCTACAGAATGCTCACTCAGCTGAAGCTCAGTGAAACACCTACATTACTCTGTCATTATCTAAGCAGCAAATAAACACATCAAATAATTATTTCAACTAATTTAAGTTATGCAACATATTTTCAGATTGTTGCTACCTGAGTTTTATCTGAGGCGTGCAGGTATAGGGAGCCTAAGCCACGCCCATTTACCGCTGGACCATGGGTCCCCATTTGAAAAAAAATTGATTCAAGATAGTGTTAGTAAATTTAAAATCCCTATCGGGCTGAAATGATCAGTGTAATCCGCAGACCTAATATCTTACATGAATTAACTCAATTTCTTAATTTACTGACTTGATCCACACGTTTGCTTTTGTTAAATACATTCTGTGTTACAATGTGTCCCGTAAAGAGCAGAACTCATAAAGAGAGATGTATTAATCAGTCTTTTTACCTGTCTGCCTGTAATTAGACTCAAAGTCATTTTTAAGTGGGCTTGCTCAACATGAAGAACCCAGCAGTAGCCAGCAGGGCTCAGTAGCTACACTCTTAATTAACTACCTGCTAATTACTGCTGTCTGCTGACAGCATTATTGGTTTCTGTTTGCTTTTGGCTTTGTTCATTTATTTTTTATATTTTTAATCTGGGAAAAATAAGCCTTACACCATCTGGCCCTCCCTCTATTGTCATTGTGAGCATCTCCTGTGGAGTCTTGGGTTAAACAGGAGTAGCTGTTGCATCTCTATCAACAAGTTTTAAAGCTAAAAATCTGATCTCAACTCTGCTACGACTAAAGGCGCTGCTGAACTTTCACTGGATAAATCTGGGTGCTCGGGACAATCTAAATTAAAATCTGTTATTCACCTGCACCTTTTGGTAGCAAATTAAGTTTAATATTACTTTGATCAACTGTTAGATTATAGCATCAAATTATATTATCATTATAGAGCGCTGGCCTGTGTCACATTCCCCCCATCACCTGGTCTTCAAGCTTATTAGAACGATCTGTTCAAATAATGTTGAAGATGTTTGTCTGCTTTGCCACACGCATATCAGATTAGTCCCAAACACCTGATAAAAACATTAGCTGTTACCCAGTTAGATCTGACCTCCAGTTGATCTTTCACATAGTCCTACAAACTGATACATGAGTGGCTGTGCACTGGCCATGGAATGGGAAAAGTGTAAACTAGGAGACAAACACTGAGGTTTGAAACCTTTTGTCATATCACCCTTATGGTGGAATGGAGAAGGTTCCCGGCACTGAAGTCTCTGTACCGTCACTCTCCATCCATTCATTTTCCTCCACTTATCCGGAGTTGGGTCGCGAGGGCAGCAGCCTAAGCAGAGAGGCCCAGACTTCCCTCTCTCTAGCCACCTGGGCCAGCTCCTCCAGGGAATCCTAAGACATTCCCTGGCCAGCTGAGAAACATAGTCCTGATGTTCCCAGCAGACCCTCACAATACAGTTTGAGTCTGCCAGGTCTCACCAGCATCTTCCCCCACCATTGGAGCCAACTCACCACCAGGTAGCGGTCAGTTGACAGCTCTGTCACCATCTTCACTTGAATGTCCAAGACAAATCAGATGAGACGAGAACAAAGTTGATCACCAAGCTGCGGACTAAGGTATCCTCGTGCCAAGAGTACATATGGACACCTTTATGCCTGAACATGGTGTTTATTACGGACAATTCACGATGAGCATAGCAGTCCAACAACAAAACACCGCTTGTATTCAGATCATTGGAGCCATTCCTCCCGGCTACATCTCTCCAGGTCTCACTGTCATTGCCCATGTGAGCATTGAAGTCCCCCAGGAGAACAAGGGAATCCCTGGAAGGAGCGCTCTTCAGCATTCCCTCCAAGGATTCCAAAAAGGTTGGGTAGTCTGACCTGCAGCTTGGTGTGTAAGCACAAACAACAGTCAGAACCAACCTATCAATGGGGGCAACTCCAGACTGGTAGAGTGTCCAGCCCCTCTCAAGGAAACTGGGTCTGGAGTCAGAGCCATGTGTCGAGGTGAGTCCGACTATATTGAGCTGGAACTTCTCAACCTCACACATCAACTCAGGCTCTTTCCCCACCAGAGAGGTGACATAACGAGATCCAGCTTCTGTAGCCAAGAATCATGACCACCAAGGGTCCCCACCTTCAGCTACGACTAATCTTGCAATGCACCTGACCCCTTTGGCGAGTCCATGGGAAGGGGGACCCACGTCTTCTTTTTGGGCTCCAAGGGTAAAAGCCCAGCCACCAGGTACTCGCCAGTGTCCCCCACCTACAGGCCTGTCTCCAGAGGGGGGCCACGGTGACCTGCTTCTGGGCGAGGGAACACTGTTTCCATTTATATTGATCATCATAAGGGGTCTTTGGACTGTACGTTAACTGATCCCAAACCTTGGACCTGTTTGCCATGGGTGACCCTACCAGAGTCATTAAGTCTCAGACTAAGCTCCTATCATTGGGACACTCAAACCCCTCCACCACGATAAGCCTTACATTCACCCTGCTTTTTGATATATACAATTCAGTTAACTGAAGCTACTGAATCATAGTCATTATAAAAGTATATTGACAAGCTAAAGTGTGCTGTGTCAACACTCTTTATTTATGTCTGAATCACATTTTTAGCGATGTGTACGCATGTTTAAAATGGCTGCCACGCGTAGCTTGTGTTGATTTGAAGCGTAGTTTGTGCACGTCCCTCAAAATTAACGCGACGCGACACGACGCGCTCGAATGCTGTAATATACGAGCAACCAGTAGGTGGAGTTGACAAAACGAGCGAGAAACACTCACCATGGTGACTCCGTCTCTGGTTTAGAGGTCCTTCACACCATCTACAATACCGCTGCTGTCTTTTTTTCTGCCGTAATCTCAAAATTAACCAGTTACTGATTCATTTTATTGACGCCATGTTTGTTTTGGTTGCCCCAGCTCTCTATCCGGTCTGAGTACTCTCGTTTCCCCCTAGTGGAACACTCCGGTACTACATGCAGTGCTGCACTGTGTAGCAGCAAGTATATGAAAAAAGATGCAGCCTGCTGCCTGCGTCAATGCAAGGTTAAATAGCAAGTATAGCACGGCCCTTAAAATCACAAATGGCATCTAAAAGACTAGGAAGGCTTAGGCTTGGGAATTGTTCTTTACATAAACTCTGGCCATGTAAATGGAAAATCACAGCTTCATGCAGTAGTGTGTTATTTGTATTTACATCTTTTGTTGAGGCAAGCAGTTGTTGCTCGGATTCCCTTTTATTGAAATTTGGCACACATTTTAAACACACCTAGCTGTTAAAACCCAGAAAATATCATTAAGTTTAAAGTGCCCCGTACTGTATAATATTAATACAATTTTTAATGCTAAGCAGCAAACACAATTATTATTTCATATCAAAAAACTTTTAGATTATGGTGCAAAGACTTTTCTAATTTATGTCAGTTTTTCTTATGTCACTGAAATTATTTCAAATATTTTTGGCACAAATATATTTGAAATCTTCATGTAAAAGTGGGAAAATGAACAACATACAAACTGGAACAGCGACAAGGAAACCAAAACAATCATCAATAAAGTCAGAATATGAGAAATGTAACTATTGCCTTGAAAATACCTCCCTTCTGTTGTGTTTCATGTTTCATTGATATTTCTGTTTTGAAATTGAAATGGTATCTTTCCTTTTTTGTATGATAATAAAAAATGTTAATAAAAACTAAAGTGGAAGAAAATACTCTTTAGTGTTGCTTTAATGGATAGATCCACTTGATCTTATTGGTTTTGGTTGGTTTATTGACTGTTGCTTTTAATTAGATACAGGATGTGCTTACTCTGAGCTCTTATTGTGAAAGATTTGTTTCAATTGATGCTGATTGGAAAATAAAGAAGTAGTCGAATTCAACCAAAATCATTTCCATTTTAGCAACTCTATCAATATGCTCACTAATAATCCCTAGTTGGTTACAATGATAAAAAAACTCATACCCAAATAAAACTGAAAGGATGCCTAATTTTGAGGACTACAGCAGACTAACCGTTTGCTGGTTTGGTTTAGATGAAACAGGAATCAGGCACAGACCCTTGTTAAGCTTAGTTTCCCTTATCACTTTTTATTTTCACGTTGTGCAGATGGAGAGACTAGATATCTACTGCAGTTCTGCTTTCCAGTTATAGTTGGAACCTAGATGAATGACGAAAAGCTTTTTGTAAGTCTGCTTTATACTTCGTTCAGCTCAATCATGCGTTCTAATATCAAGTTTATAGATGGAGATATTTCACCAGAATTTGTAGAGATCAGATGAAAGTGGCAGGCCATCATTAGCGATTTCCACGTCTTGTTTATGCAAGCTTAATGAGGCTTGGAGCTAAAATATAAAATGGTAGGAGAGGCTGATAGTCATTAGGCATGTTTTTATAGAAGGAAGCAGTGAGCGAGAGTTGAAGCTGCAGATAGTCATGAAGTTTTGTGAAGAGTGACTGTGTGATGTGCTTTACACAGTAGATCAGGTATGTTGAGAGGCCGTGAAGAACGCCTTCATTGTTGTATTTAAACAGATAAATGGCTCTGGAGGAAAGAACCAGAGCAAGATCTGATCTGGCTTTTCTAGTCTGAACAGGTGGGTGTGATGTTCTGAGACATGAGCTGCACAGAAATTCAGCTGAATCATTTCTGGAAGCTGATCCCAGCCATTGCTGAGAATTACTGAGACTTTAATGTTTGAGTGTTCTAAAATGACAGATCCCCTAAAGACTGAGCAGCTATGAAGATGGGTGTTCAGTGTGAAGTGCAGATAAAAGCTGAACAATTTCTGAAGGGCAGCTTTGTCTGAGTAAATCTGAAATTTGTCCAGCTGGATGTTTGAGTCAAAATATTATTAAAACTGAATCAACATTTGCATTTAAGAAGATTTTGGTTTGAATGGGTCGTCTCAAACACAAGGTAAGGAGTTTTCTACCTCAGGTATTCACCTCTCGGTGTTCAGCCATAATTGAAACGACTGTGGACATATTTGATGATCCAAAGACAAAGCCGTATAAAAGATGCACTTACACTCATAATTATGTACAGCTTATAGCAGCTCTATCAGTATATCCGTGAAACATCGAGGTATTCTGAGAGCAAACCCACTGAGATTAAAGGACTATCAACCTATATGCTGGCACTCTCACCAAGTCACCCTCATGATGGACTAGCAGTTGCTTTTTCGTATGGGGGGTTATGGTTTAATTATCATCTAGGAAACAGTGCTTACTGTTTCACAGCTCAATCTTTTACCAGTTATGTCCTCATCATTATAAACACCAGCGCCAGTGACCCTGTAGAGGATCAAGCTGTTTTATTTCATTGTCATTGTTGTTTCTGATGGTGATAATATTAATTTGTATGTATAATCCCAACAAGACAGAGCAAACGCACTATGGTAATTACACCTTGCTTGTGAAATACACGTGCAAGGCACATACTCTTAATACAATCCTTTGCTTTTCTTTACCAGTTTGGTTTTGTTAACAATGGAAAAGAGCTCTGCTGCTGCAGCTAAAGGAAGAACTTCTGCGAGCTTTCATCAAGGACAGCGATAAGCCTGACATTTCAAAAATGTACTTTTTTATTTAAAGCAGTTATCCTCAGAAACACGTTTAGTTTTACTGATCTAACGTGCTTCACTCTGTGTCATAATTGAGTTTCCAAAGCTGAAAACGTTGACGTGAAAGGACAGATTTTTTTGGCATTCACAACACAGCATTAATGTTTTTAACCACTAAGAATTTAGAAAACTCAGAGTCATTTTTACAGAATCCTGCGTGGGGGCTTGAAATCTCATTGACACCTGACATTTCCTTGAATGCAGCATGTTAAGAGGCACTTATCTGTGTTCCCAAGGCTTGCTCACAAACTGCAGCAAGCCCTGTTGACTTAGTGTGATCCTGCCAACACACTCAGGTCTCTGAGCTCTCACACTGAAGAAAACAAGGAAAAATAAAAATGTAACCTAAAATAACAATAGTTGTGTCCCTAAGGATCTGAATTGCTTTAGTGTATGTCATGTTTAGGAGTTCCTAGACATTTAACCTGCACTTTGATGACAAGTTGTACTACTGCTCCTAAAAATATTAGCAGGAGTCACAGTTAGTAAGATAACGGGGCTCCAAAGGCAAACAAGTTTTTATTTTATTTTTTTAAATAATACTAAGGAAAACATTTCAGAGAAGTTTTCTGACACAGTTTGCAAAAGGCTAACAGGAAATGCCAAGAAGGTCCTAAAAAAGCCGAGCAGCCCCTAAAGACGATACAGCACCGGTGCGATCTTTACTCGAGACAACAATAGGTGATCAGTAAAGGGTGTGAGGTGATCTGTATGCTTCACAGAAACACAACTCAGCACAAAAATGGTGGTGATGAACATTCTGCTCAGTCCTGCTGAACCAGGACATGGTCGCAGCCAGAAAGCTCCGAAACAACCAGTGACTCCGCCCCCTAGCCAATCAGTGACTAACAGTCGCGATTCTGGCCCGACTCAACCCTTGGAACCACAACAAAGCAGGGACTGTAAATTAGAGGGAAAGTAGGGGGGAAATACCAAACCGTGCTGTTGGAAAAAGCGGCCAGACCAAACGGCACCCTCCTGAGTCACGCTGAGTAGTGTCTTTGGAAAAGGCCTATTAGGGAATGTAATTTGTAGTGTGTGATGTAAATTGTCACAAAGACTAAAAAATGCTAAATAAATACAGTCCATCTACACTGCCCAGCCAAAAGAAAAATCTCCACCTGGATTTAACTAAGCATGCAGGTAGGAGCCTCCTATTGGATAATTACTGCATGGGTGATTTTCTTTCAGCTGGTAACAAGTTATTTAACCCCAACTGGTGCAATGAGTTTCTTCTCATTTCTTAAACAACCATGTGGAAAGACACATCTGGTGGACGTGGAAAAGATGTTAGTCTGTGTGAGAAGGGTCACATCACTGGCATGCATCAAGCAGAGAAAACATCTAAGGAGATTGCAGAAACGACTAAAACTGGGTTCAGAACTGTCCAACGCATTATTAAAAACTGGTGTGATGAGTCCAGATGGACCCTGTTCCAGAGTGATGGGTGCATCAGGGTAAGAAGAGAGGCAGATGAAGTGATGCACCCATCATGCCTAGTGCCTACTGTACAAACCTGTGGGGGTAGGGCTATGATCTGGGGTTGCTGCAGTTGGTCAGGTCTAGGTTCAGCAACAGGATGTGCTCCAAGAATGAGGTCAGCTGACTACCTGAATATACTGAATGACCAGGTTATTCCATCAATGGATTTGTTCTTCCCTGATGGCACGGCCATATTCCAAGATGACAATGCCAGGATTCATCGGGCTCAAATAGTGAAAGAGTGGTTCAGGGAGCATGAGGCATCATTTTCACACATGGATTGGCCACCACAGAGTCCAGACCTTAACCCCACGGAGAATCTTTGGGATGTGCTGGAGAAGGCTTTGTGCAGCGGTCAGACTCTACCATCATCAATGCAAGATCTTGGTGAAACATTAATGCAGCACTGGATGGAAATAAATCTGGTGACATTGCTGAAGCTGATAGAAACAACGCCACAGTCAATGAGTGCTGTAATCAAAGCTAAAGGTGGTCCAATAGAATATTAGAGTGTGTGACCTTTTCTTGGTGATGACTTTTTTTTTTGGCCAGGTAGTGTACATTAAAGCAGAAATTCTTTCTCAGATGGCACCACCTGGAGCTAGAAAAAATGTATCACACCTTAAACCCCTCTCTCTACTTTCATGTTTACAGCTGGAAGCAACACCTCTCATTTGTGAACTCTCACCTCCTGCCGGCCAACAGAGCTAAAACACATCTAGTTATTCTCATGCTTTTCTGTTTATTCATCTACATATAGTTTATTGTCCATAAGAAATTTCACCAACTCTGCATCTGTAGTTACGTCCTGAAACCCTCACACACTCTCTGAGTTTGACATCTGTACATAAGCGGATGTCTACCGCTATTGGCTGATGCTGATTGGAACTCTAATAAGATTGAATGGGGCTCTACAGGGCGGGGAGTGGGCTTAGCAAAAACAAAATTATGTATTGCTTACATTATATCACAGACTGTCACTTAAATAAAAGCTGTAAGCTGCTTCTTACGTCCTCTCTAGTAAATAAGGACAATTACTGAAATTTGTGATTTCTCTGTAAATAAAAGGATGAGTTTAATTTACCAAAAAGCTAAAAACTATCTTAACGTTTTAAAAATGCAGCTGGACATTTTTGTAACCCTGTAATAAAACGGCGCCTTGCTGGAACACTCGGTTGACAGCCCTGCTTCCTTGTGGCATCTTTGTCTTGAAGCTATTACACTGACTGTTGAACTTAGTGAAATATTTAACTGGAATTTTACCACCTTCATTAGTGGAACGCCGCCCTAATATTCCACAGAGAGGTTCATAATGAGAAAAATGAAGAGGGAATGTTATAAAAGGCCTCTGGGACAAGTTAATTTTCTGTGTCTGTTGACATTTTGCTCTAATTAAAATGAAACATCAGAAAGAAGACGTTCCATTAGTGGCGTCAGGTATTAAATGTCTACATGAGCAAAAGTTCCGGGTCAGGCTCTGTTATGAATCCCGGGAACAATTAGCTGAAATCATTTCCATAAGACGGAACAGAAATGGGAAGGCTATAACATTATTATTGAGAAACTTAATTCAAAAGCAGTTTTGAATGGTAAAATGAAATAATCTGAGCGTCTAACTCCTCAATCCATTTTACTACCACTTATTCTGATAGCTGACTTTAATCGGTGGGTTGCAGGTTTGATTCCAGGCTACATCAGTCATGTCAGTCATTGTGTCCTTGGGCAAGAGGCTTAACCCTCCTTGTCTGTTGGTGGTCAGAGGGACTGGTGGCGCCTGTGTTTAGCAGCCTCGCCTCTGGCAGTGCGCCCCACGGCAGCTGTGACTACGTTGTAGCTCATCACCACCAGTGTGTGAATGTGTGTGTGAATGGATGAATGATACACTGTAGTGTAAATCACTTTAGAGTCCTCTGACTCTAAAAGATGCTATATAGGTGACGGTGCATTCTAAAGTTCAGACAGAATGTTTGAACCTCATGAACAAACTTTCTTTTATCATTTAGTTAGTTGGAGGACTTGGTTGACCCGGTTACCAGACGTTCTAGTAAGTAGCTGACTTAGTCAGAGGAATCAAGCATCTGTCCTTTCCTTCACTCTGAGCCAAACTCACTGATGATGATGCATCTGCTGACCTGCAGCCCAGGAGGTCAAATCCCCAAGAAGCAAAATCTTTATATGGATGTAACACAATTAGTGTTGACAGAGTCATAATGTACTGAGACGTCTCCACCCGTATAACCAAGGCAGTGATGTCTATGACAACAGGATGAATCTAAAAATAAACACACAGCACCTCCATCCCACTCCTCATGGTGCAGACTCACTGACAAAGGAAAGCCAGACTCCTCTAAGCTCATTCTCTCCTCAGTGGTTTCACACTCAGAGTCACCATTCCTCAGGACAACAGCTGTCTGACTCTTCAGCCAAAACACTGACATGCACATGAGGTGGGATGGTTACAGAAAAGGATGATGTCATCAGCATGGAGACTTCATCTAATGGATTGCATTGCTGCAGCTAAATACATGTAAATTAATTATTTCAAATATAATCACTGTTAAATTAGCTTTTTGTCATGGAATGGTGATGGTTGCAATAAGACCCAAACTCAGGTGAGCAGGAACAGGAGGCAGGCAAAAAGAACTGTTTAATAGGAATAATGGTAGGTAGGGTGAGTGACACAACAGGAAGACACGAGGAGGATCTGACAAAGACAACAAACACAAAACAGAGGGTTTAACATGAGGGTAATCAGGAATCAGGTGGGTAGGATAACAAGGGACAGGTGAGTCCAATAAACACTTAACGAGGGGAAACAGGACAACACGTCAGAGCAGGGGTAGGGAAACCTGGTCCTGGAGAGCCGCTATCCAGCATGTTTTAGAGGTTTCCCTGCTTCAACACAGTTGATTCACCTGTTCAGCAGCTCATCAGGCTCTGCAGAAACCTGTTAATCACCTGCTGATTAAAATCAGGTGTGTTGAAGCAGGGAAACCTCTAAAACGTGCTGGATATCAGCTCTCCAGAACCAGGGTTCCCTACCCCTGCGTCAGAGGGAGGATGAGAAGATCCTGACACTTTTAGTGTCTGTTTAATCAAAGACAAACTGGTCATTAAACATCTAGTCGAGTATTTATATTAAAAACAATGACCAAGTCTAGAATTTGCTCTGCGGGCCAGCTCACCCCAAACCATCTCCATTGGTTCAGGTCCGGTGACTGTGGAGGCCAGGTCATCTGCTGCAGCGCTCCATCACTCTCCTTCTTGGTCAAATAGCCCTTATGCCTTCAGTGAGAATCTACCAATGTAAATGGTCATGAAAATAAAGAACACACATTGAATGAGAAGGTGTGTCCAAACTTTTGGCCTGTACTGTATGTATGTATATATATATATGTATATATATATATATATATAAAATAGCCCTTATGCCTTCAGTGAGAATCTACCAATGTAAATGTTCATGAAAATAAAGAACACACATTGAATGAGAAGGTGTGTCCAAACTTTTGGCCTGTACTGTATGTATGTATATATATATATGTATATATATATATATATATATATATATATATATGTATATGTATATACACACACACACACACACAAAATATAGGTTTTTATTAAATTGTTCCATATTCAACCTTTGACATTAAATGTGGTGGGTGCTGCAGATGAAGGTCCTCATCCCTGACCTCTCCCGCTTCACTCCTACTGATCACGCAAACACACACACACACACACACACACCGCTGCTCATTGTGAGTAAAAGTCAGTGAATAAAAGTGTGTTTTCAGACCCAGGAAGCAGGACATTACAGTAATCCATTCTACTGGTGATGAAAACATCACCTGACTGTTGCTGGGTCCCTCACCTGTCTGTCTCATTCTCTCTGACGAAGCCACCAAACTCACCTGTTTCTGTTGGCTATATCGCACAGGTAAATCACCGTTAGTAACATAACCAGCTAGCTTACACTAAGGCTGATAATTGCTGGTGGAGCTGTTTCTTAGTTTGCAGATGACTTTAGCAGTTCCAGCTGGAGGGCAGGCTGGGCAACCACTGTGCAGGTAACGCTGCATGTAACAAGCTGTCTCTCTCTCTCTCTGAGCTTATACACACAGTTCAATTATTCTGACTGACCATGGCACACCTTGTTTCTATATATTTTTATTTTATTTTCCTCAGTTTCATATTCTCCTTCGTATTTTTAGAGACCTCAGGCGTACTCTCCGTCTTCTTGAAGGGTAATCCAGGACTCGCACCCACATGCTGCAACCTCCAAACCAGCCGCTCCCACAAGATTCCTGGGCTCTACTGCAGCATACATCCCACTCTCACAGTTCATCTCTAAATGTTCAGCATGTCTCAGTTTTTTTAGGCAGGACCCAACTACACTGCTCTTAAAAAACAAGAGTTTGATCTTTTTCTTAAGTCAGCCAAATAATTCATATTAAAAGTGATCTGTTAGTAATTTCTTCCGTACTTTGGTATTGTTTAATAAGTCATGACATTTATTATGAGTTGAGGTTTAACAATTTTTTGCAAGGCTAGAGTGCCTGAAATAAAACTGATTTTTGTTTTTTTCACATGAGGAGTATTTCTAGTGTCAGTAGAGACCCACATGGTGTAAATATTCATTAATCCATGAGTGATGCTAATGCTGGACCATGGCCAATCAAAAGGCTTTATTTAAAGAAAACGATGCCTTAAAGACGACACATCCTCTGGCAGGACTAGCATAGACTATGAGGACAAATCTTTCAGCACATCAGCCCCAAGATATTTTTTCACCAGCCGCCACTGCTACAGAGCTAGGTGTGAATGGGGCTTGGTTTAATAAATCCTTTATTTCATTTAAGGACGTGCTTTGGGAAAATGTTTGCTTTTTCCTTGGATCCTTCCATTCAGGTTACCATAGGAACCTCAACAGACCTTCAGAGGTCTAATGAAGTCTGTTCCTCAATGGGTCAGGGCAGTTTGGCATGATGAAGAGGACAATATCAGGTTGAGGCTGTGTGTTGTAATTTTATTAGTAGCAAATCCCATTTATATTAAAACGTATGATCTAGTCTTAGAAGGATCCCATGACTGGTTTTATTCAGACATACGTAGACACAGAACTCAGGCAGCTGACACAACGGCAGACACATTATGTGAAATGAGATTAGGATTGGATTAAAGAGCTCAGTGAAAAGAGGAAAGAGGTAAGTGATATTGCCTCAGATAGATTTAGTGCTTTTCAGACCAGTAGTTTGGTTCCTCTGGTCTAAATCACTTCATTATTTAGGTTTTTAGTTCATTTGTATTTTTTATTATGTGTTTTGGTTTCTTTTCACACAGACAAAACTACAAATTAAACACAATATTTCACTACAAATCAGGTGACAAAGTCTGCCAACTAGTCAGATTGGGGGTGGGGCTACCAGAATTAAATAAAGGAAGAAAGTTATATTTTCTGATCCTGAGCTAGTTGACATAAGATGAAGGAGGAGGGTACCTGGAACCCTGCCAGGGGATGTGTCGGTATTTGTGTCAAACACCTAAAATATTATAATCCTGTAGAATAATCTGCATCCTCAAAATTCTTCAAATGGTTATCGAAATTGGATTTCTTCATCATAATCATCACCATCTTTATCATTTCTTTGTGAAGCGCTTTCAATGGTCCACAGGATAACCAAAGTGCTGTACACAACACATGCAGGAATAATTACAGATAATACAGGTTAAAGCACTCACTAAAACACCAAAAAAAAAAACAATTAGAACAACAGGATAAAACAGCTGTTGTTGCCCAATCTTAAAGGAAAAGTTCGCTTTTTTAGACATTAAGTTTTATGTGTTCCTTCACCCACCCAGTGCTCTGTAAACTTTGACCCATTTCACACACACACATTCACACAAATCAGAGATTTTCAGGGGAGAAGTGATTCAGAAACGTAGTTCTGGCTAGTTTCGGGGCGCTTTATCTGCGCCGTTTAGCCTCACAAAAGGATTAGCCTCTGAAAGCATGGCTAATTTACATCTCACAAACAAAGAGAAAAAATTTACAACGTCACATTACAACGGGACTACTTTTTGTCATTCGTATCTAAAACATGCAGGAAACATGCTGGAAGCAGACTGCAGCACCAGGCATGTCAGCTCCACTTTACTAAGTCCAACAGGGACCAGACCACCACTCTGAAGTTGCAAGTGTGGTATTCTGGCCACAGAGGGCGGTGGAGGTTTGAGTGACATTTCATTAACCCTGTAAAGGGTCATTTTAGCACATACTGGCTCAAGAACATGATTTAAGATTATGAAAAATTGGCATATGGCTTTAATAACAGCTAGAGAGCAGAAATGTGTTTTCAGCCTACTTTTAAAAATCGAAATAGGGAGCTTTCCTGATGTCTGAAGGTGGATCGTTCCAAAGTTTACGGACTACAACTGAAAAAGCGCGGTCCCCACTCAGGATTTTATAGATCGAGGGACATCTAGCAAAGACTGGTTAGCCAAACGAAGTGTGTGAGATTTGTCATTGTGACTTAACATATCCAAGACGTAAGACGGAGCCCTTCCACACAGAGCTCTACAAACAAACAGAAGAATTTAAAAACTCATTTGAAACTGAACTGAGAGCCAATGCAGGTCAGCTGACTCTGGTAAATATGTTCTGTCCTCTTGGTTTCAGTTAAAAGTTTAGCAGCAGAGCTCTGAGTCATCTGCTGTCTAGACATCGATGCCATAGTTATTCCAACAAGCAAGGAATTACAGTAACCTAGACGCAAGGTCACAAGTGCATGGATCACGGTTTCCAAATGGGCCATTGAAGGATCAGCTTGATAATAGAAAGATGCCTCAGACAAAAAAAAAACAATATCTTACAAATGCATTTATTATGGGTCAAACTAAAGGAATTCTTAATTTAATCACACATCCAAAAGTGGGTTTATCTTTATCCCTGTTCATTTCTACACAAATTAGATGAGTGAGAGAAAGAAATTCCCTCTAAACCCGTTCAGCTGCTGCTAATGATATGTTTACACAAAATGTTGTGATCACAGATTTACTTTCAGGCACATTCAGCTGTTTTACCACCACACTGTGCTGCTAACAGCTTTGTTGACACGTGTGTGAATCACGCTGAAAGTTTGATATACAAACACACTTTTGACTGCATCAAAGTAAAGGAGGCACAGCAATAGAGATTAATTTAATGAGAAACAATGTCGTCATTAAAGCAAAGAAAAGTTCAGAATTGTGTTAACAAATCTGGGTCACATACAAAAAGGTAGCAACATGACTGATTAAGAGAAAATCTAAAATCTGTCATTGACTTTTTCAGATGTGTTAATTAGAATTATGAGTTAATTAGAATTATGAAGATAAAAGTAAATATGATACAACCAGTAGATTCACATTTGTTAAAAACTGGAACGTTCTGATATGATATGTGTTTCAGAAGTCATCGATATCTTTTCCTCTGGTCTTTAAACAAGTCTGTAGAACCACCAACGTCCTTTGGCCAGAAGGGGAGTGGAGTTCTAACAGACCAAAGGCCTCATTTATAAAACTTTGCATTGAATCTTTACTAAAGTTCTACTTAAGTTCCTCAAAAATAAAAAATTAACACAAACTAATTTTCCAACCTATAAAACTCTGCTCACGCACAACTGCAACAGCTCCTGCTTTATAAATCACACCTGTCCTAGAAATGTGCTCAGGTGTTTCTGGACACACCCACATTCTGCCATAAATGGACAATGCAAATTATGAATATTGTGCATATAAATAAACCTGCTTATCGACCACATGTCACAGGTAACCATGACAACCAAGATGGAAATCCACATTCTCGTAAGTAGGCATCGCACTGTTGGAGGCAACAACATTCACAGCTCGGCAAGCAAACGTCCTGACTGAAACAATCCTGAACCTCATTATAGCTGAGTCAGATCAAAACTTATTTGTTGATAATGAATTATTTGATTTTGTAAAAAATGTTTTATTTATTTTCTTAAGCCCAGTGACTTGTTTTTCTTATTTATTTATATATATTTTATATATATACCGTATATATATATGTGGCAAAGTTCATTAAAAGTTGTTTAATGAACTGTCATCTTAAATGTTTTTATTTGTGGGCAGCACATTAGAGATAACGCTTTAGTTAGAAGCTAATGGTGGTTATATTAGAATGGCTGCAGGCTGTTGAAGGACAGATGCTCACTCTGACATTATTGACTTTAGCCACAAGGACATTTAAGAAGTCACAACGGTCAGCTACAGAGGACACGGGTATTGGAGGGACCACAGGAGAAACGATAGAGTTAGCAGAGGTGGAAAGTAACGATATAGAATGGTGATGGCGAACCAACCAGACATTGTGGTGGTGGACAAACAACAGAGGACAGCCGTTGTGGCATTCCAATACAAAGTGATGGCAACATCAGGAAAAAGGAACATGAGAAACTACTGTAGAGAAGTACCAGGGCCTCAAAGAAGAACTTGAGAAAGCCTGGAGAGTGAAGACATCAGTGGTGCCCGTGGTCATCGAGTCACTCGGGGCAGTGACCCCCAAACTAGAGGAGTGGCTAAAGCAGATCCCAGGAAAAACATCAGACATCTCAGTCCAGAAAAGTGCAGTTCTAGGAACAGCTAAGATACTGCACAGAACCCTCAAGCTCCCAGGCCTCTGGTAGAGGTATATATATATATATATTCACACATACTCTGTATATGGAGCTTGACAATGTAGAGCCCTGAAAGTTCTAGTCAGGATTCTAAAATGAATTCTAAAGGGCTGAGTAGGACATGTTGGCGCATCTGCTGAAAGCATGAATGTGCGGTCTCCGGGTCTGCAGCAGTACAGGGAGCAGCTGTACAACTCACACAGGGGGAAGTGTGGTTTCATCTTATTTCTGGGTTGGAGTAATGGCTCATGAAATAACTTATATTTAAAAAAATGACGTCTCAATCGTGTCACGGTAATATTTTATCATATAATATGCCTATCTTTGGTCTGGCAGGTATAAAATAGCATGATACAAGGCCTTTAAAAAACACGTGAAAAGTGTGTTACAGGATTCTAGACGGGAGGAGATAAATGCATTTAAAGTTCATGGTTGTGTGGCATCATGGGAGGGCGCCGTCGCTGCAGGGCGCACTCCCCCTAGTTTTTGATTTAAGTTAAAAATAACAACGCCACCTTGTCTACACAAGGAATAATAAAAACTAACATTAAAAGGACACGCAAGTCCACTCTACTAAGGAAGGAGAGACGTGGTTCCAAAAGAATGTTTCAGAGTTTACTAAAATAAAACAAGACCTTGCTAAAATAATTAAATCATTTAAACCAATTAAAACTACTAAACATCCAGGCTGAGGCTTATCAATGGGGACTGGTCAGTAACTGAGAGGCGGGACCCCAATAAAGAAAAATAAACTAAATCAAAGGCACCCCAAACAGTCGTGACCATGCATTCAGGAGTGAAGGAACCCTTGGACACAGCATACACATGAAGACGAACCGCCACCCAGAGACCTTCCAGCCACCACCTGCAGCTCTCAGCCTGTAACAGAAGATAAAAGAAATTGAGGTCTTTAATTAAAAACAGATCTTTTATTTTTTGTCCTTAGCACATTTCTCTGCGAACCCACACACAACCATACATTCCTTAGAGCAGTGTTCCCCAACCCTGGTCCTCAGGGCCCACTGTCCTGCATGTTTTCCATGTCTCTGCTTCAACAAACCTGATCTGCATTGCCTCCTCAGGAGGACTTCAAGTGCTGCAGATGCCTGTTAATCACTCATTCATTTGAGTCAGGTGTGTGGCAGCAGTGAAACACTATTGTTTGAAAGTGCAGCATGGAAAACATGCAGGACAGTGGGCCCTGAGGACCAGGGTTGGGGAACACTGCCTTAGAGCACCAAGCCTTTCCACCAGGCCTTTACCAGTCCCCCTTTCCTGGCACCGCTGGAGTCTCCTAGTGGACCCATTGACAGCAGCCCCACACGTGAGTCAGCGCTGGAGCCGGAGTCATAACAAGCCGGGTTGATCCGGAGTGAACGAGAGGTGAACACCATCAAACGTCTCGTCGGAGCCCCTTGTAGACCACCCAGGTTGGAGACTGCCATGGCTCATCAGAACAGCTGAGACACACTCAATTGTAGGTCGGCAGCACACAACAGGGCAGGGTGGAGCAGGACAACACAGAACCCCGCCACACTAAACCCAAACATAACCAGAACAGAACAGGGCCAAACAGAACAGCAGCGACTTGTGTCATGCCTCTCAATTAGGCAGATTGCAGACCGGGGAAAACTCCACCATCCCTCCCAAAGACATGGGTGACACGCCCATCATGTTTGTGATGGTTCATGCAGGGCCAAACTGGCCAATTGATAGTGCTGCAGCAAGAGAAGGCTCTGAGGGAAGTCAAACTATATATAAGCACAGCACCCTCTGCTGATGATGATTCCACTAATTGGAAGCAGGTGCTCGTGATCATCCTGCTACAGTTGGACACCAACCTTCACAGTTTGAAGATACTCACGCTGTGTGGTGAGGAGTCGTGGTAAGTTCTAGTAACACCTGAGCGCCCATGGTGTATTCCAACAGAATGGATGTTACGGGGGATAGGGAAGCTTAATGATTCCAGTCGGATGATTGGAGGAACAAACTGATGTCAGCGGGTAATGGGTAAATGAGTGAACCCACTTCCTGCCACAGCTTCCTGTGAGCATCTCCCAACCATGGACTGCTGTTCACTGCAAAGTGAGCAAGGATGAAGTCTGCTAACTTTAAAAATCAGCTGCTCTAAATAAGCCTGAAGTTCAGAGTGAAATAAGGAATTGTAATGTAGAGGTACAGTACGGTTCATTTGAAATGTTTAAAGATAAATAGTCAGCTTTTGTAATTTACTGGTGTTTTGCCACCTGTTGTCATCGATATCTGGTGGAAAAATGAAAAGGTGTGAAAAAGGTCCTCAGCAGATTACTGGAGACTCTCGTATAAAACAGGTAATGTGCCAACAGAAAGTAACACAGGTAACATGGTCACATTCCAGTATCAACATCATTATAATAAGGTAATCAGATTTATGATGTTGTGCTGGCTTGACCTTTGTTTTATTCACCAACCAGCTGACTAAAGGCAAAAGCATTTTAGTTATGTATTCTCAACTGGAAATGTTTTCATGAAAACAAAGAGTACACATGAGATGGAGGGAAAACAAAGGCAGCCTGGTTTCCAGCGTCTTTATGCATACTCTGTGTTTGGGCTTCGATTAAGGATTCAAATACGTTGCCACATTTGGTGCCCTTTCAGACTTTGACCTTTTGAGGCAAAAGAAAACAACGGCTAAAAAGTTTTCATGTTCAGGAGGTGCAATAATAGAAATAACGGAGTAGCACTTGGAAGCTGTGAAGAAATAAAGATATCCAGTTGAGCCTGGAAGAAAAATGTATGCCTGTTTTTGTGCCATGCAGCTCTTCTCTGTGACTCAGAGATCTGAGTGTTTCAATTCCCAGCAGATTCTGCATATCTCATCTGTAGTTCCTTATTTTTCTCTTGTTTAAAAAGGACAGTGCCTATTAATAAATATGAGTAATTCAGACCATTGTGTAAATGAGCTAGCTCCATTCTTAGGCTCTGGCAAGTTGATGGTTTGAAATAAAATTTATGGATTTCATGTAGGAGGCACACAACACATTGAGTTATTCTTGGACTGCACTTCATTAGGCTTTTTTGTCACTCATCCAACCATCCTCCAACACACACACACCAGACTGTCTCAGTTTGGTGCCTCAATAACATATTTTACAGGACAATTAAATATTGTATCGAATAAGGTTTTTGATCATCTTGACTGAATGTACGCACCTCAAAAATCAAACTTGGTCAAATTCCTCTGGTGGCATGCATCCCAGAAATGATCTTGGCAAACAATTGGAACTCTATCTAGAAAAATACCCTGAGACTGCAGTAAGCTACATGGAGTCAAGCCAGCAGAGACTATTTTACATTTTCTAGACAAGAGTTCATATAGATAATGGAAAAACTATAAACCAGTTTTTGCTGTTTAAGGGTGGCAGTCAGTGCGGTTACATGTGCAGTATCAACATCTAAGTCGATCCAGGTCGATCATATTGTAATAAGCTGGGAGTCTTTATCCTAGTTTACATGCGCATTAAAAAACCAACCTCTCAAATGAAGTACGTTCCACTCCGGTACAGTAGGTGACGACATGCGCCCTTTCATATTGGCATTTTTACGGTTAGCTTGTAGAAACACAAATAGAGAACAAACGCTGGTGGGAGTGAAGCAGACATAATTGAAACAGGATATGCACAATGGCTGAAGGAATGGACAACAACGCTGCAGCACAGCTTATCTGGTACGTACTGTACTGTTTGATGGTGTTACGGCTACTTCACACTGAAAGCATCAGCGGCGCGGATTGGCAGCGGGACGGTTCACTCGCGACAACTCCAGTGCACACCGGGAGAGTCAGCAGCGAAGCGAATTCACCGCTGCGCTACTCACTCAACTCGCGAGATCACAAGATCCCTCAAGACTTCAAAGGTCACGGTTTGTTTATACCGTCCGCCATTAAACCAAAAAGAAGGTAATGACGTTAGATATCGCTGTTTGATGTCATATATAATGTTTTTACTCACCACTGCCAGGATTAAAGCCATGACAAACACACCGCTGCACTTTTCGAATGATGCGGTAAGTAAATAAGCCGTGAGGTCACACATATAGACGTAATCTGCGGAAATTGATGCATCCCAGAAGCGGCACGCGGCAAAAATAGAACCCAATCCTATCTTTAGCGGCGCGGCGTGCTGCTACTGGGACGTGTCTGGAAATTGCCGCGTCGTGGCTGGTTTGTGACACCCCCATAGACTATAATGGATTCTATTTGAAGCGGCGATGTTCCGCTGCCATTCCGCTGCCGTTCCACGCCACTGATGCTTTCAGTGTGAAGTAGCCTTTACGCGTGTTACGTTGTGGTGGTGATATTATCAGAAGATCGCTACTGCGGTCATGTCACTTCCATAATGCGAGAGTCCAACTGGTTCAGCTCGGCTAACCCGTTTAAATGCACAATTAATTCAGATAACTACCGCATTATCTGGGTGCTTCACACTGATTAGAAGATGTTCACCTTCAGCCAGACTAATGCGTTTACATGCATTTAAAAAAAAAACGAAGTGAGTATTTTTAGGGAAATACTTTGGTTTTCTGATGCGCATGTAAATGCGAGTGGCTCAGGAGGTAGAAAAGGGTTTGTCTTCAAAAGTACTGAATGAATCTAATTCATGATGATGGAGTAAATGCCCTAAGGTTCTATAAGCTAATGATCATTAAGAAAACATAAATAAAATCTGCANACAAGTGCGCGCTTGTGTGTGTGTGTGTGTGTGTGTGTGTGTGTGTGTGTGTGTGTGTGTGTGTGTGTGTGTGTGTGTGTGTGTGTGTGTGATGGGGCAGCCCCATCCCTGTTAGGAGTGACTCCTGCACTCACACGGATACCCCTGCATGCATGTACATGATCAGCCAGTAACCTGCTCGTTCTGGGTACAATACACATCACTGATCAGCTGCCTTCTCCCTCCCTTCTGTGGGGGACAGGACAAGGGTGCACACTTGTTCGCGTCCCGCTGTTTAAGGGTTACAACAAACTTGAATTCAGGTGGATGGTAGATGGGGAAATGTGTGAAAATGTGGTTCTTTGTTCTAAAGGAGGGAAATCATGTTATTTACATTAATGTAAAAGTTATATATTGGAATTAATGTAAAATCTGGGGAAATGTGGGAAAATGTGGTTCGACGTTCTAAAGGAGTGAACTCATGTTAGTTAAATTAAGGTAAAAGTAATATATTTGATTCTCGGGGAATGATTAAGGGGCGGGGCGTATTTAATGGGCGTCATGGCTGCCCAGGTGTGTTTTTTTTTTTTTTT
>SSNS01000248.1:991103-1006899 GCA_006937985.1 Aphyosemion australe
AAGAGACAGTGTTTTCCCCATGCATACATGGGTTTTCACCGGCTACTCCAGTTTCCCTTCTTGTTACACCTTCTTCTGGTCCAGGAGATCCAGAAGAGCACAGGAAATATGGTGGGGGAAAACCAAAGTCCCAATAATTTCTAAAGGTTTATTTTAACAATAATATGGTTAGATGTAATAATAAATGAAGGGCGGCTCCTCAAACTCAATAGCAGGGAGGTAAAACAAGACAGAACTAAACTGATACTCAAACACTCTAAAGGTGAACTAAAATCAGGTCCACCACTAAACTCCAAACAGAGAACACTGAATGAGACTGTGGCTCAAAAGTTCTACTAACTGTCTTAAAGGAACATGGGGCAGGATCTTTAAAAAATCTGTAAAAAATTAAACATGTATGTTCATTTTTTCAAAGCTAATGGGTGATGAAGCGTTATAAACCTAAAAGAATGAGGCCACCCATGTATCGTTCCATTTTCTTGAACAGGCTATTTGCTGCAAAATGCGCTGCAGTTCGGTCACGAATTTCCCGCGCTGCCCTACGGATGTGGCGTCAATTGACACTGCTTGCGCGTTCACGACAGCTTCAAAACAGAAAGAAAATGTGTTCGACACTGCAGATCGGTAGGTGGCGCTGTTGCACCTTAAGTTGCTTGCCAACCGCCAAACTCCAAAAGAAGAACTGTGGGAATGGATTCTACTGCAACCAGCAAACGACCAAGCGTGGCACAAAGGAAGTTTATTCAGCAGCATCTCGTGAGTCAAAAACCAAATATGGTAAAAGACAGGCAGGGACCTGAATCTATATCGGATACGTGATTGACGAATGGAGGCTGCTTCAACTATATCTGGGACTCAAAAAGGATGCTGCCATGGCTCATTTCCTAGTGAGCAGGTAAGAAACATTATAGGTTGTGTTTAGAGATGATGACAATGATCTGACCTCACCGATGACTCAGAGAGAGCTAGCGTGCAGTAGCATTAGTTGTGATCATGCTACAGTAGTAGCATTAGCTGTGATCAGGGCTGCAGCGTGGATTGCTTCGCCGCAATATTGTCAGTGAGAGCGGCGGGGAGTTGCCTTTTCAGCGTGAGATATTGGAGGTGTGGCGTGAGAGCGTGTGAAGAGGGTCAGGTAATGGTATTTTTGTGTTTGTGTAACATAGCCGTCTGTGCTCGCTCCCGTGCTGGGCTGCAGTTACTCGCAGAGCCAGGCGCGTCGCTCGTGAGCATCGTTTCTTTTTTCCTGCCTCTAGTTCCTTTAATGACAAACTAAACAAAGCATGTTCAACACTATCAGTTATCTAGTTAGAACAAAAGTTACTCTTAGCAAAAAAAAACACTATACAGCCAAGGAGAATAAAAGCCCTAAACCAAACTCCTTTAGCTAAAACAAAAGGCTAGAATAACTAACACCAAGCCAGAGGGAAAACAGACTAATTTAGAGTTCATCATGCTGAAACAAACTGCAACCCTTACCTCTACTTCACACTGGAAGCATCAGCGTCGTGGAGCGGCAGCAGAACGGTTTACACGTGAGTTTCGCTGCGTGCCAGTGCACATCAGGAAAATCTCAGCCACAAAGCGGCATCTCCGCCATGCTCCTCGCTGGACTCGCGAGATCACAAGATCCCTCGAGACTTCAAAGGTCACTGTTTGTTTATGCCGTCCGCCATTAAACCAAAAAGAAGGAACTCACGTTTGATATCAACGCTGTTTGATGTCATATAACGTTGTTCTTCTCAGGATTAAAGCCATGAAAAACACCGCTGCACTTCTCGAACGATGCAGGGATTAAATAAGCCGTGAGGTCACACGTATATACGTAATCTACATGAAATTGCATAGACTTTTATTTAGAAAATTACCAGAGGTTTTCCACTGAAACCGCATGTGATTTCCTGTCTAGCCCTATGTTAACTGCAGAAATTGACGCATCACAGAAGCGGCTCGCGTCAAAAATAGAACTTGATCCTATCTTTAGAGGCGTGGGGCGGCGTTCCGCTTCTAGGACGCACCTGAAAATTGCCACATCGCGGCTGGTTTGAATCACCCCCATAGACTATTATGGATTTTATTTGAAGCAGCGATGTTTTGCTGCTGTTCCACGCCGCTGATGTTTCCAGTGGGAAGTAAGGGTTAGACAGACAAACACGACGCCTAGAAGAAAGGCAGACTAGCTCTGAATTCCTCCCCTCTGGAGAAGCTCTTCCTTAAAAAGGCTCAGCGGCTGAGTGCTGATTTGTTGCAGCTGGTGCAGCGCCACAGCGTGCCTCTCCCCATGGTGCTGAAAAGGGCCGGACTGGAAAAGATCTCATCCTGTGATGGACTGGAGCCCAGACCAGGATGAGATCGACACCGGCTGTCCGTGGCCCTACCGAGGAATAAGTGGGTGCAGGAGCTGAATGAGTGAGTGAGGTGTGGACAGGGATAATTCAGCACTACATTAATAATATTCTCTCTTGAATATGTTGATGAAATACAAGGTTGATAGACTAATGGTAAAAATGTCTTTATTATTACTTTGTGTTAAATTCTTGATTAGTTCAAACCCTCCAGGTGCAATGACCAGGCAGTCGAGTCACTCGAGTACTTTGTTTTACTATTAAATGAGAATATCAGAGGCATTAATGACTGTTGATGCAGTATGGTGGAGTAGAGAGAGCACGGTTCCTTATGGAAAAAAGTTGGGATGTTTCTATGTGGAGTTCACATCAGTGGGATTTTTTTCTGATTTCCTCCCACAGTTCCCCGGAGTTTCCTGACCAGCTCCTGTCACAGAGAAATGTAGCTTTACTTTTTCAGACTAATATTTGCATGCATGAAAATGCATGGAAAACGAGGGATCCAATCTGATGTTCAGTTTCAAACAAATGAATAAATACAGAATGCAAACACTAGAGTAAATTAAACTGAAATAGACTGGCGTGATGGAAAGGACAACTTCAGTTTCAAAGAGGTCAAATCTAATGCATCCCTCAGCATATGGGACACCTTCACAGTTTATGGGAGAAGCCCTGAGGGAGAAGGCCAGCCTACGTTGCTGCTCTGTGTGCATCAGGGAGGCCTGCGCCCTTCATTTCCAGACAGTATGCCCTTTTTAAAATACAATGAGTGGATGAGTGGCAGCCTCACAGCCCTCTGTCCCTTTGCTGCCTTTGATTACAAACACAACCTCATTTGGACTCATTGTGCCTACATGAACATGGACTTCTCCAGCATCAGCTTGTACTTTAGAAGAGAGTTATGTTTTCATGATATGACGGAGGAACCCAAACTTCTTCCTGAGTTTTCTGCTGATTGAAACAATTTTATGCTCAGCAAAAACCAGGAAGTTCTACGGTCTCTGGGCAGAAATGATTTTAACCAGTTAGTTAAATAACTAGTCAGAATCACCAGATCATAGAAAACAAACGAGAGGATGAATCCAGAATTAGTTTGATCCACTAAGCAGAGTAGCCTTTCCTTCAGGCGTTCTCTCACTCGCTGATTCATTTACATGGAAACATGGAAATTAAAACTGAAAATGAACTCATTAAAATCTCACAGAAATGTTTTTGAATATTTTTCAAGCAGAATAATTTAAAAACAAATTAGTGAAACCTGTCTGGACTACAGTGATGGATCCCTCAACTTCATATCTGGTTGCTCAACATGAGGAGGGGTCCAGTGGCTGGGGAGAGAGGAGGTGGTGGTTGTCAAACATGTGGCATGTTCCCTGGGACCCCAGACAGAGCAGCACCCAGCGCCTCTTTCTCAAGACATTTCTGCTTTCAATGAGAACATCCTCAGACTGAGCAAAGCTGCTGACTCCTAACTTTAGTGTGGGTGAGCCCCAGAAGAAGAAAGCATCAGACTTCAATCAAGTGATGTCTGTATCTGTCAGTGAGACTTGTCACCTGTCCACAGGTATTCTAGCCCAGTCCCCATGACAAACTGCTCCAGCTGTCTTAGACCTGAAGAGTTTCTTAGATGTTTCAGCTCCTTCCACAGATATTTAACAGGATCTAGATCAGGGTTCATGAAAGGCCACATCAGATTAGGGCTGAGTGATATGAACCTGCACAAACGTCCCCCCAAAAATTAAAAACGGATAAGTTTGGGGTAGAACATCAACGCAGAGACTTTTATGAATCTAGAGAACAAATTTTCTGTAAGTTTTGTCAGCACACGATCAACCGGACATGTGATGACTGCGTATTGACTGTATATTATTGATATAAACTTTACTGAGTCATCTTTTGTCTTGTTTAAAAACATATGGATATTTGTTTAAACTCCAAATATTGTCATGTCCTACTTCGGACTAGTTCAGTGTTTGGTTCTGATCCATTCTTGGTGTTTTTAGCTGTTTTTTGCATTTTTGCACCCGTGTCCAGGCAGGTTGTCTACAGTCCCATGGACAGAGTCTTTACCTTATGCCAGGTCCACACTGGAAGCATCGGCAGCATGGAATATGAGGAAGCCTCACCTCATCGGGCCGAGCTGTCCCTTCCTTCAGTCTGATGTGGTACAAGCTCTGGGTTTGCAGCGTATAAAACAAACTGTTGAGTAACCCATTAAGCTTATCTAAAAACCCACAGTGGAGTGTTTGCTGTCTGCAGCAGGACAAACGTAATGCTTTATGATCCACAAATAATGCATGAGAGAAACTGTAACTGAAGGCCGTGAGCTGGAACTCTGACTGTCCACACGCTCGTTGTCAGGCATTAATAATGCAGTGAAGTAAACTGCAGTAACTATTAGCCAGTGGGAGGACTTCTAGATGTCAGCCACTTTTTTCAGTCCATCAACAGCCTTGGCCTGCAGGTGCTTCCTCACCCTTCCATAATGGCTCCTTGTCTTGTTTTTGAGGGATTCATCTACGGCTTTGGTGTTTCTCACTAACCCAGCTGCTGAACTCCATGTGATAATGATATTTTGAATTCAAAGTAACAAAGATACTAGATGTTATCTTTTTTTTAGCTTCAAATGTAAGGAGGTGAGAATGTGGGCTCGTGACAGTCACCATGTTTGTGCTGATTACTGAATTTCTGCAGGTTTTTTAAAGAGAAATTGTTAAAATGTTATGAAATAACCTGTTCTCTATTTTCTAACCGCCTCATTCAACATTATCTGACAGAATAAAGAATAAATTCACATCTTATGAAGTCAGAGAGCAAAAACGGTTCACACAAACAGAGCAGGAGAAGCAACAGCGAGGTTATCACTTCCTTACCTGGACAGAGGAGTTCTAATTCACCACAGGTGACATCTTGTCTGACATCAGTGTATTTTGTTGGCAGGAACAACAAATTGATTAAAACACTTGTTTTAGTTTCTGTTTCATAAGCTGAAAATCACTGATCTCCTGTGAAACACAGGCCTCATGAACAGAAACAATGAGTATTAAATAATGGCCTGAGATAAATGTACATCTCCACAGCTTAATGAATGCAGATCTATGAGAGGAGCGCTGGCATACAGAGTGAGGGGATTTTCTTTTATAAAGTATTGAAAAGTGATGCAGATATTTCTGGCACAGCGTCCACCTCCAGGGAAAAGCTCCAGCAGCAGTTGTGGTTTGTTGCTTTGTTCAGTCATCTGTTGGCACATTACACAACTGGAAGACGTGTGTGGTGAGAGACATATCAGCATTAAAAACAGTTCTGCCTGTTTCCATAATCTAGATGATCCATCTCGACTTGTCTCATCCCACCTTCTTCCACGTATCTGCTGCTCTTTTCTTAACTCTCGGTTCTTGGTCTTTTCTTTGGAATTCTTTAAAACTAAACCTCAGTGAGACTGAAGGTCTCGTCTGATTGGGAGCCGCCAGGGCAAGGCCACCGTCAGACTACCTAACTCTGGGTACCATAACCTTTGGGGCCACTGAGGGCCACACCAAAATCAGGAAGGCATATAGGAGAACTCTGGGACATGGAGGCACCAGATCTGAGTCACTATCTCCAGGTGAAGCTGCAATTCCATCGCCAGGGGGCTGCTAATGGAGAGTAGGTCTGCCTCACGGCCCAGGTAGCCAGGGACGTACGCTGCTCTGAGTGACAGAAGATTCAGATTGTGCCTCTCAGTGCGCCGCAGGGCAGTTATGGCTACATTTTAGCTCATCACCATCAGCGTGTGAATGTGTGTGTGAATGGTTGAATGATTCACTGAAGTGTGAAGCTCTTTGGTGTCCTCTGACTCAGTAAGGCGCTACACAAGTGCAGGTCATTTATCATTTACCGCTGTAGCAATGCGTGAGAGTCCGATTCAGCAGAGGGAGGGAACATGTTCCTCCCTGCTTGTTTATATATGACACCACCGCTGAGGCCTTACTTCTCCCTATAGGGCAGCGCTGTGAGAAGCCTACAGGATATAATTCGTTGTGAGCCAAACCTCGCTCCGGAGGGGACCAGCAGACTATTCGGGGGGACCTGTGCCCCAAGGTCCACCAAGCGCATAGCCTGGTAGGTCTGGATAGAGGTAGCCTGGGCCCGATAAAGCTTCTCCAGCTGTTCTTCAGGGCTGCAAGAGCTAACACCAGTGAGCAAGTGCCTTCACGTACACTTAGATCATCACAGCAAGACATACTAGTCGTTCCACATGTGTAAAGCTCGTGGAGGCCGGGCTTTCTCTGTTCTGGCCCCTAAGCTGTGGGTTGACCTTCCACTCGAGGTTATACAAGCACCGTCACTGCCGGTTCTTAAGACGTTCCCACATGTATTATTATTTGTTTGTTTGTTTTTTATTATTATTATTAATAATAATAATAATAATAATAATAATGTTATTATTGGGTCATTTTAATCTTAACTACAAAACATCTAAAAAATTTGGACTACTTCTGTTGCTAACGTGATTATAGCATTTATTTTACCTCTGAACGATTGAATCTGCCTTAAAATGATTTCTCTCTTATAGAATGTGTTCTACACATCACACTGGGCCTTTGCCTTGTCCTAATTAACCCCAAAACGTTGGCTGCCCCGAGACAGGTCCATTATTCCAGCATGACAACTCCACAATGAGCAAATTCACAAAGTTACAAAAAAAGTCAACGTGCTCACTACAGAAAGCTTGGCAGACATGTTCACACCAAAACACACACACACACTTTAAAGAACATTTAAAAACAATCATTCAGATGCGTTTAAATGCCTGGGTCAGCACTGACATGAGCATGAACCCCTGAAATGTCACGCTTCATTAAACTATAGGAAGAAGATATTTTGTTTAGATTCATCTCACTGGCTGTCACTGGTGCACATGGGAAAGGAGGAAATGAAGCTGTGACACATTCTGTTAGAGGAGAACAACAAATGTCAAACCCTGTATGCAGATTTAATTCCTCCGCGTCACATGGGACTCGCATGCCTGTGTGATTTTGGACAGCATCACAGTGACAAAGGCAAGGCCAGAATTTAATGGAAAAAATACAGAGAGAAGCATCCACAGGGCTGCACATGCTGAATGTCACCACTGACACCGGTGGCCCTAATCAGGCCATGTGGAAATCCTTTGGGGTCGACCATAATAAAACATTAGAGTCACATCCAGAAACAGCAGCTCTATTTCATGCCTGATGTCCCACGTCTTGGAAAAAATCTAAAGGGTGCCCTTGTCCATGAACAAATGTTCATAATTCCAAAGGATATTATGATGGTGTGTGTGTGGGTGGGGTGGGGGCGCTATGGATGTAACAAGGTTTCAGTGGTCCCTATTAAGGTCTTAGTGACCTTTCAAGAAAGGATGGCCTTAAAAATAGCCCCTTCTCTGTCTGCTGCAGCCACTGAGCCAAGTCACTAATAAAACGAAGGTTGGTCTTCCTCATGTGTGTTCAGTTCATCAATAACGTGTTTGACTGATGTACAATACAGCAACAAAACCGCCTTCTTGATTTGATCACGTCGTCTCAACATTCAGTACCGCTGTAAGCAGGTATGGAGACGAGCTACCTGACCTTCCTCTTGCATCACTCTGGAACGAAGACTAATCACAATGGAGGAAGAACAGGTTTGTGTTGTCACAAAGCTAGATTTGCCAGAACCTGCTAGAACTTCAAAGGTGCAACGAAGCAAAAATATGGAGATATTTTTATTTACTGCAAGCATGTCTTATGTATCACAAGAACTCCTGCTTTCTGCCCTGTATAGGAAACCACTAAACATTCACTTTCAACACTCAAGATTATTGACAAATAAACAAACTAAAAGTTGAATCACTATAAACTAATTACACATGCATGAACAAAAATGTTTCTCTTCATGTAGAACCAAAAACCTGTAAATACAATAGCAAACAGGGCTGTCTCTAGCTTTTTGAGGGCCCTATGCAATATAAAGTCAGGGGCCCATTCTTAATGTGCTATGATATTAGAAATTTGAACCTTCTGGGTTCTTCAAACAAAAATATAAAAGAAAAAATTCAATTGGCCAAAAATCATATTTTACATTGTTGGATCTCAACAAGTAGAGCTTATCAATGTGCAACAAGAAGAAATGGGGTAGAGACAAAACATTTATTCAGTGTGCAATTTTATGAAAACAACGCTTAAAGCTGTTAGAGGAAATTTGGAAAACAAATTAGCTTAAAATATTTTTTCATGCCCCCAATGTTCTAACGTTGTATAGCTATAAATATGTTGTGAAGGTGAAAAACAAAAAAAATTAATAAAGTGGTTCTCCACTCATCACACACTCACGTATTTATCAACAGAACACCACTGGTGTGAGAGGTTCTCCGCTCAATAATATCAGAGAAGGAGAAACAGCCGGCTGCTACCACTTCAACTTTAGGACAAACTACAAGAGTCCCAAAAAGAAAAATACCATTTGAAGAGCGTAATTAGAAGAGAAATAAAAACAAGGATACATGTATATACACATAGGCAGTAATCTAGTATTGTAATCTTAGATCACTAAAAAAACACAAATAAAAGATGAAAACAAACTTGGTACCAGCACTATGCAGCATACTGTAAGAGACACAGACAACAGTGAGAATCCGGTATTGCACAAGTATAGAACACATGAATATTGCATTGGTGTTATTGTGTACCAGGATGATACCAGTACAGCTTAAACTGAACAGTTATACACTCTTACAGCAGAGGGAATGAAGGATCTGCGATAGCGCTCAGTTTTACATCTGGGATGTCTCAGTCTACCCCTGGAGGAGCTGTCCATGATCTCCACAGTGGAGTTCAGTGGGTGGGAGGGGTTTCTTAAGATGGAGGTCATCTTCCCCAGCATCCTCCTTTCACATGTCTCCTCAACAGAATCCAGCGGGCAGCCCAGAACCGAGCTAGCTTTGTTAACTAGCTTGTTCAGTCTCTTTCTGTCTCGGTCAGAGCTGCCTGCACCCCAGCAGACCACATCAGAATGAATAACAGAGCCAACAACAGAGTGATAAAAGGATTTTAGCAGCTGGGATTTAACTCCGAAAGACCTCAGCCTCCTCATGAGATGGAGGTGGCTTTGGCCCTTCTTATACAGAGCATCTGTGTTGTGGGACCAGGTCAGTTTACTGTTGAGGTGAACACCCAGGTACTTAAAGGTGTCCACCACCTCAATGTCTGGACCCTGGATGTTTACTGGTGAGTGAGGAGGAGTGTTTCTCTGGATGTCAATCACCATTTCCTTTGGTTTACTGGTGTTCAAGCGAAGTCCACAAAGTCCATGATGACTGACCTGTATTCCTGGTCGTCCCCCTCAGACACACAGCCGACAATGGCCGAGTCATCAGAGAACACCTCGAGGTGACAGCTGCCGGTGTTGTAGGTGAAGTCCGAGGTGTAGAAGGTGAAGAGAAAAGGTGAGAGCACTGTACCCTGTGGAGCTCCGGTGCTGCACACAAACAGCACTGGACAAAAGATGTTTGGACCTAGAAAACGGCGACTGGTGTTTAGCGCTCTCTTGTTTCCTCTGGTATTGTCGGTTTCTGGTTCCGGCAGAAGTGTCTCAGGGAAGATACCCGAGGGAAGGGGTGAGTGTTCCGTGACCATGTTTGTATTCAAAACCTAGCTTGTTCTGTAGATTCACTAAAGCAGCTTTAAAGATGAAACGTGTGTGATTAAAATGCTATAAAACCAACATTATGTGTAGTTTAAGATAAAACTGTCTGAAAGAGTTATTCAGCAAGGCAAAACATGCCCAAGTAAAACATTTAAAATGATGGCGTTAAAAACAAAGTATATGATAAAACCACAAGCAAAAGGACAAGAGTAAACAATAAAAAACAGTTGAGAATAAAACAAGAACAATAACTACTACAATAAACCAGATAAAAAAGAACAGATATACAACTCAACTATTGTTAAATGGTAAATGGTAAATGGCCTGTATTTGTATAGCGCCTTCTTAGGGTTCTACAACCCCCCAAGGCGCTTCACAACACAATCAGTCATCCACCCATTCACACACACACGCACACGCTGGTGGGGATGAGCTACAACGTAGCTACAGCTGCCCTGGGGCGCACTGACAGAGGCGAGGCTGCCGAGCACTGGCGCCACCAGTCCCTCCGACCACCACCAGCAGTTAAAAGCCAAGTCATATAAATAAGTTTTTAGTTTTGACTTAAAATGCTCCATGCTTTGAGAGGTCCTCAGTTCTAGGGGCAGACTGTTCCAGAGCCTAGGGCCAGCCACAGAAAAAGCTCTATCCCCACGGGACTTGAGACGAGCTTTTGGGACCACTAATAGTGACCTCAAATTCCTGGCAGGAGTGTAGATGGTGAGTAACTCATCAATGTAGGGTGGAGCAAGGCCAGAGAGAGATAAAAAACAAAAAGCAAAAGTGTAAAATGGATCCTATACTGAACGGGAAGCCAGTGAAGGGAAGCAAGCACCGGTGTGATGTGATAACGCTTCCTTGTACCTGTTAACAAACGGGCTGCTGCATTTTGGACCAACTGCAGACGATGCAAAGTGGAGTGTTCCAGACCATAATAGAGGGAGTTGCAGTAGTCCAGCCGACACGAGACAAACAAATGGATAACTTGTTCCAAAACATTTGCTGGTAAATATTTTTTAACCCTTGCCATTTGCCTTAAGTGATAGAAGCCAGACTGGACCACTGCACTCACCTGTCTATCAAGTTTAAAAGAACCATCAATAAAATGCTGATAAGGGGCCAAGGGGACTCAGCCCCATTTACAAGATCTTGTCTGCCAAAGACTAAAAGCTCAGTTTTGAGGTTGTTCAGTTTCATAAAATTGATAGACATCCACTGCTTTACATCCATTAAGCAGTCCATTAAGGACGCAACAGATGGCGGGATGAGTGGAAGATAAACCTGAAGATCATCTGCAAAACAGTGGAAGGTGATGTTATGTTTGGTGAAAATAGAACCTAATGGCAAGATGTATAAAGAAAAAAGCGTGGGCCCCAAGATGGACCCTTGTGGAACACCACAGGTGCTGTGTGTGATGTGAAAGCCCCCAAGTTTACAGAGAAAGAGCTGTCCTGTAAGTAAGATGTAAACCATTTAATGACCATGCCCCTAAGGCCCACACATGACTCCAGACGAGACAGCAGAATGCCATGGTCGATAGTATCAAATGCAGCAGATAAGTCCAATAACAACAGAGCAGCCGAATTTCCAGAATCACTGATGACCAACAAATCTTTAAAAACCTGTAAGAGTGCACTTTCAGTGCTATGCTTTGACTTGAAGCCTGATTGAAATTTTTCAGAAATACAATTTAAGGTTAAATAATCCTGTAGTTGGGAATTAACCACATTCTCTAAAACCTTTGACAAAAATCTGAGCTTAGAAATTGGTCTATAATTAGAAAGGCAAGTAGGATCCAGGCTCTGCTTTTTTAAAAGTGGAGTCACTGCAGCTTGTTTAAAACACTGTGGAACACAGCCTGAGATAGGGAACAATTGACTAGCCGAAGGACAGAAGAGGAAACACTACTGAAAGCCTGCTTAAGGATAATAGGTGGAATGCAGTCCAGTGGGCAAATAGAAGGCCTTAAACGATGAATAATGACTGATAGTTCCTCCAGAGATACCGGTTGAAATTGGCACCAGGATGTTGTACAATGGGGAAAGGAACTAGGATCTAAAACAGAAGGATTATAAATTGAAGATCTAATCTGTGTGATTTTATCTGAGAAAAAGGTCAAAAAGCTGTCACATAGTTTCTGAGAGGGTATAATACCACTGGCATTATTAGGATCCACAATACTGTTAAACGCTCTAAACAGTACCTGAGGTCTATGGCTATTTGTGGAGACAAGATTGCAGATGTACTGAGATTTTGCTAATTTAACTGAGTTCTGATAATCAGACAAACACTCCCGCAATGACATCAGAGACACATGTACTCTGTCTTTTTTCCACTTCCTTTCAGCGCGTCTGCAATCCCGTCTACAGGAACGTGTGACGTTATTCAGCCAAGGTTCTGGATTTTTCTTGGGGCGCATAGCTTTCAGTGGGGCCACAGAGTCCAAGATGTCCAAACACATGGAGTTAAAAGAGTCAGCTAAGACGTTAACACAGTCAGAGTCCATGATTCCAGAGGTCGGGAAAGCAGCAGAAAAGGCAGAGATGGTTGCTTCATTAAAAAATCTTTTCCGTACTGGAACAGCAGACTTATCCACAGGACCATGTATATCCAAGTTAAAAAGCACCGGAAAATGGTCGGAGATGCCATGATCAGCAATATCAGTAATACTTATATCTAGGCCATTCGATAAAACCAAGTCCAACATATGGCCCTTTTCATGAGTAGGACCAGTAACCCACTGGACTAGGTTAAAAGAGTCAATGATGTTTAAAAACTCCTTAACCATGGGTCTGGCATCACAGCATAAATGAAATCTCCAACAATCAAAAATGCATCATAGTTAAGAGCAATTTCAGCCACAAAGTCTGAAAACTCCTTGATGAAGTTTTTATTAATTTTAGGAGGACGGTAAATGAGAGCACAAAAAACTGTCGGAGGCAGACGGAGCTCAAAGAGTTGGATTTCAAAGGTAGAGGGCTCAGATTGGAAAGATTTGTGACAGCGGAAATTATTTTTATAGACCGTTGCCAGCCCCCCGCCCCTGCCAGAAGTCCGAGGTGTATTAAAAAAGGAGCAATTGGGAGGAACAAGTTCAGAAAATAGCATAGTTTCTCCTCCTTGAACCCATGTCTCACACAAAAAGAAAAAATCCAGCTGTTGCGTTTTAAAAAAGTCGTTGAGAATAAAAGTTTTATTTACCAGCGATCTGGAGTTGAGTAGAGCCATCTTGATCACAGAATCCTTCTTAATTAGACGATTTCGGGGCAAGGAGCGGAGGTTTGTAAAAACTACGCCACGTCTACCATGACGTGGCCTCTTTAGCCGGTAGGATCCCATCATCCACCGGCCCAAATAATCCACCTCTATAAAATAGCGCAAGTAACACATTTAGAACATATAAAAACAGAAAAAATCTAGGAGCTGAGAGACGCATCACCGTGCCCACTGCTGGCACCATCATTCTCTCTCTTTTCATCAGAACTTTCCCTAGACTCTAGTCCATGAAAGTAATATGAAGATTGAACACAATAAATGGCACAAGGTATAAACAGGATGTCATACAGATCAAGCCTATATGGCAACTTGGGAAAAGCACAACCATATAACCAAGTACCTGTCAGAAATAAGAACAGGTCGAGCTGGGGTCACAATATTTAGACCAATGCACATCAGTTAGTTTATACATGTCACAACCACATGCCGTCTGAATCAGTGATGCATCATGCTGAATGTTTTCTATAGCAACAGACCGATATTTACATTTTGACTCACCCACTAAAGCGGCATCAGGACCTTACAATAATTGACTGGGAGTTTTTCCACCTAGAGAGAAGCAAGAGAAAAGAAAAGAAAACATCAAACCTGCAGAAACCCAACAGCCCCATCGTTGACACCGCTCCACACTATAAACACTCCTCTGATTCAAACCAAACTCTTTTAATGAGATGTACAGCGAGACTCTGAACTGGAGATGTCACAGAAGAGGAATGTGTTGGAACGTACCGAACTTCATCAGTCGCAGGTTTGTTTTTCACAAACATACATTAGACTGCAGAGTTCCTGAAGCGGCTGTTCATCTGAACAAATAAAGCTTCACGTTCTGTCAGCGGTAATGGGGAAACGATTGGTGAAGTGACTCTTTAAATTGAGTGAAAAGGCCCAGGTTTATCAGAGCTCAGCGTGGGCTCACCCCACCAGCTTCTTTATACCAACGCAATTTACAACAATGACAAGTCATTTTCTGCTTATCTTAATGAGAATGTCAGTATTTCAGCTGTGCTGGAGATCAGGGTTTACCTCGAGGAAAACTGCAGTATTACAAACACTTTCACTTATAAAAGTGTGTGGCAGCAGACCTCGAGGACTCTCAGCACTTCCTACTACTTTTTAATTAGGAAAAAATATCCTGTTTGTGTTATTCTATAAACGTTTGGCCCCGATGATGGAATTTTGAGCGATTTCTTCCTTCGTCACTCTAAATAGATATTTCCTCCTCACCGACCAATCGTGCTGCAGTAAGAACAGGATCATCTGTTTGTTGGCTAAACGTTGAGGGTGAGATGGTTCTGTTGGACTCATGGATTTGATAAGATGACTTTTGTCTTAAGTCATAATGAATGTCGTTTTTAAACAGCGGGTTCTAAACCCCAGTCAAACAGCCTTGTTCCCAGAGTGCAGACGTACTTTACATTCAGTGATTCAACTCCCTAGTCCCTGCTGGGGAAGCCCTGCTGAGCTGACACAGGTTCAGTGGAATACTAATGAAAAACAAATGAAAGGGTGATGTGTGCATTTCAGTTTTAAACAGGCCTGTGAAACTTTGTGAACTCATGAAAAGATCTGGAACAAGTTGGTCTGTTTTCCAAATTAAATCTATAAAAACAGAAGTGATGCGGTTGATTTAAATTACAGGTTTAAGCTCGGAAAAGTAATTAGCTGTCTGTTTCACTTTAGACTACTTTCATTCAACTGAAATTATAAACTACAGAAATAAGTGGAGATGAAAATAAGTGTGGCATCATGTTGATGGAATAAATAATGTGTATTCAGTAAGATGACAGCAGCACACGTTAATCATTCATGAGTCTGAAGCCTTACATCACACAGTAGTGTTGGGATGGAATAGAAAGTACCGATCCTGAGAGACAAGCCAATAAACGTCAGATCAGAGTAAAAAAATTATTGATGCTTTGTGTCAGGAACTGGCTGGGCTGGACTGAACAGACAACAGCTTAGGTAGGAATGTGGAGTGTTCTATTACCCAAGCGCGGAAAACTGACACTGGGTTGAAACAGATGCAGATTAATATAGGAAGCCGCGGCGCTCAGCTCGAATGGAAACAAGCGTGTGTGCAGTTCCAGAAATGAAAAGAGCGACTTACCCCCGGGAGTCGACATGCTGGACTGGAAACTGACTGGACAGCCTCGGCTCACAGGCGAGCAAACTCCGCTGGGTCATCAGAGGGCTCAGTCATCCTGGAACAACTCTAGAAGCGATTGGGACGCTGGTTGAGTCAGAATGCTGACGCAATGACTGAGCCATGATTTGAGATTCTCACTTCCTGAAATACCCCACGCAGGTCACGTGGCCAGGAAGTCCGGTGCGGGGCATGATGGGATGTGGAGTCTAGCTGGTTATGGCTGAGGGGAATGACTGGAGATGATGCAGGCTGGTTACTGGTGAACTGGGGCAGGTTTGGGTCTGAGGTGGGGAAGTTCAGGGATGATCAGAACTCGGGAGGAGGTCGAGGAGCCAGGATCGTAACACTTTAAAGGTGGAATATGGAACACAAACACCAAAGC
>SSNS01000249.1:0-45071 GCA_006937985.1 Aphyosemion australe
GGTTCCTGGGGGCTGTGAAGCGTGAGGAGAGGGCAGAGTAGGTCTGGGTGAGCTGGAGGAGGATGGCGAGGTCAGGTGAGCGGCTGAGAGCGAGCGGCCAGGGGAATAGCAGTATGACGTGGCGTGCAGGTATCCGGTCAGGTATGAAGTAGAGGTGAGATGATGCTGAGAACCTGGAGGAAGGACAGGCAGGTTACTGAATTGGCAGGAGACAGGTTTGCAAGTGCAACAAACTATGGCAGACAGGTCAGAAGGCTAGAGCTACCCAAACTGAGTAATCATCCGGCGTGGTGTTGAGTCACACTGCTCCTTAAATCCCCTGGGCCTTGATGACAGGATTAGCTGCAGCTGGGAACTCTCAGACACGCCCACCTGCAAACAAGACTCAGACACGGGTAGCTCACCCAGGACCATGACAGTTGGTGAATCTACTACTGATTTTAGCTTGGGGATTAAGAGAGGTAGGATCTCTGGAGGAGTTGCAATTTTGTGGAAAAAGAGCCTTGACTTAATGATAAATGTTATTAGATTAGATGTTGATTGGTGTATTGCCATCAATGTGAAACAGAAGGATAAAGATTTTATTATTTTAAATGTTTATGCTCCTTATGAATGCTCTCAAAATGAAGAGATTTATTTAAATAAGCTTGCTTTTATTAGCACCTTCATACAAAATGCGGTATCCCCTAGCATTTTTGTACTTGGAGATCTAAATGCAGACATTTCTGATAAAAAGTCAGTGTTTGCCAGGCACTTATCATATTTTTGTTCTGATAATGGTCTTATTATGTCTAGCAAAGTATTTTTGCCGGTGGATAGCTTTACATTTATAAGTGAAGCTTGGCATACTGTGTCTTGGTTGGACCACTGTATTTCTACAGCTGATGCTCATGCAGCTTTGGCAGACATTAATATTTTATATACATTGTCTAGTGTGGACCATATTCCATTTGAAATAATTATTAGGTCTTCATTCATTCCTGAAACTGCTGCTTCTGTTGATTATCCAATGGAGGAATACCTTAACTGGTCTTCTCTGCCTCCAGATGATCTTGCACGATATTATGATCTCAGTGAACATTTGTTAAGCAGGACTGTTTGGAGTAGAGAAGCTATTGGGTGTTCTGATAGTAATTGTTCCAATCCAGAGCATATTGCTGTCATAAAAACCTTCTACGGTGATATAGTGAAAGCGCTTCTTGATGCGAGCAGTTTCTTTGTAAAATGTAGAAAGAAGCATAAAATTAGACCAGGTTGGAACACATTTGTATCTCTTTGTCATGCAGATGCCAGAGAAGCCACCTCTCTTTGGGTTCTAGCTGGTAAACCTAGGCAAGGTCCTGTATTTGAACATAAAAAGGTCACTAATGCTAAATATAAATATGCCATCAGATTCATTAAAAGGAATGAGAAGATATTGAGAGCAGATTCTCTGGCGGCTAAACTGTTACAGATGGATGGTAAAGAATTTTGGAATGAAGTAAAAAAGGTTAAAAGCTGCAAACCTTCCTTGCCCTGCACAATTGATGGGGTTTCTGGGTCTGATAAGATTGCAGAGCTCTGGCAACGGAATTACAGTAGATCATTTAACTGTGTGCCGAGTGATTACCTTAAGGTTGGTAGCGTTGACTCGGTGAGTCCTATTACAACTCATGAAGTTCAGCAAGCTATAATCAAATTGTCTGTAGGTAAGTCCCCTGGCCCAGATTTGGTCTCTGCTGAGCACCTTCAGTTTGCCAGTATTAGGCTTATGCCCCTTCTAGCTCTTTGCTTTACTGCCTTCATGTTCCATGGTTTTATTCCAGATAACATGATGAATGTACGTTTGGTTCCAGTTATAAAGGATAAAACAGGGGAAATTGGAAGCTCTGACAATTATAGGCCCATTGCTCTTGCAAGTATAATGTCAAAAACTTTAGAGCATATAATACTGTCCAGGATAGAGACGTTTATAAGATCGACTGATAATCAGTTTGGTTTTAAGCCCAAACATGGTACTGACATGTGTATTTATGCCCTGAAAGAATCGCTGAGTAATTATTTATCTAAAAATTCAACTATGTTTTTGTGTTTTTTGGATGCCTCTAAGGCCTTTGACCGTGTGAATCACCGTACACTTTTAAGTAAGCTGGTCAAAGCTGGTGTGCCATTGGAAATAGTTAGGTGCCTGTCTTACTGGTATGCAAATCAATCCCTTCAGGTTAAATGGGCTGGCAGCTTGTCTGTACCATTTAATGTTTGTAATGGTGTGAGACAAGGGAGCATTTTAGCTCCGGTTTTATTTAATTTTTATATGAATGATCTCTCTCTGCAGTTGTCTCAGTGTAAAACTGGGTGTATATTTGGTGATGTATTATTGAATCATCTTATGTATGCCGATGATTTGGTGGTGTTTAGTCCAAGTTCAATGGGCCTTCAACAGATTTTAAATGTGTGTTCTTTGTTTGGGGAAGAACACGACGTATCTTTTAACCCAGCTAAAAGTGTGACCATGATCTGCAGAACTAAAGAGAGTAGAGATATCAAATTCCCTGATTTTAAATTATCTGGATCAATATTGGGTGTTTCCAGTACAATAAAATATCTGGGTCATGTATTAAATGACACTTTATCTGATGATGATGACATGTACCGTCAATGTCGTAAACTGTATGCACAAGCTAATATTTTACGTAGGAACTTCAGTTATTGCTCTACTAAAATCAAATTGAACTTGTTTAGGGCTTTCTGTAGTCCTATGTATATGGCTCACTTGTGGCTGAATTACAAATCAGCCAGTATGATGAAGCTGAGGGTGGCATATAATGATGCATTGAGGATTATGTTGAATAAACCCAGATGGACTAGTGCCAGTGAACTGTTTGTTACATCAAGGGTTAACACAATGAATGCAGTTTTAAGAAATTTTAGCTATGGTTTTATTGGTCGTTTAAATGCTTCTAGTAATGAAGTTATTCAATCTTTGACTAACATCCAATTCAGTGCTGTACGGTACTCTTCCAAATTCTGGAAACATTGGTATGCATATCTTATGTAGTTTAGTTTTTTTTTTTTTTTTTTTATTATATGTTTTTTTGTGTGTTATGCTTTGGACCTGGAGTCTGTAATAAAGTTAATCAATCAATCAATCAATAGCTCTCTCATACCTCCCTTCCTGTGCCTAAATGATACAGATTGTCAGAAACACCATTTGACTGTTAGCTAAGTCCATTCTGAGGCTGAGCATTCTGTAAAAAACAGTTTAGGCTCAGAGATAAAAGAACTGAGCTGCCATATTTCTGTGAGGTGAATGACTACACTGTAGTTGATAAAAAGACACTGTCCACGTCTTCTACACTTCTAGAGAGTTTATGGGGAAAGAAGTAAGACGGAAAAGGTTTTGATGGTGTTAAGTGACTGAGCTTCTCCCACACTTACACCCCTTTTTCAGTCCTTTCATCGCTCTCTATCCCCCTCCTTTCTCTTCACTCCTTTTATGTGCCTGAAAATATCCTGCATGAAATGTCCTACATTCCATTTCTTTGTGGTTCTATTTGTGACCCATTCCAGAGATAATTACAAAACGCAACTTAAAAACAGAACAGTCAAATTACAAGACGGGGAACATCCTGACCATTCTGCTCTGGTCCTATCATCGTCTCTTTCAGTCCTCACTCTCTCATTCTTCACTGGGTTTTAAAAGGCATCCCGTGGGTCCGACAAACGTCTCATTGCATAATAATTATGGGTTTTACCTGGCTTCATCTCCTGATTGTGGAATCCAGTCTAATGATGCAAATTAACACATTTTAAAGGAGATATATTATGACTATTATAATAATTCTATGGTCAATACAAAACATTTTTATAAAAACCTTTCATAAAATCCCTCTCACATAAAGTTACTTCAGCTGTTTTATTCTTCACATTTTCAGCACCTGTCAGAATGAGTCGTTTCAGGGTTCTGGCACTTTAAGAAAAAAAGCTGGAGCTGGCCACGCCCAACCATCCCCCACTCAGGCTGCTGTAAGCTGAGAAGCTCCGACCGTTGGGAGGGGCTCTGAGTAGAGCTGCTGCTCCTCCAGAAGCAGCTCTCTCGTACGTCAGTAGTGGTTGTATTCCATTTTCCTCGTTTGTGACATGACAATTGGGGGACTTTTGAAACGGCTCATTTTAGACACATAATTCCTAAAACCAAACACTGACAGAAAATGGATAGACTGATTTTTTTTCACATTTGGAGTGTTTAGAGGCAGTAGAGACCCACATAGCAGCACATTTGTTTGCAACGTCAGACTAAGTTGTTTAGCATTTTTTGCACTTTCCGTTGCGTAGAAATGAAATTGAGGTGACTTCTAGCAGAGTTAAACATACCAGGGACTTGTTACTAGTTAAGGTTCTACTGCTTCTATAAACATCCCAAAGGCAAATTAAAACCATCAATCCGTTTTCTGTCAGATTTTGGTTTCAAAAGGTTGCTCAATATGACATCACAATAAGGAAAATCAGCAGAGAACAAATTCCTCACCTGTCGACACTTAAGGAGGCTTCTGCTCCAATGCTGGAGGAGCAGCAGATCTACTCTGGACCGACTCCAAATATCCAAGCTTCACACCTTATGGGTTGGTGTAATGTCTGTGGTTGTTTCCCAGTTTTGGTCCTCCCTCACCTCCCTTACACATGGTGTCCCACAAGGGTCTTTGCTGGGGAAATTCCTCCTTTACCTGCTCCTACTCAGTACATCCTGAGCTCTTGTAAAGGAAACGCCCACCATCTTTATGCAGATGACATTCAACTATAAATCTCCTTTAAGCTGCAGCTGTTGCTGAGATTCTGTTAAAACCTGGATGGCTGGGAACTTTCTACAGCTGAATGAAGACAAGACTGGGGTCTTCATTTGTGCCCCGGACAAGCTGGTTCCCAAAGTCAGCTTGATTCTCACAGCAAACCCTCTGTCAAGAATCTTGGTGTGACCTTTGACCCCGCTCTCACTCATGTCAGTTCTCTTGTTCGTTTGTCCTTCTTCCATCTCAGGAACATTGCTAAGCTGAGTCCCATTCTGTCCCGCTCTGAACTGGAGATTGTTCTCCACACCTTCATCTCCTCACGCTTAGACTACTGCAGCTGGCTTTTCTCTTGTCTGAGCAGAACCTCCCTGAAGCGTCTACAGGTGGTCCAGAAGGCCTGTGCTAGGCTGCTGACCAAGTCCTCCACACACACCCACGTCACCCCACTCCTCTTCCAGCTTCACTGGCTGCCGGTTAACTTCAGGGTTCATTTCCAGATCCTGGTTCTGGTTTTTAGGGCCTTACATGGACAAGCACCATCATACATTGGTGATCTTCTCAGTCCCTACACTCACTTCACTCTACTACTCTCCCAGCAGTACTGGCAGGTAGATGTACGTATTTGACAACCAGCAAACAACATCTCAGTTTTAGCATAAGTGTTTTGGACTCATTTGCTTCTTAAAACAATCAAAATGGCTCCAGTCTACGAGTTGCAACTGAAAAATCTTTGGTATTTATTGTATAACATCTCAGTCTCTAGGGAACGGAACTACCCGCCCCTTTGAAACCTTCCAACATGTGTCTGTAGCAGGATAATCCACTCCTCAGCCTTTTATCTTAATGCTCAGTGTGAACACCCTTTTGTAGATGACACCACAAACATTGTGTCATGACCCGAATAGCATGAGGTCTGGAAGCAGAATCTGTGGTGGTGATTTGAGAATCAAATGACATTTAGAGTTCTTCTTCTTCTCCATGGATAAACAACTTTTACCATTGAAATCTGTTGTTTTTTGATATTTTGACAGTGTTAATGCTCTTGACCTCACAGCCAGTATGGAAACATGCCTGCATTTGAAGAGAAGCCCAAATCTGTCTCATTACTTAAACGATATTTTACCAGTCATGAGTGTTCATTAGATTTGCTTTTGTGTTTCAGTTTATTGCAGTCAGCTGCAGTTTGACTTTAAATGTCTTTGTTAGGACTTTATTCTGACTGCTGTGGCCATTTACCAAACTAAAAACCCTTTTTTCAAAGCAGACATCCAAATTACCACCGTTTTCTCTCCTCTGCATCCGTTATCTGCATCTCATCCTTTCAACTCGACACTTGGAAGGCTTTGCTGCCAAACTTGCGTGCCACACATTTTCTTTTCCAAACATCCTGATACTCATGTTGCCTCCTGAGCAGCTGGCTGTTCAGAGGATTGTGGGGTTTTTGGTGACTGATTTGGGTCTCTAAGCTTTGATGGTGGAGCCTTTTTATAAAATACACATTAGTTTCAGCACTCAGAACACACAAGAACCAAGAAAAGTGCTAACAGAGGCTGCTGGGAAGCAACACAGCTCCAGAATGTGCAGTGGTTGTTTTTAAACGCCTCTCATTAGCAGATAAAAGAAAATGGTGAACAGGCTGGTTAACCACACGTCCCATCTGTGTTTAAATGATTAATGTGGTTTATAGTGTGAAACTGAGGGGAGAAGCAACCATTTAGAATTGGTTATTATTTTATAAACATTTGGTGATAAAATGATAAATAACATTTTATGATTTCAGTTTGGTTCTTTAATGATTTATTACCCAGCATGATTGTAGTTCCCAGTTACTGAGAACGGTTGTGTGATCCAAGGGTTTTTCATAATAATACATTTTATTTAAAAGCGCCTTTCAAGTCACCCAAGGACACTGTACAAGATAAAAATGTTAAAAAATATATAAAAACACTAAGACATAATAATTAAAACTAGGTGGTAAAAGCTTGTGTGAACAGGTGTGTTTTGAGTTTTGATTTGAAAAGTGAGAGAGGGTGAGTGGTGCGAAGGTCAGGGGGAAGAGAATTCCAGAGGTGGGGAGCAGAGCGGCTGAATGCTCTACTCCCCATGGTGACGAGGCGAGCGGGGGGAGCTGAGAGTTGAGGAGCAGAAGAGGAACGAAGTGAACGGACAGGAGTGGAGATGTGAATGAGATCAGATATGTAGGATGGAGCCAGGTTATGAAGAGCTTTGAAAGTGATGAGCAGAATTTTGAAACTGATTCTCTGTTTAATGGGCAGCCAGTGAAGTTGTTGCAGGAGGGGGGTGATGTGATGAGATGATGGAGTCCTAGTGATGACACATGCTGCAGCATTCTGGACAAGCTGCAGTTTATGGAGGGATTTGTTGGGGAGACCAAAGAGAAGTGAGTTGCAATAATCAATCCTGGATGTGACGAGGCTGTGGACGAGGATGGCAGTGGTGTGAGGAGTCAGAGATGGACGGAGACGGGAGATGTTACGCAGATGGAAATAAGCAGACCGGGTAATGTTGTTGATGTGAGATTGGACAGAAAGTGTGCTGTAGTATTTTCTAAATACTATATATTTGTATAGATTGTACGCTAAGACTGACCAACCACTTGACCCTAACCCTGACATAAAGATGTTATTAATGTTGTTCTCATGAGTGAGGAAGTGGTCTGAGGTCATCGTTCATAGGAATCTCCACAACACCAATGAAGTCCATTGATTCACATGATAACAAGATTTCACAGAACTTAGAAAGGTTAAGAAAAGTTCCAAACACAAATTTAGGATCTATGATTTGTTGTCATAAAACATGCTGCTTGTAATTTTCTTTTCCAAATGAATTTAAGGCAAGTTTGACTTCCTCTATTGACATAGGTTTATTCTGACGAGGTGCTCTGGGTCTACATTTAAAGAAACCCAGTAACCTTTTGTTGCTCCATGCAGAATTAAAAAGTAAAATCACAATGCTGGTGTAAAAATCAGGTGTGAGACTCTACCAAAAAGAGTCACACCTACCAGTAATCAGCACTCAGCACACCTGTACCGTGTTTCCTCTCCCTCCCTATTTAAACTCAGCTCACTTCACTACTTTCTGATGGTTTGTTCATGTTCTTTGCTACCTTGACTTTGGAGCTTGTCATCATCACCAGAACAGATTATTTAAGTTCACTTGGATATACCTGTGTTTGGGTCCTCACTTCAACATCATCTTGACAGTTTTAGCTAAGACATACTCATGAACACATAAACGTTTTCCTGTGACCCAGGATTAGCCAAAAACATCTATAATCCCATCATTTCAATTTGAAATGATTTAAGTATAACACTGGCATGAAAAGTGGTGTGTGTGTGTGTGTGTGTGTGTGTGTGTGTGTGTGTGTGTGTGTGTGTGTGTGTGTGTGTGTGTGTGTGTGTGTGTGTGTGTGTGTGTGTGTGTGTGTGTGTGAAATGCATTTTAGACCTTGGTAATATGATCATTTTTTAAATTGCAACTGAAAATAATCTCTTTGCATATCAGACTGCACCAAAACCAAACTGGATCAAGTTTTACACATTTACAGATAAAGATTAGAAGCCCTACTGTAATAAGAGTACGTCCTACACAATCACCAAAGGCCAGGCTTTCAATGGGCTCAGCAACAAATTTAAAATTGTTTATTGGGAAAAATGTTCTCAAAACATTTGCAAATGTTCTCAGTTTGTGTGAAATGTCCGTGGCTGAGGCTAACAGAACAGAAAATAAACCACAGACCTTGTGGACAGAAGCTGCTGTCCTTGCTTGTTTTCATGTGAACTTTCAAAATCACGTGTGATCTTGTTGGACCAGATGTGTGGAAAGCATTTTCTACCAAGTCACGTCTGAATCACTGCAGGTGGAAATGGAAGTGCTGGTGAGCTCATGGGGAAAGCGCTTCTGTTATGTTGCGTGCATCTGGTGGAAAGCCCTGGTTGGAGTGTAAATTGTGATCTCCATCAGCAGTAAATATGTAATCCTCCTCTGGTAGCTAAATTATAATTATACCATAGAAGAAGAGCATATTTTGAAGACAAGATTTGCATTTAAATAATTTGGATAAGATGAACTGAAAACCTGCTAATGCAGTCATCCTTCCATGCACTTTTGTTTTGTGTAACTACACACTCTGGTGATGCTGACAGCTGCTGCTAAAATACCACTGAATTCAACATGTTTCCCCTCATGAGGCAAGCCAACAGAAAGCTTTTCCAGCAATTTCACACATGAGGTGAAACAAGCTTTTGTTGCACTTGTATTATCTCTGATCATGAACAGATGAGTGGAGACTCGTGGCTCTGAACAAATGTAGAACCTGGTTTTAATGTGCTGAAATCCAGGAACATTTTCAATCGTCAACCAGTGAGATTGTTCTGTGTTTTTTCACATGGTACAAATATGACAGCATGAAAATAAAACCCTGTCTTGTTTTTTTTACAGGTGTCATTCACGCTGCTGTACGGACGACTACTGCTGCCATTCAGCGAGGCTCCTTCGAGCCCCGGTGCCCATCAGAGTGACAGGCAGTCCTGATTGAGATCATAGAAAAGCCACTTTCTTCGTGAAATATTTCACCAGTTTTAAAGTGGGTGCACTCGCTTCATTAAAAAGAAACTGTTTAAACCATCCGTCTCCAGTCAAACGATTTCTCCAAGGCTGTCACCAGTCTGTCATGTCTGGAACAATCTCATTTACAAGTGTTAATAACCTTTGTGTAGTGAATGCCATGTGCATCTAATCTTTTTAAACTAAACTAGACATTTCAGAGAACAGACCATAATTGTCACATGACAAAAGGACAAAAGTTTCATCTTTACTGGAAGCAGGAATTAAATATTCCGTTTTTTTTCTTTAGGAAAACTCCATCTCTTTGGCACCAATGTCAGTGTAACCCTGTTCATTTGCATTTGTTAAATTGCATTCACATCTCCAGAGTCAGCGTGAGGGCAGGTTACCAGAAAGCTCCTGTAAAATAGGAATATCTGACTCTTTCTAAGTGTTCCCAGAGGAGACTGGACCAAAAGGGCAGCAGCCAATCAAGCATGCTGTTAAAGGAAATCCTTCCACCCGCCACTATTATCTCCATATATATATATAAGAAATACCTTTTAAGAACAAATCATATAATTAACTTCATAATCTGTGGTTAATTTATTGTATTGTATTTATTAATTTGTGGTTAAATCTGAGTTGAGGGCTTCTGGGTAAGCCCTTTGAGGGGGGCGAGGCTCCCCTCAGCTCAATTCCACTCCTGTCAAAGTCCTTAGAAATGTGTTTACTTCCTACTACTGCATATACAAGTTCAGTCAGCAAACTGTCTGCAATGGTATAGTAACCTACTTCTAAGTGCATCTATCTATCTATCTATCTATCTATCTATCTATCTATCTATCTATCTATCTATCTATCTATCTATCTATCTATCTATCTATCTATCTATCTATCTATCATCTATCTATCTATCTATCTATCTATCTATCTATCTATCTATCTATCTATCTATCNGAGTCGGGCTCTGGGCATAATGCTAGCTGGTCCTTTATGCGCTCGTTCAGGGCTTGGGAAAAAGCTCCCTTACGTGAGCAGTCGTCTAAGGTGGAGATGGTAGCTAGTGTGCGGAATTCTACAGCAAATTCTGCAACAGACTGTTTCCCCTGGTGGAGGTTCCACACCCGTTTAGCTATCTCAGCAGGAGACTCCGAGGTACTAAATGTTTGTTTAAACTCTGACAAAAAACGGGAGAGGGGACCCTTCAGGAAAGTAGCATCACTGCATCTAGCTTCAGCCCACTCTAAAGCCCTGCCTCTAAGCAGACCGATTATGTAAGAGATCTTAACGGAATCCATAGCAAAAGATTCAGGTGATCTTTCAAAAGCCAGTCGGCATTGCAATAAAAACCCACGGCTTTTGCCAAACTCACCGGAGAAGGTGTCAGCTGGCGGTGCGTCGGCAACCCGGAATCTTTCTGCGGGACACGGAACCGGAAGTGCGGACGAGGAGGAAACCGAAGGCTGGGCTGAAGGTTCCGGGGGAACTAAGGTGTCAGTGAGGTGACGCAACGTGGCGTCCATCTGAAATAACCGCTGGTTAACATTAGATACCTGTTCCAGGAGAGTCTGAATGGAGAGTTCATGTCGGGCTAAGGCATCGAAAATGGCAGGTGGGACTGTTACTGGCGGATGGGATTCTGTACTGGGGTCGTTCGGTTGGCCGGATGATTCTGTCATGTTGAGGGGCAGCTTCTTGACCCACGACATACAGAATCACACACAGAGCCAGGTAAGTAGAAATAATAATAATTTATTACAAAAATAAAGAAGTTCGGAGGGTAGATAACGAGAACTGAAGGCGCTGCGACAACAGGTAGCAGGATATCCAAAAGGGGTTCTGGGAAAGGAGAGCGAGTGAGTATTTAGGAGGACTGGTGAGAATGTAGAGCTCTGAAGGGCTTACGGGTTCCTGGGGGCTGTGAAGCGTGAGGAGAGGGCAGAGTAGGTCTGGGTGAGCTGGAGGAGGATGGCGAGGTCAGGTGAGCGGCTGAGAGCGAGCGGCCAGGGGAATAGCAGTATGACGTGGCGTGCAGGTATCCGGTCAGGTATGAAGTAGAGGTGAGATGATGCTGAGAACCTGGAGGAAGGACAGGCAGGTTACTGAATTGGCAGGAGACAGGTTTGCAAGTGCAACAAACTATGGCAGACAGGTCAGAAGGCTAGAGCTACCCAAACTGAGTAATCATCCGGCGTGGTGTTGAGTCACACTGCTCCTTAAATCCCCTGGGCCTTGATGACAGGATTAGCTGCAGCTGGGAACTCTCAGACACGCCCACCTGCAAACAAGACTCAGACACAGGTAGCTCACCCTGGACCATGACAGTACCCCCCCCTCAACGGACGCCACCCGGCGGCCGAGCAGAGGAGGAGGAGGCGGAGGAGGAGGCAGCACGAGAGGCCTCGAAGTCACTGATGAGGACGGGATCGGTGATGAAGGCCCGAGGAACCCAGGAGCGGTCCTCGGGCCCGTAACCCTCCCAGTCCACCAGGTACTGGAAGCCACGGCCGCGGCGACGGACATCCAGGAGCCGACGTACAGGATAAACCAGTCCGCCCCCGACAAGCCGAGCAGGTGGAGGCGGAGCAGGCGGAGGACACAGTGGACTGGACAAGACAGGTTTCAGCAGGGAAACATGGAACACAGGATGGACCTTCATGGACGAGGGCAAGGACAGACGGACAGAGGTAGGACTGAGGACATCACTGATGGTGTACGGACCAATGAACTTGGGCGCCAACTTTTTAGTGGTGTCTTTTAACTTGATGTCCCTAGTGGAGAGCCAGACCTTCTGCCCCGGGGTGTATGCTGGTGCCGGGCGCCTGTGGCGGTCAGCCAGACGACGGTTGCGTTCCGCGGTCCGTTGCAGAGCGACCCTAGTCTGTGCCCAGGTGCGCCGGGCCCGGCGGATGAACTGGGGAGCGGAGGTTGGAGAGGTCGGGTCAGACGGAAACAGAGGAGGTTGGTATCCAAGGGCAGTTTCGAAAGGGGACTGGCCGGTGGAAGCAGAGGTGTGTGCGTTATGGGCATATTCAACCCAAGGAAGTTGTGAACTCCAGCCAGAGGGGTTGGAGGAACACACACACCGGAGCATGGCCTCAAGTTCCTGGTTCATCCTTTCACACTGCCCGTTGGTTTGTGGATGGAATCCTGAGCTGAGAGCGACCCGAGCCCCCAGGTGGCTGGCGAACTCCTTCCAGACCCGGGACAGGAACTGGGGACCCCGGTCAGACAGGATCTCGGAGGGGATGCCATGCAAACGGAAGACATGTTTAATGAGAAGGTTAGCAGTTTCAGCAGAGGACGGCAGTGACTTAAGGGGAACCAGGTGACAGGACTTCGAGAAACGATCAACTACAGTGAGGATGACAGAAAACCCATTGGATGGGGGTAAACCGGTGACAAAGTCCAGGGCAATATGAGACCAAGGACGAGTGGGTACCGGGAGAGGACTGAGGAGACCACAGGGAGGCTGATTGCTGCTTTTGTTCCGGGCACAGGTGTGACAGGCACTGATGTATTCACGGACGTCTTTGAACATGGAGGGCCACCAGAAGGACCTACGGAGGAGCGCTAGAGTGCGACCAACCCCCGGGTGGATGGAAAACTTGGCCGTGTGTGCCCAATGAATAAGGGTACCTCTAACACGGGTAGGTACGTAGGTCTTGTGTGGTGGACCAGTACCTGGGTCAGGCTCCGTTCGTTGGGCTTCCAGGATCTTATTGGTAATGTCCCAAGAGACGGCACCAACGATGCAGGATGGTGGCAGGATGGAGGCNATCTATCTATCTATCTATCTATCTATCTATCTATCTATCTATCTATCTATCTATCATCTATCTATCTATCTATCTATCTATCTATCTATCTATCTATCTATCTATCTATCTATCTATCTATCTATCTATCTATCTATCTATCTATCTAATCTATCTATCTATCTATCTATCTATCTATCTATCTATCTATCTATCTATCTATCTATCTATCTATCTATCTATCTATCTATCTATCTATCTATCTATCTATCTATCTATCTATCTATCTATCTATCTATCTATCTATCTATCTATCTATCTATCTATCTATCTATCTATCTATCTATCTATCTATCTATCTATCTATCTATCTATCTATCTATCTATCTATCTATCTATCTATCTATCTATCTATCTATCTATCTATCTATCTATCTATCTATCTATCTATCTATCTATCTTTTTTCTATCTATCTATCTATCTATCTATCTATCTATCTATCTATCTATCTAACGCTTACACATCTGGGTCATATGTGCGTTTTCTGTTCTCAGATGATTCTTTTTTCCAGACCTCTTTCCTCAGAGGTCCAGCTGGGACTGAGGTGACACTATAGACTGTTTGGCCAGCTGAAATCCACACCTACCGCCTCTGATTGGCGAGTAGGTTTAGCCAGTGGCGCTTCCTGCATGCGCAATTCATTCTGGATGCTGTAGAGTCCACAAGCATGGAGCTCCTGTCTCCCACTTGGCGGCAGACAGTCGGAAAAGAAGAGAGCAGAGGAGTAGAGCTGTGTGTGTGTGTGTGTGTGTGTGTGTGTGTGTGTGTGTGTGTGTGTGTGTGTGTGTGTGTGTGTGTGTGTGTGGTTATGAGGACACACACAGCAGTGAGAGAGAACAGGGAGCAAATTAATAAAATAATGTGGTTCAGAGTCTCCAAAAGCAACACAGCTCACGCCCGCGGAGGACACCACAGATGTGTAAGCAGCTTATGTCTCTCTCTCTTTCTCTCTCTCTAGTACTAATTGTGTTTCTCACTCAGTGTGGAAGCAAATATAAAGCCCTAAGCTTTAGTTTGTTTCCTGGCTGATACTGACTTCCGTATCCACCTTCTGAGACATTCTGTCCCCCCCCTTACCTGATTCTGTCGGGCACACGGTGGGTTTGGTTGCCGTCACTCTGGCAGTTACCCGCGTACTGCGCCCGGCTGTTTGGCCCCTGGTCTCTTCTCAGAGCCATCGCCCCATGAGTGAGCACTGAAACTCCCTTGGCAATTCGCCTGAAGGATCAGCAAGAGAACAGTGTGATAATGGGACATTTTGCAGGTCTTTTCTGACACAGCTGAGTTCCAGGGGAATTCAGAACAGGAGACAGAGAGAACGTGAGTCATGGTAGCTTGAATGAACGGTGCAACAAGGCTTCACACTCAGAAATTGTATATAATCAAAAACTTTATAACTTCAAGTTGGTCTGGAAAAAAACATCAAAATGAAAATGTGGATGATGGGTATGAAATTACAAAGTGATTACTTAGTGAATAAACACTAATTAAGGTGTACTACTACTACTAATAATAATAATAATATTATTATTATTATTATTATTATTATTATTATTATTATTATTATTATTAATAATAATAATAATAACAATAATAATAAATACCTCATTTAGATGAGCCAGAGTGCAAACTATGGCACAAATGTTGTAGTTGCAATCTAAACTTAACCATCTAACCTTTAATAAAATAAGACAAATATGATAATACATTAAATAGATTAAATAGAAAACCACAGAAGATCTGACTTGAGAAAAGTTGTGGTCAGTTTACCTCAGCCTTTAAAGACTGTCCACTAAATCTGCATTCATTTCATTTTTAGTAATTCATAAAATTAACAGTTAACAAATCTCTCTGATGCTAAATATAGCAGCTGATGTTGATGACCTTAATCAAGAACCGATCATTTTCTAAATTTATTCATGTGCTTAATAAATAAAAATAACTTGTTTTGGATTCATAATATAATAATAGATCAGACTTTAATTTGAACAAAGCTTTTGATGAAAGACACTGTAAAAAATAGTTGCTAGAAAAAAATGTGAACTCAAAAAGAATTAAAACATCCTGATGCTGATTATTGATGTGAAATAAAACATTTAGGATCCGTTGCTGATCCCGACCTCAGCCTGCTGACAGAACCTCAGCAGTGAGGAAGGAAATACGATTGGACATGAATAAAAAAGTAGAATTTTCAGCTTCTTTTGGAGTAGAGGCTTTTTTATGAAGATCAGTAGCATGTTCACATTTTCCTTATAGTTGTATAATGTATTAGTGTATGGAGTAGTCACACTCTTGCCACTTCATCCAAGTCAATGACACAACAGTGAAGAACCCTAAAAACAGTGAAGATATAAAAAACAATATGCAAAATGGAAAAAAACAGACAAATGCCAAACAACAAAAAAAGATGGAAATAAAAACATTTTATGAAAATCAAACACAAACAAAACTGTTGTGGTAGCAAAAACGTTTGCTCTGCTGGTCGGTCTAGCTACGCTCCATAGCTGCAGCAGGTCTACCAGCAGGTCTACAACAGCGCTCTGTTTGTAGAAAGACGTTGGGCGGGCTTAGCACCATTATGGCAGAGTTTGGTATTTTTTTAAACTACGGCAGAGCTGCAACGGAGCAAAACTACATAAATGGCAGCAGCTCAGGAATAGCACTCATTTGGAACAACTTTGGTATCAACTTTGGACGATTTACACTTGGGCTTTTCTTTGAAGTACCTCTATCTCCTCATGTCTCGTCCTTTATGTAGAAAAAGGATGGCGTATTGGTGGATTTCTGTAGTAATGTATACGTTGTGTTGTTTGTTGATCTGATTGGTCCAATCACTGTCCAATAGCGTGAGGAAACAGTCTGAAAGACGATTGTAGATTCCGCCCCTACGACTGAGCTTTGTCTATAGGTTGTGGCCAGACTATATATGTACATACATACAGGATAGCTGCCAGGCTAACTAAATAAGAATTTTTAAAGAAAAAGCAAGAAAGAAAGAAATAATGACACCAGTGTCTCAATCCTCCTGGAACATGTTCTGTTCGTTCAGTTTTATGATTATTCCTAAAGAAAAAATGTTCAACTTGTGATAGAAATGAAAATCCTATCTTGCAGAAAATGATGTGTTGAATCAGCCTAACAAGCTAATGATGATTCAATGTGATAGAAGACATGAAGGAGCTATTTGCTTGGTGCAAAGCTCCTAAGTCTGCAAGTTTTGGGTTGTTTCATTAATGTTCATGAAATTGGCCCAGACACACGTTTTTATGTGTGTGTGTGTGTGTGTGTGTGTGTGTGTGTGTGTGTGTGTGTGTGTGTGTGTGTGTGTGTGTGTGTGTGTGTGCGCGTGTGTGTGTGTGTGTGTGTGTGTGTGTGTGTGTGTGTAATCTTTGAACATCACTGCAGCAGCATTCTTTAGACAGTGAAGCAAAAGAAGAAATGTAGCTATAGTTGCAGTTTTCCGTCCAACAGAGGCACGGATGACTGCATCAGATTAAACGTTATTGGACTCTTATGATGTTAACAAAAAAATAACACTCAACCAAAGCTGCTGGGCCGTTTGTTCAACTGACCAGACAGAAAAGTTTTTGCTGCAGATTGGAGCATCACATTTCCATTGATTAGACTCTGTCCAATCAGGTTATGAAAACTAAATTCAGTGTATTAGATATTGATTGAAAATTGTTGTTGAGTTGGTCATAAATAGGCTGTTGTCATTTTTATTTTGTCTAACTATGTCTTAATCATTTTGTCATGCAGGTTTTGTAGTATCTTTTTAAGACAACATGTTTTGGCTTCTGGAGTTTTATAATTTGAGTTTAATTGTGCACTGATTTATTTTAATTCCTCTGCAATGTATTTTTTTCACCTCCCCTGTCATTCAACACCTTGAGCATCTGTTCTTCATTTACTCATCAGCGTATTCTGTGTAATAATTGTCTGCTTTTTAGTTTTTCTGCCAGATTCTTGCTTTCACTGTTCTCATCCATCATTGATTTTTAAATTTTGGGTTTCTCTCAATATTCCAGGTGTGGAGAGTTTTTGCAACCATGCAATAATGAGATTTGATTTGACAACCCTGTGGTTTATGAGCGACCATCCTCAGACTCCAGTGGGAATGTTCTATGGTCCTGGTGTGACCCATGTGCACAGAAGAAGACATGGGATCACATGCAGCATGCTGTGTGTGACATGAACATGGACGACTTGCATGTCAGAGTGTGATCTTGCTGCTTCCTGTCTCCTTTGCTGCAGAAATGTCACATCTGTCACAATTCAATGACATAAAATTTAGATGAAATGGCATGTGACCATTTGGACACACATGAAAATCACAATAATATTAAAGAATAATTAAAGAATATTGAATTATTATTATTATTATTAGTAGTAGTAGTAGTAAATAAATTAATTAAAAAATATTAATAATATTAGAGAATGATGTACAACTTATCCATTCCTACTAGAGACCACTGCAAATGTATTAAAAATAGGAGTAAAGTTGACCTTTAAAGTCAAACATCTCAAAAAGGGTTTTATTAGTGATGGATGGTTGAAATAAAAGTAGCATGCATACCCCTAATTTTTTGGACAAATAGCAATCAGGTCAAACTAGTTTGAAGTCCACAATGCATGGAGCAGGTAGTTGTGTAGGGGTCTTGGGTATTTATGTACGTAGCAGGAAAGGAAACATAAAAACATCCATTTGCATGTAGTGCTCATCAGGGATGAAGACGAGTGTTTATCTTTGGGCTGATCCTTGTGCATTTGTCAAATCATCCAGTTGGGCTTTAGCAGCCTAAAGGCTCAGCACTACAGAACTCAATAAATCCATGTAAATTCACATCTCACAAGAAAAACAAGCAACTATAAACCAAAAGAACTGCCAGGAATAGAAGCGATGACTAGCACTTCATTCAGATTTATGAGCGTTAGTGTTCAGGGTTTGTCGTTGTGATTTATCCAATCATCTGAAGTTCCAGGTATGCTGTAAAATAATAATCATGTCCTGCAGTTTTCTTTTTAGTTATTTATTCTTTGTTTTAAGAACTCAACCGGTTGATTGCAGAGAGCATCAACAAGGCTTCAAAAATACAAATTGATTTCTTTCAAACAGAAGTTATTATAGATAAATGTAAACATTTTAACTACTTTTTATATATATTTGAACAACAAACAACTTATTTTGTTCTTTTGGCAGGCAGGCAGGCAGATTGTGTGGGCAACAATTATAAACTATGTGTGGTTAAAGAGATTTAGGGGAACTCCTTAAACAGCTAGTTAGAGTTGGGTGGTCGTGTGGCTCTGAGTAGGGCTGGACAATAATTCAATAACCATTTATATCGATGCAATGGAAAAACATGGGTCAATAAACACTTCAATATTATCCTATCAGGTAGCTTAATGTCAGTACTTAGTCCCAACTAATCAGAAACACAGACAGCAAGGAGCGGTGGAGGAAACGGTCCCGTAAAACACCAACTAATCATTATAACCATACTCGTCTGCAATAGTCACGTCATGTTCCTGATGTTTATTATTCATTATCTTTATGGATATGTTTGACCATTCTGCCGAGGCAAATTCCTAGTAATGTGAGACTCTCACTGGTTTCACTGGTTCTGAAAAAGGTTACCAGCACAGTCTGACAAAAAGACAATTGAAAAAATCTGGTAACACAACCAACTTGTTTTATCACAAAGTAATGACATCAAATGGCCAGGGGGCACTTAAAATATATTTTCTACATTTCTTTGTAATTACCAATAATTACTGATATCCATCAATATGAATTTTTTTTATTGATATGCTTTTATTTCTATTTTGTTATTAATATTCATCCAGCCCAAGCTATGAGGTATCACAGGATATGCAAGTCATGAAAAATAGCATCATGAGTGTCAAATTCCTGCAGGTTTGAGATGTTTCCCTTAAATACTGCAGATTTGATTCAAATGAGTGTTTAGCGGCTCCTGCAGAACCCGATGAAGCCTGAGGAGATAATTCATCAATTACAGTCAGATGAGACATATAGAAAACTTTACTAGTTCATTACTCCTGCATATTTATGTGCACATGCGTGGTAGAAGGTACTTGTATGACCCTGCATCCCAGAGTGCTTTGTGACGTTACATCACGATCCATTTTTAGCTACTGCAGAAAGCTCTATTTGATTCATCTTGGTAAAATAATTCAAATGTTAAAACCCTCAGACGCCCTGAAATTCTAAATCATATGCTTCATTCATACCTGCGTGGCTCATCTCTCCAGCCCTGAGGCCTGATGGCAAACAAGGCCTTCGGAAGACCCTCTAGGCCCAGTCCAGACAGGGCCGGCCCCACTGCGAACCACATGTGACTTGGTCCGGCTTGACCTGCAGCCCAAGCTGCCCGGAAAATCAGTTCGGCTTCTTCCAGGGAGCAGTAAAGCAGGCGCACCTGGTGAGAGAAATGACACAAAACAAGACTTTTTTTGTATTTAGTTGTGTAACTTTTATGTTTTTTCTCCATAATTATAAATATAATTTTCCCACAGCATTTTTCACATCTAAGTTCCTGTCTCTGGTTTGATTTAATTATTTTTAACACAGCGAGCTGCACTTGAATAATGACGGATCTCTGCCTGTGCTCATTTTTATTTTCCCTTTTAGTTTTAAGAGTGTGTGTGTGTGCGTGTGTGTGTGTGTGTGGATGCAATGGATGATGATTGCTCAGAGGAAGCTCCTGAGGAATGTGCGTGCCACAGATTGAGAAGATAATCGGTGAGGGTATAAAAACTCAAACCAGTAAAGATGGCGGTAAGAATCACTAGCAGTAACATCAGCAGGCGTGTGATGTTTAGATCACATGCTGCGCGTTTATCGCTGTTCCTCACGTCCAGAGAGGATGGCCAGATGACGCCGATCCTCCCACTCAAATGACAGTGGATGGAATGGAGGTCGGCGTGAGTTCGATGCAGATGCTCAGCCTCCATCCATCACACACTCCAGGCAGTCAGCATACATCTAGGCTCCTTTACATATGTAATCTTCATTTTTCAAGCTTAGACTTTGTTACCCTGTGATCCATTTTTCTTCTAAGCTCATTTTAAGAGAGTAGGGACTTCTCTCTTTTCCGCTACCCTTCACAGGAAGCAGTAATTTGTTAAAATCTCATGCAATCAATCACTTTTTTAGCCCAGGTGTTTCATGTTTTCAAATGATGGACGTCTCATTTTGGATTTCATTTAGATCCCTGTGGGTCTTCATATTTTATTTTGACATCCTGGATCAAAATATAGCAAAAATATTCAAGTGTGTCCACCAAGCAAGCTCATCATGGAAATGTGAACCATATTTAAATGTAACTTTTGAATGATTTTGTGTCAACCATCTGTCATTTTAACCAGTAAACATTTATTTATGTTGTAGAATTCTGTCCTAATTAGCTAAAATCAGCAGGGATTTGTTTTTGAACGATGCTAAATGAACTACAGATTGATACTATCCTAGGAATGCAGCCTCATTTAGTCAATAAAATAAAGTATTAGAAGCCTAAAATGTCCTAATGTGTTCATATTGACGTCTACATTCCATTTACACCCCCTGCTGTTGGACAAGTTATGTCCCCTTTCATTAAATTACACCACGTTCTCTCTGCCCTTTGTTGCCCTTTCTTTATTGCTTTGTTCCCCTCACAGACTTCATTTTAACAAAGGTCATTTTCTGGAAGAACAGCCAAAAGATCAGCTCAAAAAATTAAGGATGTTTTTGTAGAATTAGTACATCATAAAGGAGTGAAATCTTTCCACATGAACGGAGTCCGTGTACAAAAAAAAGGTAAAGTTTAAACAATTTCTTCTTCCCTGTCAAACAGCACAGCAGTAAGGTCAAGTGAGATGTTCGTTCAATCATTCCTTCCTGGCTCTGCTGTTTGTTAAACATTCCCATTTTCCTGTATGACTCTTTAAGTTTTCCATTTTTATCCTACTGATCAGTAATATATCATTTATTCGGAGTGAACCAATAAGACAGTGCAGCAATCGTTCTTCTTTAGTCCCAAATTGCCATTAAGGTGTAAATGTATACATAGGAGGCTTCTACGGTGTGGTGTGAAAATGATTTGGTGTGTTTCAGACCACATCTTATACGCCTCCTACTAAACCAACAGCCTTCCCCGTCGTGAGTCCATGAATGCTAATTTTCAATGTGACGTGCAATTGTCTGGCTTTTCTAATCCAAGCCTTTCCTTCTCTGTTTTCTATTTGCAGCTAATGCAGGAAATAGGGGTTGAAGACGTTTAGCCTTGGCTCTCAAGAATGTTTCAAGACATTTAGGAAACACTGTTGTAACATATGTGCACAATTGGGTTTCACAAAATGTGGTCACCAAAAACTGAGTTGATTTAAAACCTTAATTCTTTTATTTGTGTCTTTAAATTTGATCTACTGGCTCTCAGTAGAGAATGCTGCTTTAGTGTCCTTGGGCAACACACTTAACCCACCTTGCCTCGCCTCTGTCAGCACGCTCAATTTTGAATTGATTAAAAAACAATTCAATAGTAAATTTCTGAAGCCAATGTTACTCTACATAAATTCCATCCAAGTTCTATCATTACAGTATTGAAATTTTCAGTTACGTTCACAGCAAAAAGCAGTAATATTTTTTTATTTATAATTTTATGACTTTCTGTTTTCTGATTTTTAATGATTTTATGATGTTTTGTTTTCAGATCATTTTATGATGACTATCTTTTGTTTTGTTGATCTTTGTGAAGCACTTTGTGATTCTTTTTCTGTGATAAGTGCTATACAAATAAAATTTACTTACTTACTTACTAATGAATAATCTGATTGCCAACCTACTCACTTGGGCTTCGTTGTCTTTGAGCAGTCGCTTGGTTCGAGCCCCACCAGGGTCATCCGTCACGTTAAGAACCACCACGCTCTTCCTCTCCCAGCCAATGAATGAGCCATCCGTCATCCCTTCCACCATGGCCAGGAAGTCCTCGTAGCCATGGTGACGGGTGGTTACTACAGAGAAAGACGTCCAGTCGTATTCTTCAAGCACTTCAAAGATCACCTCAAGCTGGAGCATTGTGGAGCAGGTGAATTGGAGGTAGATTGAGCCGCTCTCCTAAATGCAGATAAAAAACGTTCATAAAAGGCACCAGAGATGTCGATCACCTATAAATAAATCCATATTAGAGTTAATAAAAGCACCCATCACCTGTCCTGCTCTGGTTTCAAATGCCTGCATCTGGTGTAAAGAGAACATTTGTGAACTTGGGCATATTGGGATGGTTTATGATTACTGCTAGTGCCCCGGTTATATGAGAGCACACTTTCATACAGTAGATTTCTCATTCTCATTAATTCAATTTCTCTTCTTTGCCCTGTGTCCAACTGATTTAAGTTTTTCTGAGAAGAGAACACTCACAGGAATGACGCAGACTGTCAAAACAGTCCTTGGCTTTTGAATAAAAGCTTTCAGTGTCGATAAAAGAAACATTGATGGCCTTCCTCTCTGCTGCAGCAGTCATATTTAATTTTAGTAGACGAGCTGTTCACCGGATGAAAGAAGCATTCATTTATCTGTGTTTTGTGCTGTTGCATTTCTGTTAAAACATGAATAAAGTATTAAAGTGACATATTCCATATGCACTGATGGTTTAATCACTAAAAGAAAAGAAACGTTCTTTGTACCAGTATTATTTATTTCTACTCTTAGGGTGCCAATGTAAGAGCATTGAAGCACTGTCATTGTTATTTGGCCGTTAATCTTCTGTTTCCGTCACAGATTTTGATTTGCTGCTCCTGCTGCAGCTTTGGAACAGCAAAGGAAAATGTGTGGCTCCTTCACCAAAAATACGCTGTGCTTTTTGATGGCATTCAATTATGGAATGTAGCAGAAATTCACAAAAAACAGAATCATTTCCATGTATACCACAATGGAGTTGAAAACACAAGAATGATAATCTATTGTTCTTTAGAGCTCTACAGCTCAGGCCTATTTCACAGCTGAAACATCATTCACAGTTTAAAAAGGTCATGGAACACTGGACTTATTTTTCTATACCACCACAATGTATGCTTAAATTTGACCACTGAATATTCAACTTAGTGTGCTGATGGCATGCACTCTAACCTGGGCTTTCAACCAGATACGCAAGTGGTGTGTAAGGTAATAGTCATGTTTACCTACAAATTCAGCGGCATGTCCCTTTCTGCCGGGAGTGTTTCAGGTGCAATTTGGTAGCAAAAGTGTTCCTCTCAGCTGTTCCTCTCAGGTGCTCCTCTCATCTGCTCCTCTCAGTTGCTCCTCTCTACTGCTCCTCTCATCTGCTCCTCTCAGCTGTTCCTCTCAGCTGCTCTTCTCAGCTGTTCCTCTCATCTGCTCCTCTCATCTGCTCCTCTCAGCTGCTCCTCTCATCTGCTCCTCTCAGTTGGTCCTCTCAGCTGCTCCTCTCATCTGCTCCTCTCATCTGCTCCTCTCAGCTGCTCTTCTCAGGTGCTCCTCTCAGCTGCTCCTCTCATCTGCTCTTCTCAGCTGCTCCTCTCAGCTGCTCCTCTCAGCTGGTCCTCTCATCTGTTCCTCTCAGCTGCTCCTCTCAGCTGTTCCTTTCAGCTGGTCCTCTCAGCTGTTCCTCTCAGCTGCTCCTCTCAGCTGGTCCTCTCATCTGTTCCTCTCAGCTGCTCCTCTCAGCTGCTCCTCTCAGCTGTTCCTCTCATCTGCTCCTCTCAGCTGCTCCTCTCAGCTGTTCCTCTCATCTGCTCCTCTCAGCTGTTCCTCTCAGCTGTTCCTCTCATCTGTTCCTCTCATCTGCTCCTCTCATCTGTTCCTCTCATCTGCTCCTCTCAGCTGCTCCTCTCAGCTGCTCCTCTCATCTGTTCCTCTCAGCTGCTCCTCTCAGCTGCTCCTCTCATCTGCTCCTCTCAGCTGTTCCTCTCAGCTGTTCCTCTCATCTGCTCCTCTCAGCTGTTCCTCTCAGCTGGTCCTCTCAGCTGGTCCTCCCAGCTGCTCCTCTCATCTGCTCCTCTCAGCTGTTCCTCTCAGCTGTTCCTCTCAGCTGCTCCTCTCATCTGCTCCTCTCAGCTGCTCCTCTCAGCTGTTCCTCTCAGCTGTTCCTCTCATCTGCTCCTCTCATCTGCTCCTCTCAGCTGTTCCTCTCAGCTGTTCCTCTCAGCTGTTCCTCTCAGCTGCTCCTCTCATCTGCTCCTCTCATCTGTTCCTCTCATCTGTTCCTCTCAGCTGCTCCTCTCAGGTGCTCCTCTCAGCTGCTCCTCTCATCTGCTCCTCTCATCTGCTCCTCTCAGCTGTTCCTCTCAGCTGTTCCTCTCAGCTGCTCCTCTCAGGTGCTCCTCTCAGCTGCTCCTCTCATCTGCTCCTCTCAGCTGTTCCTCTCAGCTGGTCCTCTCATCTGCTCCTCTCAGCTGTTCCTCTCAGCTGCTCCTCTCATCTGCTCCTCTCAGCTGTTCCTCTCAGCTGTTCCTCTCATCTGCTCCTCTCAGCTGTTCCTCTCAGCTGTTCCTCTCATCTGCTCCTCTCAGCTGTTCCTCTCAGCTGGTCCTCTCAGCTGTTCCTCCCAGCTGCTCCTCTCAGCTGTTCCTCTCAGCTGTTCCTCTCAGCTGTTCCTCTCATCTGCTCCTCTCAGCTGTTCCTCTCAGCTGCTCCTCTCATCTGCTCCTCTCAGCTGCTCCTCTCAGCTGTTCCTCTCAGCTGCTCCTCTCAGCTGTTCCTCCCAGCTGCTCCTCTCATCTGCTCCTCTCAGCTGCTCCTCTCAGCTGTTCCTCTCAGCTGCTCCTCTCATCTGTTCCTCTCAGCTGCTCCTCTCATCTGCTCCTCTCAGCTGTTCCTCTCAGCTGTTCCTCTCAGCTGCTCCTCTCAGCTGCTCCTCTCATCTGCTCCTCTCAGCTGTTCCTCTCAGCTGTTCCTCTCAGCTGCTCCTCTCAGCTGTTTCTCTCAGCTGCTCCTCTCAGCTGCTCCTCTCAGCTGGTCCCACAACATCATGAAATCACCAGAGAATTGCAAGGTCACTACCCTGACAAGCCATCCTCTATATGTGAAAATATAATCTGGCCACGACCCATAGACAGAGCTCAGTGGTGGGGCGGGATCTATGGCTGTCTTTCAAACTACACTCACTGGCCACTTTATTGGGTACACCTTGCTAGTATTGGGTTGGACCCCCTTTTGCCTTAGTCCTTCCTGGTCCATAGATTCAACAAGGTACTGGAAATCCAAAGGGGTTTGAATGAAGGCAACTGGACTTCTTTGGTTTCTTGAAGACATTTCTGCCAAGAAGTCCAGTTGCCTTCAATGGAACCCCTTTGGATTACCATGACCTGGATGACTGAGAACCTTCATCAGCAAGGTACTGGAAACATTCCTCAGAGGTTTAGGTCCATATTGACATGATAGCATCACGCAGTTGCTGCAGATTTGTCGGCTGCACATCCATGATGAATCTCCCGTTCCACCACATCCCAAAGGTGCTCTATTGGACTGAGACCTGGAGACTGTGGAGGTCATTTGAGTCCAGTGAACTCATTGTCATGTTCAAGAAACCAGTCTGAGATGATTCCAGCTTTATGACATGGAACATTTTCCTGCTGGAAGTAGCATCAGAAGTTGGGTCCACTGTGGTCATAAAGGGATGGACATGGTCAGCAACAATACTCAGGTAGGCTGTGGCGTTGCAACGGTGATCAATTAGTACTAAGGGGCCCAAAGTGTGCCAAGAAAATGTCCCCCACACCTTTACACCACCACCAGCCTGAACCATTGATACAAGGCAGGATGGATCCATGCTTTCATGTTGTTGATGCCAAATTCTGACCCTACCATCTGAATGTTGCAGCAGAAATTGAGACTCATCAGACCAGGCAACATTTTTCCAATCTTCTATTGTCCAGTGTTGGTGAGCCTGTGTGAATTGTAGCCTCAGTTTCCTGTTCTTAGCTGACAGGAGTGGCACCCGGTGTGGTCTTCTGCTGCTGGAGCCCATCTGCCTCAACGTTCCACATGTTGTGTGTTCAGAGATGCTCTTCTGCAGACCTTGGTTGTAACGAGTGTTTATTTGAGTTACTGTTGCCTTTCTATCAGCTCCAACCAGTCTGGCCATTCTCCTCTGACCTCTGGCATCAACAAGGCATTTTCGCCTCACTGGATGTTTTCTCTTTTTGGGACCGTTCTCTGTAAACCCTAGAGATGGTTGAGCATGACAATCCCAGAAGATCAGCAGTTTCTGAAATACTCAGACCAGCCCGTCTGGCACCAACCACCATGCCACGTTCAGAGTCACTTAAATCACCTTTCTTCCCCGTTCTGAAGCTCGGTTTGAACTGCAGCGGATCGTCTTGACCAGGGGTGCCCAATCCTGGTCCAGGTGGGTCTGTATCCAGCACATTTTAGTGGTTTCTCTGCTCCAACAGTACCGATTCAATGGTTGAATCACATGTGCAGCAGCTCATCAGGCTCTGCAGAAGCCTGTTAATTACCTGCTAATTGAAATCAGGTGTGTTGAAGCAGAGTTAAAACTAAAACATGCTGGATACCGGCCCTCTAGGACCAGGATTGGGCACCCCTGGTCTTGACCATGTCAACATGCCTAAATGCATTGAGTTGCCTCCATGTGATTGGCTGATTAGTCATTTGCATCAATGAGCAGTTGGACAGGTGTACCCAATAAAGTGGCCAGTGAGTGTATCTCTGCATGCTATTGGACAACAAACAACATGACTTACTCACCACTACAGATGTCAGTCAACAGGGCAGTCTGCCATAGACTGTCGAAGAAAATGCAATACATCATTTTTCTAAATAAAGGACTTAAGTTCCTCTATCTGCTCTTGACTCAAAGAAAAGCCCAAGTCTAAACAGTCCAAAGTTGACGCCAAAGCTGTTTCAAACAAGCCAACGCCATCTTAGTTGTTCCGCTCCATCACATCATCCCAACCGCCAAACCGATAGAGCGCTGTGATTGGCAAGACACAAGACTGGTCAGGTCTGCTGAGGTTCCAATGGAGCGTGACTAAACCGACATGCAAAGCAAAATCATGTTGCTTCTGCTACTGTCTGTCTAGATCTCTAGGCTAAGATCACGCATGATTTCGGCAGTTCACAAAATCTTAAGCAAAGTGAAGGATGGCGGCATGAATCCAAAAGGTTTGCAGTTAATTTTCTGTTCTTTTTACCTCGGTGTTACGGCTGCCACCTATATGTGTTTGGGACGCCTCTGCAGTCTCCTGATTCAGTACCGTGGACAGCTCCACCCGGATGTGCTCTGTGCAGATCAGCACGTGGGACAGCGCCACAGCAGAGGAGCTCTTCGCATCGCAGCTGCTTTGAATTAGCTGATGAGCCTCGCTTTTAAAAGCAAGCCAACTGGCTTGTGGTTGGGAAGGAGAGAAGAGAAACAGATAGGACACAGACCTGTACAGTACAGCCTCTTCTGCAGCCCTTTTGTTTGTTCATGTTGGAACAGCAAACTTGAGTTACACTTCATGTTTTAATGCTGCAGCTCTTTAGGTAGTTTTGCATCCCTTTAGCCTTTGATTAATACCTCAGGTGATCTCCCAAAAGGGTTCAATTTGAGTTCTCTTCATATAGGCTTCTGGTGGTGTATGATCGTTTAGTTGTTCTTATGTTTAGGTAAAAACATGTCAGAGAGCCTGTTTGTTAACCATCCTCTTTTTGTTTTAAGGCCTACAAATAAAGAATTTGTTGTGTTCACCTAGCCTGGCCTGTCAGACTCTCCCTCTGTCTGTTCTACACAGAGGAAGAGTCTGGAAACTCAGAGGCAGCGAGCACCATGAGGGGCGGGACTAGTCAGCTCAAAAATAACCAATCCGAAAAAAGGCAGAAATTACGACTTACCGCGCGAACTCGTTTTTTAGCTGTAGTCAAAGATGGCGTCAAAGGAGCGCTGCTAACAATCCATAGCCATAGTAAGCTTTAAGTGGTGTGAACTTTTCCAAAACGTTTTTGTAAAAAGGTCTTCAACCTTCTACCAACTTTACACTTTTATTACAAAATAAATACCAAGAAGTGTTTTATTTTAATCACAGAGCATCTCATTGCTAAAGGATATGTAGTTTTTTTCTTGAGTCCCTCTGGAGTGGATCTCAAGCAGGAAAATTCTCAAAAGCTACCACAGTAAGCAAAAGTGAAGCTCCTTTCAACTTCTCCTATTTCCTGCATGCAACACTGAGACATACAATATGTGACATGTGTGACCACCATAACCTCCTGCCAGTTATGGTTCCGATTGTTTTTCAACACAGCTTAGTTTTCACACAGTTATTTCATTATGACTGCATTTAGAGTGCAATGCCACAGGAAAATGCCGTTTAAAGTAAAATAAAGTTAAAGTACCAAGTCATCATCACACACTGGTGAAATTACATCTCTGCATTTGACCCATCCCCGTGGTGGGGAGCGGTGAGCTGCAGCTGTGGCCGCGCTCGGGAACTATTTGGTGGTTTAACCCCCCAATCCAACCCCTTAGTGCTGAGTGTCAAGCGAGGAGGCATTGGGTCCCATTTTGACCCGACCGGGAATCGAACCCTGATCTCCCAGTCCCGGGGCGGACACTCTACCACTAGGCCACCGGAGCTGGTAAATGATCCCTTTAAGCCACTGGTGGTTACCATAGTGATAACAATGAGCCACTGGCTGCAACTTTAACAACTGCATTGTTCTTCAGTCTTGTTCCACCTCTTATACAGTTTCTACAACTTCACACAGCTATTTATGCTTAGTTTAGATTATTCTGAGTCCTAAATTATTTTGGCTTTGAAGAAGGAAGTTGTTGCTTTATTTTCTCTGGCACCATTCTAGTGTTCTTGCTAATTTCATTTCTATTATCTTCGGCTCAAAACGTTATTAATAATTATACTGTTCGTTCTCCTTACTAAATGACTAGTCAGAAGGAGTTTCTTATAATCACCAAAGCTTTAAATCCATGTCCGTGCGGATGATCAAAGGGAAAATGTCAGGGAGTATTACTTCACCCTCTCATGTCAGCAGGGCTCACCTAGAGTGATTCTCCACTGAAGTAGGTCAAATATCAAACCAGCAGCCTGATTCCCAGCGTAAGCCCGTCTACGTTCTCTATCCCAGCTGAGACGAGTGAAAAAGGGAACATACTTCGAGTAAGCATTGGAGCTGAAGAATGAGCAATAAACCATATTTTGGTGTCCTTTTAGAATATGGAGCTCTAAAAAGATCCTCCAACATTACCCTCAAATATCACCAGAAACAAAAACAGCAACAACAAAAAAGACTGGTGTCTTTATTCAAAGTTTTAAAAGGATTGATTGATTCTTGATTCATGTCAGGAAAAGATAAAAAAATAAATAACCCGACACTCAACATCCCAACGACAATTATTACTGATCTGTTGGCAAATGGCAATGTATTCATGATAAATGACCTCGCAGATACCCAAACTGCCTTTTGAATGTCAAATTGAAATGACGTGTTTTAATCTGCTCATCTGAAACACTTGCTTTTGCTAAAATACCACTCTAGAGTTTCATTTGAACACAAACATGCATAGATGTATCCTTGTTTCTAAAACCAATTGTCTTGTTTACTTTAGTGTGTTTAGTGTTCATTGCCCTGCACCCTGGGGAGAAAAAACATGTATGTATATATATATATATATATATATATATATATATATATATATATATATATATATATATATATATATATATATATATATATATATATATATATATAGGGTGACTTTGGCACTTTTTAACCTGATGGCCGTGCCATGACAATGTCCCAAATCATCACAAAGCCTCTTTTTTATTGTTGTTCCAAGTTCTCCCTCATGCATACACTCTGGAGAGAGAAGCCGTCTCAGAACTGAAACCTGATTCTGATTGCAGCTCAGCCTAGCCTGATTGCTGTTGGACCCATTCCAACCCTTATCACCTCTTATCACCAGAAACTCACTTCAGCTTTGCAGTACAAGAAAATAATTATTCTGGCTGGCCTAACAGCTGCCAAGAAAATGACTGCTGTGGGGTGGAAACACCCCCAAAAAGCCCTCAGCGAGCAGCTTGTGTTCTTGATGTAATTTATCTGGATTTCTCACGACAGTGAGTTAGGAGTTCAAGAAACTAACAACAGTTTATTGGATGTAGACTTTCAACAGCGCTGCACCTTTAATAACTTCATTTGTTCTAGCTTGTGGTTAATGACCATTTCACCTGGATTTTTAAAATCTTTTTGGCTTGATTGTTTTCATTAATTGAATATAATTAACTGCTTATGTCGCCTTCGTTACATAACGATGTCACCCTCTAGTGCCCACTCCCTCCTTGTCGATGACCATGTCCCACATATGATCCAGTGTGTACACTCCTTCATCTCTATTCATGGTGTTAAGTCCATGTCTCGATCGCTTCTTTAATCCATCGTTTGTATTTTTGTTGTTCTGTTGTGATGATCCTTGTGTCTTCCCAGTCCATTATGTGGTTTTCTCTGCTGCAGTGATCCGTTATTGCTGATTTCTTTACTGTGTTTTCAACACGACAACTAGAACATAAAAAGGGATGTGAAAAGGAAACAAGCAAAAGACACACAAGAGCAGCAAAACAAGAAGCAGAAAACAGTAAAGAAATCAGCAATAATGGATCACTGCAGCAGTGACTGAGAAGTGATCGAGATCAGGAGCCACGGCCCTAACACCCTGAACAGAGATGAAGGAGCGTACACACTGGATCATATGTGGGACATGGTCATCGACAAGGAGGGAGTGGGCAGTAGAGGGCGACATCGTCCTCTACTGCCCACTGATAAAACAGCAAGGAAGTGACATCACCACCACTCTGAGGAAGACGCCAGATGAGCGTCAAAACTGTCAGGTAAATAAACTTTACTACTCCGTGTAATATCAAGAACACGAAAAAACAATGCTTGTGTCACCATTTAGTGCAAAATAAAAACCTCTCATTTCCTTTAAAAGCGACTGACCCCTTAACACCTCCCCCACTTTTAATTAAACAGCCAGAAGTTAAACAAACATTCTTATATTTAGTAAAAGTCAAGCAGCTGTCTCTGATTTAAGCTTCGAAATAATGTGGAAAATCAAGTTAGTTTTTTTTTCTGACTTTACTACAAGTGGATTGTAGTTCTGCTTTTTGTGCCACTTCAAAGCAACCTCACCCCCTGCTGTAAACAAAGCTGCTTTTATAATGAATATTTAAGAAGCAGTCCATTCAGTGCAGACTGAGTGTGTTGCAATAACTGGGTCTGAAAAAAACCAAAACCACATCATGATGTCAAGATGATCCACTTAAAACCAACTGGACCACTATTACTTGCAGTATCAACATTATTTTGTAATGTATAATGTTGCAATCAACTGTTGTTTTTTTCAATCATCAATGTAAACATGAATGGATTTCATTTTGGTTTCAGTTTAACCTCAAAATATTAACATTAATATAATTTAATGGACTATCTTTTTGACAAACTAAATTAGGTGATTTACATTCTCAAAAGCACTAAAAAACACTTTCTTCACCAATTTTCTCTGCTGAGTCATTTTGATGCTGATAAGCATTAAAACGACAACAGATTTAAAGTTTTCTCCCCAATAATATTATTTTTTCCCTGAGAGGATCGTATTTATCCCTTTTATCCTTTGCATGAGAGATTTCTGTAGGAGAAAATTTACAAATGATTTACTCATCCTAAATTTATGCAGTCACAGGAATATTATAAATTGTGTTTCTGATATTTTTAATTCCATACGACTGGAGGCCAAAGGACTTAGTCAATTCTAAAGCTGAAATTTACCCTTTTTTCTAAGATCTATGAGCCTAATGTCAGGTCTGTGCCAGGAGTGCAGCATTTACATAAAACTAGCCAGCTGTAGAAAATCCCACCGAGTCGTTCATTGTGACAAAACCTAAAGAGAATGATCACCAGAGAATAAAATACATTTAAGCCTTTTTCTGTTTAAATTTTGATTTCACAGCTTATTACTTGCTTTTGTGCTTTTTTACTGCTTTAATTTCTCTAATTTACCAAAATGGCTCAAGAACTGCAAAATATTTCAATAAACCTAAAGTCTTACTCCACTTTTTAAGTTACTTAAGTTATTTCTTCCCAGACTTTTGTTTCTTATTCACAGACATTCACTGCTTCTTTGGTTCAAAGGAAAAGAATGGATTTGATGATGCAATGATAAGTAATCTATTTGTACCTGTGGCTCTCGTCCCAGACTGGCTCCGCCCCCGACGGCAACAACAGGAACCCCTGTCTGAGCAGAGACAAACTCGAGCATTGGGGCCAGAGGGGCACGGTTTGGCGGTGGTGGTCTCTCCTCCTCAAACACCAAACCCTGAATAAAACAAAGGTTGCACAAAGGACTATATACATATTGGCTTCACTTTCATGCAAGCTTATAAGCAACTTTTATTAATAAACAAAAATGCAGTTTTCTTTTTCTTTATTGTGCATTAATCTTTGACCAGGTGTGCAAACCATATTTTTTAATTATTTGCAGTAGCTAAAGGGCATTTTTGACTTGTTTCTATGTATAAATAATAAACTTTGAAATTTTATATGTAGGATACTCATATGCTAAAGAAGCTCACTCCATGAGCGCCTGGCAGTACAAATGAACCAGCTGCTAAAGGATGGGACTCACCCTGAATGGCTAACTAAAGGGCGCACAATCCGGATCCTGAAGGACCCATCAAAGGGTGCAGTCCCATCCAACTATCGGCCAATTACCTGTCTCCCCATAACATGGAAGCTCATGTCAGGCATCATATCACAGCCTATGACTCAATGGATCACTCATGGATCATTGAATGCTTGGAGCCGTACAACATCAACAGGAGTCTGACAGCCTTCATTGCAAACTCAATGGGGCTGTGGAAAACCACCCTTGAGGCCAATTGCACAAGTCTCCATCAAATGTGGCATATACCAAGGAGATGCCCTGGCCCCATTGCTGTTCTGCATAGGTCTGAACCCCCTCAGCCAAATAATCAACAAGACTGGCTATAGATACCGACTCAAGAATGGAACCACCATCAGCCACCTCCTCTACATGGATGACATAAAGCTGTACGCCAAGAGCGAGCAAGACATCGACTCACTGATCCACACCACCAGGATCTAGAGCACTGATATCAGAATGTCATTCAGACTTGAGAAGTGTGGTCGGATGGTGACAAAGAAAGGGAAGGTAGTCCACACAGAAGGGGTCTCACTCCCAGGAGGAACAATAGCAGACATTGAGGACAGCTACAAGTACCTTGGTATCCCACGAGCAAATGGCAACCTCGATGAAGCCACAAGGAAAGGAGCCACAGCCAAATACCTACAACGAGTAAGGCGAGTCCTAAGAAGTCAGCTCAATGGCAAGAACAAGATTTGGGCAATAAACAGCTATGCCCTGCCAGTAATCAGATATCCTGCAGGAATAATAAGCTGGCCAAAGGAAGAAATACAGACCATAGATGTTAAGGCATAGAAGCTCCTAGCCATGCATGGAGGGTTCCACCCCAAGTCCAGCACCCTGAGACTGTACACTAGGAGTAAGGAAGGAGGCCGAGGACTAGTGAGTGTGAGAGCCACTGTCCAGGATGAAACATCCAAGATCTATAATCAAGGACAAGGTCCCAACAGATGACGTACTCAGTGAATGTCTCAGACAATGGAGAACAGAAGAGGAGGAGCTGGAAATACCATCATGGGAGGACAAACCCCTACATGGGATGTACCACCGACAGATAACTGAAGTGGCTGATATCAAGAAATCCTACCAATGGCTAGAAAGAGCTGGTCTGAAGGACAGCACAGAGGCATCATCATGGCTGCACAGGAACAGGTCCTGAACACCAGAGCAACAGAGGCCAAGATCTACCACACCAGACCAGACCCAAGGTGTAGGCCCCTGAGACAATCCACCACATCACTGCAGGGTGGAAGATGCTGGCAGGGAAAGCAGACATGGAACGCCACAACCAAGTGGCTGGCATGGTGTACAGGAACATCTGTGCAGAGTATGGACTGGAAGCCCCAAGGTCACAGTGGGAAACGCCCCCTAAGGTGGTAGAGAACGAGCGAGCCAAAATGGAGACCGACAAAATGGTGATGGAGAACCAACCGGACATTGTGGTGGTGGACAAACAACAGAGGACAGCCGTTGTGGTTGACGTGGCAACACCAAGTGATGCAACATCAGGAAAAAGGAACAGGAGAAACTAGAGAAGCACCAGGGCCTCAAAGAGGAACTGGAGAAAGCCTGGAGAGTGAAGACATCGGTGGTGCCCGTGGTCATCGGGGCACTCGGGGCAGTGACCCCCAAACTGGAGGAGTGGCTAAAGCAGATCCCAGGAACACATCAGACATCTCAGTCCAGAAAAGTGCAGCTCTAGCATCAGCTGAGATACTGAAGAACCCTCAAGCTCCCAGGATCTGGTAGAGGACCCGAGCTTGGAAGGATGAGACCACCGACGGAGGGTGAGATGGGAATTTTATATACAGTGCTCAGCATAAATGAGTACACCCCCTTTAAAAAGTACAAATTTAATCAGTAGCTCAATGATCAAAAGAACAATTTCCAGAATTTTCACAAGGCTAGGTTTTATTGAACACGTGTTTAACTCCATAACGTGAAATTAAGGTTCATCACAAAATCTTCAGTTTTACTAAAATTGGTTGAAGCAAAAGTGAATCCACCCATCAACAAAAACTACTACATCTAGTATTTTGTATGACCAGCGTGATTTTCAAGGACAGCATCAAGTCTTCTAGGCATGGAATGAACAAGTGGGCGACATATTGCAACATCTATCTTTATCCATTCTTCAAGAAGAACCTCTTCTAGAGCCTGGATGCTGGATGGAGAGTGATGCTCAACTTGCTGCTTCAGAATTCCCCACAGGTGTTGGATTGGGTTCAGATCAGGAGACGTACCTTCACCCTGTTCTTCTTCAGAAATGCAACAGTAGCTTTAGACGTGTGTTCTGGATCATTGTCGTGTTGGAAAAGCGCACGGAGTGATGGCAGCATCTTCTCCTTCAGTGTAGAGCAGTACATTGTTGAGTTCATGATAGCATCAATGAACTGCAGCTCCCCAACACCAGCAGCACTCATGCAGCTCCACATAAGGACACCACCACCACCATGTTTCACTGTAGGCACCATGCACTTCTCTTTGAAATCCTCACCTTTACCACGCCAGTTTTAACCATTAGTTCCAAAAACAGTGATCTTTGTCTCATCACTCCAGAGTCTAGAGTCCCAGTAGTCTTCATCTCTTTCAGCATGGGCCCTAGCTAATCCTAGGTGTGCTTTTTGTGCATGGGTTTAGGAGAGGCTTCCTTCGTGGACGATACCATGTCTTGTCACAGACGTCATATGTGAAATCTATGGCACATATCAAACGAGATCAGAAAATACATTTCAGCGCTCCATAGACTCCCATTCATTTCTATTGACAGCAGGGGACCCATGGACCAGACGTTGATGGGCGTGAAAATCCCATTGGTGTCACATCCTCTCCATCCTCTCCAGTCCTACCAGCCACAGCTTAGCACTCCAATACCCATCATCCCCTCTCACCGGGATTCCCCCTACGTCACCACCGCAGCTGATAAAAGCAGGAAGCGCACACCATGAAGCCACTCAGTCATCGATAGGATTATCCATGCTAGAGACTCGAGCTATTCAGCTCCACCTTCGAGCCTTCCTGCTTTTCACCCAAGCACCTCGGCTCCTCAGGCGCATCGCCTACTCACAAGTAAGTGCATTCTTACTTTTTCGGAACAACGCCGCGTCCCCGCTCTCTGTCGGGTTCGACGCTGTTGTTCCTAGATTAACTGCGTGCTAGCAGCCCCCAACGCTCGTTCCTTCCGCGTCTGGGTTCTCTAACCACGCTACACTCACACACCACCGAATTCAGGCCGTGTGTGAGAGTCACGAGTTGTGTCAATTGGTGTGAAGGTGTATAAAAAAATCCTGCTTCAACCACAGTATTATTTTACACATTTTCAGATGACAACTAGCTGCTTAATTCTTGACTAGCTGTTAGCTTATCAGTCCTGTAGATCAAAAATTGTATTTTTCCAAATAGAAGCTATAAATGAATATACATTGCACAAACAGTATTTTTTAGGACTTTTACATTAAAAACACTTTAAAATGGCAAAAAAATCCCTTCAAGATAACAGCTCTCATTCTAGGAAAGACTGCCTTCTCACTTTGCTAACAAACACCTGAAGAACTGAATTGCACAAAATGGATCAAGCAATTTAATGAAGTAATAAAACAACTCCTGCAGGTTTTTAAAGATAAAGCTTCAACTCTGCTTGGCAATCAATGCTCACAGCGATAAGGGTATCTGGAATGGACTGGCAACCTGTCAGGACAGTAATGCATGTCGCGCCAGTAAAGCTTAAGCTGTTTGACTCAATAAGAGATAAGTTCTTAACTTATTGGCCATCCCAGCTCTTGCAGGGATTACTAACACACACTAATGGTGTGTATTTCTGATTAACATTTCAATTTCCCTTTTTTGGTTTGTACACACAAAGAGGGGGAATGCATACAGTTCTGGTAACAACCATTACATTACAATATGAAGTGGAGCAATGAAAAGATGAGCCTTCCTTGATGACCTGCTGCTTGTTGCCTTGTACTGATTCAGGGGAACAAATTGGAGATGACAGCTCAATTCTCTGAGGGAAGCATTTGAGATGCAAATAAGTCACAGACAGGATGTGGAAATCTGAGAGTGTTACTTAAATAATCCAAAAAGACTTGGCTGAAGATGTTTAAAAGAACATTAACATTGTTGCAACATGAAAAAAAAAAAGATTCGATGACACGGTCCGAAATACAGGCACAGAAAAATCCTACCTGTAGATAAACAAGAGAATCAAAAGATGCACTGGATTTTCATTTTTGGTACCACAACTATTTATCTTCTTTGTAGATGTTAATTAGTACCTATCTTATACTCGCTTAAGGTTTTGGTTTGCAAAAATGAAAGAAATGCTGTTAAAGTACATACTGTACTGATCATGTATTCAAGCTGTTATGAAGTTCTATCTTCAGATTTGATGTCAAACTAAACATTACTGAGTAAAAATGGTTGAAGAAACCGTAAAATCAACTTGAGAAAATAAATAATTGTCTTCTGACACTAAACAAATTAATGCTGGGCAACAATTTGATGACCAAGTCATGATTGGACTTCACAGATGTTTTTGTAATAACTCCCAGAAATTTGAAAGAGTTTTCTCAATTTCAAGTGACAGAAAGTGTCATGGTATTAAAGAAACACTAAACAGTTTTGAAAACTTTAAACTATTGCTTTCAAACTGGTTTCAGTGATTCTTGAGCCAGAAACTTGAGCAACTTCACACTGGTCAGCAGTCTGCTGCCCTCTGCAGCCCACAAACTGCATTTAACTGTTTTGTGGTTTGGGTAGGAACACTAGTGGGAGGTCTCGACCTGTTTTACAACAAAAGCTGTCTACTGTGTTGGTAGCTCAAATAAATGCTAGCAGTTAGCTGTTTCAGTTCAACTACTGTCAATAAAAAACACAAGAAAAAGAAGAAATTTGCTTTCTTGTTGGCATTATAGCTGAGCCTGGAAGTAAAAGTGAGACAGTAATGTCTTTGGAGGCGAAGCAAAAAGCTAAAACCAGGCCTTCACTCATTTGAAGGAGTTGAAGGAGGCTACAAAATCATGGACTGATGGTGACCTGGCTTTGTTGCTACTGGACTTGGAAGTAATATGATTTTTTTGTCACACAGTGTGGATGTTGTTACTACTTGGCCTTTTTTAGTATTTGTTGGTTCGTTAACCCTAGCTACAGCAAGCTGTGGAAGCGCTGTTTACGACAATTCTAATTCCAATTTCAAACAGTAGAAGGGAGAAGCGAGAAAGTTAAGTGTTGCTTCAAAATACATTTTTATTTTACGTCGAAAACTTAAAAATGTTGACACAAAAACGGCAAAGTTTCATCAACATATTTTAGTGGTGGGCCCAAAAATATGCAATTCTTGAAATGTAGCCAAGGGACTGCAAAGATTCCCTCTGAGAGCTGCAAACGGCCCGTTTCCTTTAGACACCCCTGGACTAAAGTAATTACAATTTCTAATGTGCATTTTTGGTTTTGTAACTTAGCAGTCAGCAAGTTTACTTGTTAATTGACTCCTGCTGAGCTGTTCTTGGATCTAAGAGTTATTAATCCTGACACACACATATATTTATGATTCAGATTGGTTTGGTGCGTTGCATCTTTGCGTTACCTGCAGAGGTGTGGTGGCCAGCAGCTCACACAGCTGCAGCAGTAAAGTCCCTGGACTGCTCTCGTTCACTGCCAGGTAGATGACATTAGCTTTACCCGATGACGTAGTCACCGGTTCCCCCACAAGCGCTGCCAATGACGAGGAGGAGGACAAAGAGGCCATGGCAGCCACTCCTGCCAGTGAGGCTGTATCTGTCACTCCCCTTACTCCTCCTCCAGGACCGTTTCCCGGACTGGGCCCGAGACCCGGCTCACCAGCCCTCGTGCCTCCCACCACCACCGTCTCCGGGAGCAGGGAGGAGCTAGAGTGGACTACGGCTATGTTGACGCCACCCGAGTCCCTCTCTCTCTCCCGGGTCCGGTGTTGCGGGGGGGGCGAGGGGCGTGCGGGCCCCGTGCAGGCCAGGACAGCCAATAGCAGTGAGAGGGTGGGCCTTGGGGCCACCATGAGGCACAGAAAAGGCCAGTGGTGGTTGTCTGATGGGTTCTGCAAGGTGAGGATTCAGGGATTCCGTTATAACGGGTGACGCCTCTCGAGGTGGTGGAGGGGGGTTGGGGGGGCTGGCAGATTACAGCGCTTCACCTGATGTGAAGAGGAGACCCTAGAGGGGAAACAGAAGCAAGTGGATGATTAAAAAACTGTCACAGTTCACTGCCATACATCTTATTTAATCCTAAAAGTAGTTTCTAATAGTCGTGTATAGAAATGTTTTCCAGGGGCTGCAACAGTTATGAAATCTTCTGATAATCAATGCAAATATGTGACACGAGCTACACCCACTCATCTCTGTATCTGTTGCACCTGCTGTGACTCTGTTTAAGGCTGTAAACAAGAAATATTTCAGATGAAAAGGAGTTCTTGTGGGTCAGTAACTTGAACACAGTCTGAGGTTCGCAGGAGCATAGTTGCTATGTCTGCTATTAAACAATAAAACATGTATTTGACCAGCAAATCTAAGTAGCCACTTTATAACGTACACCTGTTCAAATGCTTGTTGACACATTTAGCCAACATGTCATTCAAATAGCAGCAAATCGGCATCGAAATGTGGTGAATACAAGCCTAGAACTCTCGACCGGCCGAAGCAGAATATGTTGTTCTGCAGTTTGGTCTAGCCATGCTACGTTGTAGCAGGTCTACCACTGGCTCGAACAGCTCTGTGTCTTACCAGTCACAGCACTCTACTGGGGTGATTTAGCACTAGAGCCCGGATGGAAAACGACTACAAAGACGGCAGTGGCTCAGGAATGGCGCTCTGCTGAAACGGCTTTGGCATCCACTTTCAACAATTTAGACTTGAGCCTTTCTGTGAGACATGAGCAGATAGAGGTACTTTGTCATTTATTTCAAAAAAAGATGTCTTTGCTTCTGCTTTGACTAAGGCGGGCTGCCCCATTGACTTATTTGCTTCGTCACATTGTTCGTTGCTCTGATTGGTCCAAGCGTGGTCAGAAGGCATGCAGAGACCGTTTGAAAGACAACCAAAGATTCCATCCCACAACTGGGTTGTTTCAACGGCTCGTGACCAGAATATATTTACTTATATAGAATGGCTAGGTGAATACAACGTACCGATGATCAAACCAAAAAATCAGAACGGAGAAGTAAAAGGATTACTTGGAACGAGTGATGGTTGTTGGTGCCTGACATGCACAACCAAGCCAGCCTTAGAGCACATCGGCCAGTTTGGGATTCTCCAGAAGTCACAGATGGCCAGTCTGCCTCTGAACTGGTGTCTAGAACATGTCAGTGAGTTCACTGGGTGCCAATGCCCTCACAGAACCTTTGAGACGTGGTGGAACAGCAGATTCACATCATGGATGGAACTGTGTGATGATGTCAGTATGGAGCAGCTTTACTGGAAGAAAGAGCTGAATCCGTTTTAAAAACAAAAGGGGTTCACACTCAATACTTGCAAGACAAACCTAATGAAGTAATTAGTGAGTGTACTAATGAGTCATTGTCCAGTGCTGTGCAACGTTTTAAAACCACTCCTAATATCTGCTCACCTCTTTCCAAAAGCCAGACTTTCTTACTATGCTGGTGAAGGTTCTCAGTCATCCAGGTCATGGTAATTCAAGGGGTTTAAATCTTGCAAAGTGGTTTGATCAATAGTTTTTTCAGAGTTGTCTTTTTCAGTTAATTTTAGTATAGTCTCACAGCTACAGATCACAAAACAGTGTACGGTGGACACAGAGATTTAGTTGTAGGAGAGAATAGCGTCTGAGAGCTCAAACAGCTGAGTAGGGCAGAATCTTAGGAAGGGTTTGTGTAATGGGCAACAGAGAGATGAAAAAAGAACAATCACTGTATCTAAATCTGGACACTGAGGGTTCGGTGACCTGCATAGTAGAATGCTTCATGGTTATGAGAGGCCATTTGGGCACCGGTTCAAATACTCCAGCTGAGCTCAAATGCCCCGAGAAAAAAAAACTGTAATACAAAGCTGCAATATTCTTCCTAGCTAACATTTGGATTTGTATGTGATGAAGAAATCCAGCTGGGAACTGGGAATGACCCTGCAAGCAGTCAACGTCGCATGGACGTGCAGATCATGTATATATTATTGGGTCCGTGGGTCCAGACAACGTCAGTAGAATGTCCTAACTAGGTTTTTGCATGGTGGGGATAATCACGTTCATCTTTTGTACTTAAAGTAATGAAGAATTTTCACCTTTGAGGCATTTCTAACAAACTTTAATTAAACGTTTTGTAATAATCATGACCTTAATCTTGATCATCTTATGGTTTATGCTGGTAAATCGTGAGTTTAGGTTTTTTTTTTTCCCATTTATGTTCAAATAACCAATTGCAAAGGTTAGTGTGACTTCATGTATTGGAGCAATCCCTGCTATAGGTAAAACAGCACATAGGAAATGATTTTGAGCCACTGCCTGAAGCTGTAAATTTCAGCTTTAGGATATCATTTGAGTTGAAGATGAGCCAGGGTAACAGCACTGTTACTACTACATGCTCATCTATTAAAGCTAATGTCAGTGACTGTAGGAGAAAATGTCATTTGTCCACCACAGACAATCTGGATATTTGTGAAGGAAAAGGCAGCGGATCTGCTTAGCATTATAGAAATGAACATCAGCTTCAGATTTTTTTATTTAGTCAGAAATGGAATCAACAACAGCTGCAGACGCTGCATTATAAAGAATGTGAGACTTAACGCAGGTTTATGCAGAACACACACTACGCCCACATAGAAAGGTTCCATACTGAAATGAAGACGCAGCCGTGATAGAAACTACCATTTCTCCAAAATTCTCAAAGAATATTTCAAAGGAGCTTTATGTGGGAATTCTTCAGTGAAATAATAACAAAATAGTTGGAAGGTTGTTGAAACAGATTTCCTTTTCAGGAGAGAGTGGCAGAACACGACAGGATCTGGAGTCTTACTTCCTGATATGTGGACATCTCTCCTCTGATTGGCTAACAGCAACACGACTCTACCACTGACTCTGTTTGCTCTGCAACGTTGATGTTTTATCTCCACCAATAACACAAGCCTGGAGGAGTTCTGCTGTGTGGTGGAGTTGCTAATGCTAACGGTTAGCTTCTACTAACCCAGACGTTCTCTGCTGTTTCCTGGACGCTAAACCAACAACAGCCTTCCCCGTCGTGAGTCCAGATGGGTGAGTCCATGAATGTTCAGTGACAGTGTGACGTAGATCTGACAGGATTTTCTAATCCTAGAGTTTCACCTAGAGTCTATTTTCTATCAGAAGCTGATGCAGGAGATAGGTGGAGGAGACTATTTTCATGTTCAGCCTGCAGGAAACACTCAGAGTGACCCGTTAGAGTCAGAGATAATTGTTAAAACATGGTTTTTCAGTGTTCCACACCTTTAATGTGTATGACTCGTCTCTGCTTATCTTGAATCTGATCCATAACTGACAACAGCCATGAAACTCATGCAACAGAACTGATACAGTAACTTTGTTTAGAAAACTGGACTGCAGTACCCACATTTGACCACAGGATGTCATTCTTACTTCATTCTCACAAATTGCACCTTTAAAGCCTAGTTATTTAAACTTCCCATTATCTAGGCGCTCTTCTACATTCCACAGACTCTGAATAAAAACAAATGCACCAAGTCCTTTTTGCAAATATGATCTGAAAAAGTCTATTAAATTTCACAGTCTGTTCCTTCTTAGTGAGCATTTAAAGAAAAAGAAAATCAGTCCAGCATGTGAAACCATAACTGCACTCCATCTCTGAGCATATCCAAAACCCATTAAGAACAACTATAAATGTAAAGTCAATGTGTCTGCAGAGTTCCTGCATGTTTCAGGATCCCCAAGGCAGGGCAAATGTAATAAATCCAATTTTATAATCACTATAAATTGTTCAAAGGATTCCAAAAATGAAGTAAAGCAGTCCTCTGATTCAGATTTGATGCAGCACAGAAATGCAACTGAATAGATTTCTTACAAACCAAAACAAGAAACACTTTGCAGCTAACTGCAAGGATTCTGGTGACTCTTGACAGCAGGCATCACAGAGAGTTTTATTTAGGGAAAAAGCAAACGTTTGATCTGTAATGTGTCATAGATAAAGACAACAGTCCTCATCTCCCTTTAATGCCGACAAACACTTTGAATTAAAAGTTGGATGTCTCTGGCCTCCACAGAGGCCTGATCAATACTTGCAACATTTCCTTTTTCAGGTTAAGCTTCAGACACGTTTCCTGGATTCCTCCCAGGTGTTAATTTCTCACTGCTACAGTCAGCAGGTCAAACATGTCTTCATACAGTGCTTTAAAGGGGGATTTACCAGTTAGTGATTGTAATCAGCGTGAGCCTGATTAGATGTCCACAAAATATATAGAGGGGTGCAGGAAATGTCCAATAAACAAAGGCTTTCCACAAAGAAAATGAAAGTTAGGACAGCTTATGTGTGTTTGGTACCAGACTCAGTAAACTCCTGTATATTATGGTGGCAAGTGGACGAAGCGTGATGTGAATCGTACCTCTTAGTATTATTACCAGCTATTAGTCATGTCTTTGGCCTTGGCTGGACTCTGTTTGCAGGCTCCAGCTGTTGACTCTCATCTGTTCTGGACACATCCAGTATTTTTCCCTGCAGGCTGACACACATTAAATCTTATTTTATGTAATTGTGTGGAGAGCCAGATCTGATGCATAAAAGGAGGAAATACATACTGTACATTCAAATGTGGGCCTACACCGGTTATTTGAAGAAATCTGCTGTGGTCTATAGTATGAATGAAAGCCTTCTGAGTGGGTCTCTGTGGAAAAAGCTCTGGCACTGCTGTTAGCTGGAGGAGCAGGGGGAAGGAGACGGCAGGAGTCTTACTCATTAATATTCATGATATGCAAACATCTAGCTCTGTGTGGCTAACATTAACACAACTCTTCAACTGCTTCCATTCGCTCTGCTACGTTGATGTTTTACCTTCACAGTTAACACAAGCCTAAAGGAGTTCTGCCATGTTGTGGAATGGAATGTTGCTAATGCTAACGGTTAGCTTCTACTAGCTAAGACACTATATTCTCTCTCCTGGATACTAAAGCAACAACAAGCTTTTATTAAATTATTACATAAAACGTTTCTCATTAACAGTAACTGTATTCCAGGGTAAATGTGGAAAGAAACGATCTCATGGAACAAGAATGTAATTTTCAGGGATGCAATCCTGCTTGCAATAAACAGCTTTTGTTGGTTTTCAGCAAGAAGAATTTAAATGCTTCACTCAAAAGTTGTGTGGTTTAATCTGTCAGTGCATTGACATAATTACACGTTGTGAGTTTTTTTTTAAATAAAAACATCTTGGCTTTAGAAATGGGAGAAATCTCTTGAAACATGGCATGAAGTTTCAGTGCAGTTCAAAACTAGCCTGTATACTTTTTTATTTTAAATTTAACGAGAGCTCCAGGAACTGCAAAAAAACATGTACTCTGGTTTAACCTTGGTGGTTCTTCAGCAACACACTGCACAATTTCTCATTCACTCACTCACACACCAATGCTGGTTACCAGAAACATGTTAAGGATGCAGTATGGTGTCCAAAGGCAGGCCAATAATAGTTTATTGCACATTTGAAAGCAGCCTCACTTTATGCAAATGATGCACAGTGTTCTCTAGGAAATCAGAGATAAATATAAGGCAAGGCAAGGCAAGGCAGCTTTATTTGTATAGCACATTTCAAACATGGAGGCAATTCAATGTGCTTTACAGAGCAGGAGCAACAAAAGCATTAATCAAAATACACAAAGAAATAATTCAGACAATTAGATAAAAGACATAGTCAAAAAAGTTTAGCAGTAAACAGTGCAGAAGGAGCAGCATAAGAAACATTCAATCATAGGCTAATGAATACATGAAGGCTTTTAATTTTAATTTAAAAGTTACTAGAGTTGGGGCCTGTTTGAGGTCATAAGGAAGCTGATTCCATCTATGAGCACCATAATGACTAAAAGCAGCTTCACCCTGTCTGGTTCTGACCCGAGGTTCTACCAGCTGACTGCTGTCTAGGGATCTGAGAGCCCTGCTAGGTGTATATACTGGAAGGAGATCCAACATGTACTTAGGCCCCATACCATTGAGTGATTTATAGACTAGTAGAAGCACTTTAAAATCGATTCTGTAGTTTACTGGCAACCAGTG
>SSNS01000249.1:48552-71315 GCA_006937985.1 Aphyosemion australe
CCGGTTGATGCATATTAATCCTCGTTTTTCCAGCTCCTTGCTGTTGTGTTCTGTTGACATGATGAGGCCTGGACGGAAGCGCTGGCCAGTCGTTAGCATCGGTGATAACTCCGTGTGAGGCTGAAGCCGGTTTTCCTCCTCTCGCTTTCCAGGGACATGGTTTACTCTTTGGCTTAGCACCAAGAGTATTCCATGGAGGACTGTTATTGTGAGGCAGAGAGCCCTCTGGCCTCTCTGTAGAGGAATTGCTGTTGCTGACCGGCTGTGGGCAGCCGTGTTCCTGTCCGGCATTCCGAGAAGATGAAATGGTGGTGTCATTTCCAAAGAACCCATTTACCTCCCAGTTTACCTCTAATCGAGAGATTTTATTCTCAATAACTGTGATTTTCTCAAGAAGTTTTTGGAAATCTTCTGTAGAAAAGGAAGGCATAGTGCTGGGTCCACGCAGTCAAGTCCCTGAAGATCAAAGACGTGGCAAAAAAGGGCTGAAGTAAACTCCTCTGTCAGTTTAGTAAAGAGATCCCAGCAATTTTAAAGAATCCAGCGGTCACTGAGCAGAAAAATACTTTGGAAGAAAGACGGGGAAAAAAGGAAAATTGTAAAAAATGCAAAATAAGCAGGAGCTAAGCAGGAGCGAAGAGAGAAGCGTCTGCACTGTAGCGAGGCAAGATTAGCTGTGTGTGTATATAAACAGCAACAACTGTTATCAAATAAAACCAAAGATAAATGATTAAGCTTGCATAATAAAAGCTTGGATAGCTTGCTCAATTAGGCCTAAAAGCAGTGAAACGGAATTGATTCAATGCTTTTGGCAGCTCAATTATGCAAACATAGGCTACTCCTGGAAAGGCTTTGCCACCTTGATCTTTAGGCTTGGATCTAGAAATATTTAAAAGCAACCAATCTGTAAGACCTCAGTGCTGCAGCTGGAGTGTGAGGATGCAAAGGTTCAGACAAGCTAAAGGTCCTGTACCACTAAACAAGTGTAGAAGCAGAATCCTGGAATGGACAAGAAGCCAGATGGAATGGGTTGACCAGCAGAGGTGTGACCTGTGTTTCCCCTGCTGCTGTCATATATGTATATATATATATATATATATATATATATATATATATATATATATATATATATACATATATATACATATATATATATGTTATATATATATACATATATATATATATATATAGGGGTGTGCAAAGCAGCTAGTATTTGTATTTGTTGAGGGGGAAATTATTTGTATGTGGTTTTATATTCGAGTAAAACTCAAAATAGGTGTAAAAATCCTTTTTTTGGCGTTACACTTCCACACGATAACATAAATTAGAAGTGTAACACAAAAAATGGATTTTTACACCTACTTTGAGTTTTACTTGAATACAAATACAAATACTTTCCCCCCTCAACAAATACAGATACAAATACTGGCTGCTTTGCACACCCCTAATAAATATATAAAGAAAAAGCAGTATTGTTAAACAATCTGTTTGTAACAAATCTGCTGAATTAACTTAATCTGGTCATTACAAACAACAATAAGCTGTTAAATATGTAGAACTGAACATTAAAGCCAGGCTGTTTGTGGAAAACCAGTAGTTTCACCACCAGCTGCTCCGACACCACCTTATCCATACCTTCGTCTACTCCCACTCCAACTGCACCTCTAGCTCTCCTCTGTCTCTCCCACCATAATCACATGAGGGACTAATGGAGAGTTCAGCTGTACCACTGATTTATATGATTAACCACAGCCAGGTTATGAGAGTATGTGGGAAATGCTGAACACACAGATAAATCTAAGAAAAAGAATACAGAGTCAAGGCAGAGAGGGAGGAGTCAGAGGGAGGAGCTTTGCGAGGAGAGGAAGGCAGAAAGACAGAGTGGTATGGTAAAACCGGATAGTCCTGACAACCAAGTGTGACTAGATAACAAAAATAAATGAAAGTGATCCAAGAGGAGAGGAGGACATGTTTTTATTTACTGGATTAAAAACCAGAATTAGGTTGAAGGTAAATGGCAGAATTGTTTTGTTTGGTGCAACTTGGGCGTGACTCGTACCGTTCTAAAAAGAAAATATCCCAAAAAACAAAACGACAGCATTCTATTGAGAGGAGTCAGTGGTGCTTTTAAAAACCAAAAACATTCACGTCTAAAGAATCACATGTTGTTGGAAAATTGCTAAACAGTAAATTGAAACAGATCTGTAGAAAGTTTTTTCTGTGAGGGCTTTTAAAATTGGAATTTGATCCGCTCCCATGTTTCCATACAAGCTGCTAAAAGGCATAAATACTTCTGTCTGTGTGTGTGGGAAAGCTGTTGTAATTTTGTTATATAATCATTTATTGTAGTATATGAACGTGTGTGTGTGTGTGTGTGTGTGTGTGTGTGTGTGTGTGTGTGTGTGTGTGTGTGTGTGTGTGTGTGTGTGTGTGTGTGTGTGTGTGTGTGTGTGTGTGTGTGTGTGTGTGTGTGTGTGTGTGTGTGTGTGTGTGTGTGTGTGTGTGTGTGTGGTGTGTGTGTGTGTGTGTGTGTGTGTGTGTGTGTGTGTGTGTGTGTGTGTGTGTGTGTGTGTGTGTGTGTGTGTGGGTGTGTGTGTGTGTGTGTGTGTGTGGGTGTGTGTGTGTTAAACATTGCTGTCGAAAGTGGAGCAGAAGAGCATCAACACACAGCACATTCCTTTCTACTGAGGAGAGGACCCAGTGTTCTCCTCCTTAACCTGAACAGCCTTGGTTGCTATGGAGAAGCAAAGATTGTCTCATTTTGTGGAATGCAGGAGCGTAGATCATGAGGAGGATGATGTTTTCACCCAGAGCATGTTTTGGAACAGAGCTGTATCTGTGATTTCCCTCTCCTTGATCAAGTACAGCTTTTAAATGATAACTCCTGAATCCTGTCTCATTTGGTGGGAGGGGCTTCAACGAACAGAGCAGGGAAGATTTTCCTGACAAGCATAAAGTTGAATGCTACGCTAATCTCTTAGCTCCAGTATATAAAAGATAAATCACTTTTTGTTCCCGTCTCTCATTTTCCATAGTTAGCTTGAACACTGATTCAGTGCAGGTCGAGTTAGCATTCAGGCTAGCTTGGTGTGCTACGCTGGAAACTGTGGCGCATGCACGTTTATTGACAGCTCCCTCTAGTGGATATGCATATCTTTTGGTCAACGCCAGGGGAGGGACTTAGGTACTCATTCATAATTTATATTTCTCCTACTTTATACCATAGAACAGGGTCAGACAGTCAAATTTAAGCATTTATGAAGTTACATTTTAAACTACACACCCCAGCTTTTCATTGCATTTTAGGAGTTCTCTTATTGTGATTTCACATGATGTTAGTCAACGGAGAACAATGATTGTCCCTCCTGCTGGCCCTCAAATTTCACCACTGACCTTCCTGATGACCACTGCTGCCACAGAGCTGAAACAACGTCTGTCAGATAAATATCACTGAAATGTCTGAACATGCAACCAATAGTGAGTGCGAGTCAGACAGGGGAAGGCTAGTCATCCTAAAAAAGCATAACTTAGAGGTAATTCAGTCTTTCATCTGAATCATGAGTCAAGAGAGGCTGCAGTGGAAGGTTTTTGTACCATATATGCTCATTAAAATGGAAAGAATCCTAAAGAACATTTTTACATCAACTGCTTGCAAAAAGTTAAATAAAATATATATATAAGAAAATATATAAATTCTCCAGAAAGCATTTAGGGACCTGAGATAATGGAAATAAAATGAAACTGTAAATGTCACTCTAACATTGAAAACAGCATAGAAATGTTGGTTTTGAATGAATTCCTCATGCTCACTGAGCTTTTGTTGGAAAACCAAAATGCATCGTACACCAACTGTCCCTGGGGGGGACTGAACAAGAAACATCAAAACAGCTGCTCAATAGGTTGATCTAAAGCAGATTGTGACTTTATTGTTAGTGTTGCTTGCAAAACCATTACTGATGATTTATCTGTTTTCTCCCGCCTGAAAAGCAGTTGGATGCTTTCAAATGGCTGTCTACTGAAATATCTGTAAGAGCGTGAGGAAATTCTTCAGACAGTCAAACTACATGATGATAAATCACTGTCGGAGGACCAAACCCGCTCTGCTCAGAAAAGACCTTTGCAGGTGCAGATACTTGTACAGTTTACAGCCTGTATTTTATTTAAGTGGCTGCCTGAGATGCTTTAAAGCACTACTTCACATCTGACTAAACCATGACCTTTTTCAGCACCACAACTCCATCTAATGGAGACTTTGTCACGTTTCATAAAGGCGGTCTTTACGCTCAACGTCATGCCGGCTGAATGTGAAAATAGTCTTCTACCACTATTTCCTGCATTAACCGCCAATGAAAAATAGATGAGGAAAGATTAGAAAAGTCAGTGAAAATTAACATTCATAGACTCACCCATCTTGACGGAGAAGGATTGCTGTTGGTTTAGCGTCCAGTAGAAGCTAACCATTAGCATTAGCAACTCCAAAACATGGCACAACTCCTTCAGGCTTGTGTTATTTGTGGAAACATCAACGTTGCAAAGCAAATGGAGCCAGTGGTAGAATTGTGTTGCTGTTAGCCAATCAGAGGAAAGCTGCCCAAATATCAGGAAATAAGACTGCAAAAGCCGCCATCTTCAGCTCAGCTCTGCTCTGGCTCATTTCTAGTTCCAGAACCAGGAGCATGAGAGCTTTTATCCCAGAGAGATCGACTAACAAAGCATTCATTTCTAATAGAGACCACTGCAAATGTGCTGAAAAAAGGCTTTAGCTTGATCTTTAATCATTTGCCTTGCCACTGAATAAGACAACACATGTAAGGAAAAATGGCAGCAATCAGAAGACAGACAACTCCTTCTGACAACTGCAGCTCAATTAAGGTAAAGCTGTTGAGTGGAAAACAAATGTTCATACTGGCATCTCACAAAATACATAATAGGGGTGGAGCCAAACCTGAATACGGTATTCAGAAAGGCACAAGTAACGTTCTTTACGAATACTTATGTCTAACAAAAACATTATATCAAAAAGCTGCGTTTCCTCATGAGACCGCAGCGCATGAGTGAGCAATCCATGCGCACCCCCTTTCAATAAATGCCCCCCAACCAGATCATTTTAGGTAACTAACATCTCATACGTCCTATCATCCTTTAACCATTATCGGTGCAAAATATAACAACTACTTCAATTTAGGACTAGTTGTGCCAATCAAACAAAACATCCTAAAGCTAAACCACGCATCTGTCATACCTGGACGTTTTGAGTGAGAGGGGACGTAACTAAAGGGTTTGATGTTTAATTTGTCTGTATGTAACCATTGATACAGATCATTTCTGATGATACAGCGTAATGCTAATATTGACAGATAATAGGTTGATAATATCAGACATAGCTAACGTACTGATATTGTGTGTGAGTGGGTCGGCAGGGCCTTCAGCCTCATGTCTAGTCGGCAGACTCTTTATCCAAAAGCACAACATGACAAAGCCCGTAAAGCAGGATGATGGTAGAGATGATTGGTCTAAGTGCTCCCAACGGATTGTACCACCTCAGTACCATAGTGATATTACTGTGGTATTTTATGTCAACACATTGGTTTCATCACAAAGACACACAAGCAACGTCTTTCAGGGTGTCCTCTGACCACTTGCTTCTGAAACCAGATGATGAAGACGTCTTGTTTGTGAGTTATTGTGGCCTGTTGTCACATCGTAGTTAAATCTAACCAATCATGAAGCCATAGTGATGTCATTTTCTTACTTTGGACTGAGTGATACAGAGATTTCTTATTCAGGTTGGCTGACAGATTCAGTCAATAATCTCAAGTACTAATTTGCAACACTTTTTGTTGTTTGATACGGCGTGTGTGCTACTCACACTGCAACACTTTTTTCTTTGTGAAGTTTTTAGTGTTAATTATTTTGGCGTGAGGGACGTCAAATAAATAACTGACTGTGAGCTTGGTTCAATATAAAATTATACAGCATAAGAAAGGCTGACAAAGCAGCTCAATAATCACTTGTGTGCCTGGTTTCTGAGCTACAGTCACAGAATGGAGGAACAAAAAGAGAAAGAGCAGGTATGAAGATGCTTTTGAAGTCTGTGATGAGTGTTTTTATTGAAGCTGAGAGAGTAGGTCATTTTATAGACAGCTTGAGCGCTACTTGTGATTGGATAACACCAGCTGTGACATCAATATCTTCTCCTGTCCTCATGCTGGTCTTAGCTAACCACTTTTTAAGCTTTTGTGAACAACTTTTGCACAGTTATGCTGCAGAAGCGATACACAGAAAAATAAAATATATGAGTAGTTTTGGGTTCAAGGCTGTCACAGTGTACCATGAAAACAGGGAGACTTTCACAAATAAAAGAAAATATACTCGTGAAATCAGTAGGTAGCAACATATTTATTCACCAGAAAAATGCATGGACTATTATCTATAACCAGCAGGTATTTAATACCAAAGTTTTCCAACTGAAGCTATTCTGCTGCTGAACTAACCACCACCAGGCCTTGATCACTAACCAAAGGCTCCTCCTCTCTGTCATCTGACTCATGCAGGGAGAAAATTCTCCTAATCTATCACATAAATGAAGGAAATGTTTGCTTGTGTTTTAAAGACAGCGCTCTTCTGGAAGGAACGTATATGCATATAATATAAAGGACAAGGAGAGCGGTTGTGTCGTGTAAAATGTGGCGTTCAATGACTAGAAGAAGTGCCGTTTTTATGATGCTCTGAGACAACAAAACCCTGTGAATTCTGTCATTTTAGGGGGATTCTGCTGCAGTTTTCAATGTTGGGAGTTTAGTAACGACGACGGTAAAGCAGCATAAACACTGCTTATTTTCTTTTCTTCCATTTCACTTCACCAGCAACTCTTCCAACTTTACAAATGCTGGTTGTTTGTCATTTCCTACTGAGTTACAATCAATCAGCCTGATTTACCCAAAGCTAAGCTCAGGTACTCTGTAGGTTACTGAAAGAGGTCCAGAAAACCGTCCTTTTGGTCAGCTGGCTGAAGTGGAGACATGTGCATGCTGTAAAGTTCTGGTAAAATTACCCTGAAGTTCTGATAGTGGGAACACGCCTCCAATCACTCATAAATATACGTTTAATGATTGCTTTCCTAAAGGGCCAATGAAGTCCATCTTGTGAATTATCAGTAGTTTGTTAAAGACAAACAGGGTGGACTCCAACAGGTAATTGTCATGGTCTGTGTGTGTGTGTGTGTGTGTGTGTGTGTGTGTGTGTGTGTGTGTGTGTGTGTGTGTGTGTGTGTGTGTGTGTGTCCTAATCACAGGTGGGTGTGTCTGAGAGCTCCCAGCTGCAGCAAGTTGTCATCAACCTGGCCAGGGTATTTAAGCTGCACCATCTCATCGCTGGATGATTACTCTCCAGGTATTCCTCATACCGAGTATTCTAGCCTGCCAGATTCTAAATCCCAGATCTTGACCACGTCCTTGTAACCAAGAACCTTCGTATTTACCTTTGTTATTTATCTCCAGGTTTCCCCATGCTTCCATCAACTCTGGACTCTCAATAACCTCTCCACCCAACTTCCTGGGACCAGGTCAAGCTGCAGAAATCCCTGGTCGCCTGCTCACAACCACCCAATGAGCTGGACGAACCGGGTCCCGCAACCCATGGATCCACCTCTAAGCCTCAGCTCCCTTGAAGCCTCCTGGACAGTTCCACCCACCCAGACCAGACCTCTTCCCCTCCCGAACCCTCTCATCTCTGGAGAACCAACGCTCCTGCCTCACGAGAATTCCCTGCTCGATTTCCCCCCTGCGAGAACCCTCCATTCACAGTTTAAATAAAGATCTGTTACCTTTGGATTCTGCATGTTGTGGGTCAGACAATTATGCCCCAACATGACATTAGTGGCAATCTTTTAAAGGGGAAAACTCACTTTTTGCATCCTTATGTGCTACCATGTGGCCTCTAAAACACTCCTAACATGAATAAAAACAATCCTTTTTTCTATTAGTGTTTGCTTTTAGGGAATTATGTGCCTCAAACGAGTCAGCCTGAAATTTATGAGAAGAATTTAAGATGGAGCAGGAGAGGAGTGTAGAAAGTCCAGATTGGGGGTGGGTGGGTGCAAAAGGCGCTCAATAGAGTCAGTATTCTGAACCCTCGAGCCCCATCACTACTCACTAACCATGCACGCAAGAATGAATACATTGGTATTGTTTTTGAGGAAAAATGCAGCAATGTCTACAGTTTTATAAACTAACTTCATGTTGATCCTAAACTCAGCGGTAAAGTTTACCACAGGCATTTCATTTAAGTAGCAACTTTGAATAGAAAGTTCAGATCAATTATTATTTACTTTTGGGGAAAAAACAACAATAAAAGCAAAATAAGACAATATAAAGAAGCTGGAGTGTGTGGACCAAATCGTGTTGTTTTTGTGATCAGTCAGTGAACCCATGCATCATGGCTGCTACCACCCTCATTATCTCCTTCAATGTTCTTCTCTCTTCAGTTTTTCAATCATTTCCTCCTCTGCTCCTGCCTCCTCTCCCTTTGCCATGGCTCTGCTCCTTCACCTTCTCCTCCTGTTCCTCCTCTTCCTCCTCCCCTGTTCTCTCTTCCTTCCATCTCCCGTGGGCTATCAGAATTATTACAGGTTGAGCTGATTCATGGCTCAGTCTCACGTCATTGGAGAGCATAAAAGCATGCCTATAAATCTACTCACACACACACACACACACACACACACACACACTGGACACACATATATGTCTACACATATAAAGCACACTGCATCCATGCATAGCAGCATATCAAAGACATGGATAAATTGTACATGAAAGACGTGAAAAGCGTGAATGCGGATACACGTTACTATTGCACACACACCATACATGCACATGTAGAACATGCACGTGTAGAACATGCACATGTAGAACATGCACATGTAGAACATGCACATGTAGAACATGCACATGTAGAACATGCACAGTCTTCACCAGCAGATCATCATTATAGCCAGGTACCTGCTGTGTGTCTCATTTCAGTATGTCTGCAGCAGGCAACTCTTTAGGTCCTGTCACTGTACAGTCATTCTGCAAATAATGATTTCTCTCCCCGTCGCTCTGTGTTTGTGCGTTCGTTTGTGATAATGTGGGAAAAAATATGACAAAGGCCGATGCATGATGCTGCCATAATTGAACTATGACAAGTTCTGATTGCAGCGATTTTTTAAGCTGTCCTAATAAAGCAGAACAACTTGTTTTCATTACAATAAATCAGAAAAAAACTTGAATATGATATAAACTTTGGAGAATCTTGGTGAAGTTCTGTAGGCGTGTACTGACAATGTGACAGTAAAGCCTTCTTTCCACTGGAAGCAAAAACGGGGCGTAACAAAATCTAGGTATTTTACCCGCAAGCTCCCTTTCAACTGGGAGCGATTCTGACGCAAAACGGGAGCAAAACTTGATCCCATGAGGTCATAAAATCACAGGAGAATTGCAACACCATGCGTGATTTCAGACGTCCACACTAAAACAAGCAAGGAAAAAGGCCGCTGCATGTATCCAAACAGCTCTGTGGTTCTGTTTATACCAGCCATGGGGGTTTCACAGGAAAAGACGTACTGCACGTGACGTTTATTTTGAAAGTTTCAGGATGTTTTAAACTGATTTCATGTTTGACTTCCTGCCTGGCGCGATGTGAACTGCGGAGTTTGACGTCCCTTCTCTTCTGGGATTACATTACACGGCCAGTGGAAAGGAACATGTCCACTATAACAGCTGAAAGGTACGTTTTGTTTAACGTCCGGTGGAAAGGAGGCTCAAGTCCATAATAAGGCTGTAGCGACCTATTGAATTTCAGTGTAACAATAATTGTGTTCATTTAGACATGTAAATGTATATTGTTTCATCTAATAAACTCCAGCAATGTTTGTAAAAATAGAAAAGTCAAGTGGGAATAAGAAAAACAAACTCATTATAAAATGTATTTCTAAGTAAATCTGATATCCACGCATTTCTTTCTACTTATTTTTCAAGTTACTGTTTAAATAAGTCTGCTGTGGTCTCTAGTATGAATAAAGCCTTGTTTTCTGTGTGGATAAAAGCTCTGATACTCCTGTTTTAGAAGTTAATACGATAAAACGGCAGGATTTTGAGTCTTTGAACATAAAAATGACTGAAAAGGAAAGAAGAACTCGACTCAGGACTATAAATGCACAAGAACCATAAACTCCAGAAAACTCAAACCAGGTCAGGAATTAAAAAGGTGGAGCATCCAGGTGCTGCTCATAAAACACTCATTTATTGATTGTTTGGAATTCTTTTCTTCCTTAAAGAGCCAGTAACACCTCAATCAGCTGTTGTTGCTGATAACCTGTATAGATGAGTTTCTAATAGTGCTGTAGACATGTGGAATCATCATTATTTAGTCAGTTTAGTGCAACTTAAAATCTAATAATTCAGCCCAAAACCGTAATCCTATCTCCATCTTCAGGTTAAACTGCTCCACTGATCTAGAATCAGCCACAGCTGATGCTGCAGAGCTGCAGGGCGACGTTGTCTCTTCTGTACTACGCGGCTGCGCTGCACTGGACTCCAGCTGAGTCTCAGCCACACCTCCACCTGGCTCAGCCGCTCACCTGCCGATATGACACGTTAGGGCTCAGAGTCGCTCGCCTCCTTGAAAAAACCGAGCAAACAGAGTCAGTGGTAGAGTCGTGTTGCTGTTAGCCAATCAGAGGTGAGATGTCCACATATCAGGAAGTAAGACTCCAGATCCTGCCGTCTGAAGCTACTTTCTCTGGCTGACTTCTACGTCCTTAAACAGGCACACCGGAGCTTTCCCCTCCCCCCCAGAGAACAACTTACAAGGCATTCAGTCCTACTAGAGGCCGCTGCAAATATAAGTAAAGTTGCCTTTTAAAGCAGCAAACCAAATGATTAAAGCTCTGGCTTTGAGTTGATTTATGAGTCACAGTCACATTTCCTGGGTCACATATGAAAGGACGTGTTTGCAAAGGTATCTCACACTCAGAGACTCTCCTTTGCTCTACTAACATGCTTGTAAGCACACAATCCATCACTGTAACGCTTCTTTAGAACAGGCTTTCTTCCAAACGTCACTTACTAATGTGACTGCTTTAAACCAGAAGCTCCTGCTCTGCCTCCTCTTCATCACCCTTCTTCTGACTCCTCAGCTGTTCTGCTCCTATATTCTGCAGGGGTTTGGAGTCTGGGAGGATTTCTAGAAACTTGAGGGGAAAATATGGAGGGGAAAGAAAAAGGATTAAGGTGATAAAAGCGCTTCATTTCTAGCATAAAGCCACATATTAAATATGTAACTTTGATGAAAATCTAATAAAAAAGCCATTATAGTCAGATATGGAAAAGGCCAGTACAGAAATCAGAGCGGTAGGGAGTGTGAGCACATGACTACATTTTATAGAGAGAGGAGCTCAGGAGCCAAACAGAAAGCTGTCAGGGCAATACATTACAGTAAGTGCACTACATAATGATTATAGCGGCAAAGGGAGAAGAGTGAGATACTGAACACTGGGGGAGAGTTATTGAGGCGACGCAAGAAGAAGAAATATTCCTGATGTCTCCCATCCTGGGTGTGCCGGGCTGCAGAAGCCAGAAACAGCTGATTTGTTGTTATTCATCTGGATAATGAAAAGGTTTATACCAGCATCGGTCAAGGAAGGGGAGGAGAGTGTGTGTTTGGGGGGGGGGGGGGGGGGGGGGGGGGGGGGGGGGGGGGGGGGGGGGGGGGGGGGGTGTCATGCCAACGATGTCTCCAAGCTAAATCAATTTACAAACTCTCTTTTTACGCCATCACCGCTGCTCCGCTGGGTTACCAGACAATTTAACTAGACAGGACCTAGTCATTGACATTCAGCATTTAAGCTCCTTTCTTACCGCTGTGAAGCACGTTGAGTTGCCTTTGTGTAGGAAATGTTCTATATAAATAAAGCTCTCTTGTCTTTCTATGTACTGCTTTACTTTTTGTGTGTATAAAAATATGAGCTCCTAGCTTGGTTGACCTAATTGCTTCCAGAAAGTTGCCGTTTCAAAGGTCAATGTCCCTTTTTCCACCTAACATCAACCTCAGCCCATGTTTTGGAAGAAAGGTCTATCACTGCGTCTGCTTCAGACTTTGTCCGTGCATACTTCTGGCTAAGGCACGCCATCCCAGCAGTAGACCAGTGGGACTCCTATTATTTGTTGGCATTCCTGTTTCCTCTCCTTTGCTCTGGTTCACCTCTGTGATTCCTGCTTGTGTGACTTTATTGTGGAACTTTATGGATTCTTATACTTGCTGGTAGCTTTTAAGTTCCTCCTTTTTGTGAACTCTGCCAGGGCCAATGAATTCACTCCAGCAGACGGTGTACAGCTCATTTACACAAGAGCGCTGCTGCTGCAAGCAGCTATGGCTCCTTCTCCATCTGCTTCCCCACTACTGGAGGAAATTCAGGAACCAGGATAGAGACTACAAATGGAGGAGCTCAAACACGCAGGCATGAATGCAGAATGACTTTGGTGAGTAACATGAAAATAATGGCCGCTGCTGGCAGTCCTTCTAGCCAGTGCCTGCTCCCTCTACAGGGAATGAACTCCAGATGTAACCACCTGCCTGAGCTTGGCTGTGCAGCTAGCTTGGCATTCACAGACGTGGCTCATGATGAGTTCAACTCTCCCATCACGCTAAGTCTTGACTGTGATGTCACAGTTATCTGTGCTGGTCTGAACCTCCTTAGTTGCCCCTCAGAGGTAAATAAAGATTTGAGTCATAGTCTGATTATTCCTTTGTCTCTTAAGGTTACGTCACTTTGTTCTTCCATGGTTGTGTGAAAGCACTCTATAAATACAATTATGAAAAATGATGATGTCTAAGGCTGGGTTATCTTCCCAGTGACATTGTCAAGTTCCTCCTGTGATCCCGGGACAATCCTAGGCCTGAGAGGAAATCTACACCATGATTCACAATCTTATAGCTGAAAAAATTAAATATATTTCAAAAATACCAATGAACTTTATTACATTGGTGCCTCGGACTGCTCACAGCAAGTTAATGAAAAGAAACACTTACAGAAGGCTCACACCCGTCGAAAAGGTCGAAAGATGTAGAAACCACGAACCATCAGAGGTGAGCAGAGTCAGGAAAACTGCAGGAGGAAAAAGCTTTTATCACATCATTGGTTGTAAATTCATTTAATGTCTTTTAAAGTTATGTCAGCAGTGAATCTGTGACCTTCCTACCACAAAGGCTGTTTCCCATCCCCCGCCCCCTCCAAACCCTAAAGAGAGACACCAGCAGTTCTGCATCTCCTGCTGGCTGTCAAGTGCTATCCGTCACAGTTTTACTGTGAGGTCTCCCCACAACTCACTGGTGTGATGAAACACTGTAAGTGAGTGTGCATGCTTGTGAGAAACTGAAGTCCTGCTCCCAGGCTGGTTTTTGTGTGTAACTGAAAAGTTGTAGCAAGCTGGGAGTTGTGTCTGTCAGCATGAGTTCAAACTACGGTTCTTTCATTAGACTCGTTAAACATAATTAACTGCACTCATTGTCTTAGCAACGCCCACATAAACTACAGCACCATCACAGTAACCGTTCATCGCCCTAACTGCATTTAATTAGAGGGACTTGCATGTTGCTGGTTTTAGAGGGGAACAACGAAGAAATTACAACAAGGTTGTCGACATTCAGGCATCATTAAAATGTCGATGTCAGGTCAAAAATGGCCCCATATGCTCAGAATATGGAAACTGAGAAAAGGCTCACGTCTTCTGGACGTTTACATGGACAGAGCTGCAACTGCCAGCAGATAAATGGAGCCACAAAATCACAAAACAAATTCAGATTTGCATTTAATTTAGAGGTCGTCTTTGTGGGCTGCAGGAGTTCACTTGTAGTATTTGATTGTTCTGATTTTCTTCTTGCAATTTATTCACAAATGCTTTATTGTAACTAACATTTCTCTAAATTACTGACTAAATGAAACCCCACGAGCTCCAGAAATGCTTAAATCCCTGCAACAGCTCTGTGACGATGTTGGAGGGAATTAGTTGCTCAAATGTAAACTTCCGTCAACATGGAAGTGATTTCCACAGGGATTATGAAATGAAGCTTTCAAGAGATTCTGGGCTCTCCCTATTATGTGGTTTGATACTTTTTTGCAACAGCTGCAGCCCAGTGAAGCTGCACTGAAAGGGAGTAAAACCAATAATGTAAGAACGGTGCGACGCCTTTCAAATCCTTCATTTCATGTCCTTGTAGAACTTCATTTTAAAGTTTACATCGAAATGCTGCAAATTCCTTTTTGTCCTAATTACTTTCACCTTTCTGCGTTTAGTGCTTGTCGGTTTTTCAGGAAAATAAGTTGATGGAAAACCGGAAAAGGTGGAAGGTTGTTGGTTTCTTTGGATGAAAACATCATGATATTGACAGCATATGGCTGCCGTTATTTACTCTGCTCTCTGAATAATTAGGCCTTGAACTAAAAAACAAATATCCCACTTAACCAGTTTCTAATTTCCATTAGACTTGATAAAATCATAGTCGTGTGGCTGCATCTGAGGAACAAGTTGTAGTTGAGGGTTGTAAGTAGTTAATTCTTCAGGTTCATCTCTAGAATCACGGACCAAGGGGCAACATTTCACCATCATGAAATATTCCATGTATATTTATTCAAGCCCCTAATTGTTACAGGGATTATGGCTCGCCACGTAACCTTGGAGACAAAGACAACACGAGGCGATGCTTTTTTATTTGCACCTGTGGTTTCTCAGTCTGATGGAAACAAAAGTTACCAGCAGCAGTACTGTGCTGATTTAGAGCCACAGAACCGAACCCACATGTTTCCAGGAAGCAATTCTGCAGCAACTTTCCTAAAGCATCAACACATTTCATACAACTGCTGCACGTTGGTTAAGAAAACACAAAAGCAACAGTTTATTACACAAAAAAGGTCCAAATTTCACTTGTAGTTGGAACAGATTCATCTGACGCAAAGTAGGATGCTCTCTTTGGCAATTTCCACAAAACTTTCATCCATAAGCTCCACCATTAATCAATAAATAATTGACCAACATATTGCAGCTGCATGCATTATGACATTCAATCTGAATCAACTTTCTAATTACACCCCAAGACCCAAACTCACTCTCTTTAGGACGTAAATAAGACACCTGATACTACATTTCTAATTAAAGCATTCCCGACCTCCTCAGCCTTCCAGCGCGGCGCCACCAGTGTCTTACCAGCTGCATGGCTGTCAGCCCTGGCAGCCTGAACACCAAACACAAGCTGGACTGATGAATAAATATTAAAATATTCTGTTTGTTACAGCGCTGCACAATTGAATCTGGAAAATGGCCTGTGTGTGTTTTTAGTAAGAATATCAGAAAATTGCAGAAATCTGCATGAATAAAATATTAAATGTAATTTCACTTCACTCATAGCTAGAGTGTATGAAAACAGTGAATCTGCTACTGTTAATAGAGGTTTGGCTACATTACCAGTAGAAGTAATAACAAAGCACCAAGCAGCTTGGTTGGATTAGTTTTGTTAATGTGCAGCTTGAGATTTGGAACCCGTAATCAGCTGTTCCTTCCTGGAAAGATCTGTGTGGGAAAACAGATGGCTAGTTGTCAGTGGACCAAAGACGGCCCTCATTTTATTTTACTGGTATTCAATTATTTCGTTTTTTTTAACTGCAAAAAGTAAAATGAATTCTGACTTATGTTTTAGTTTGAGTTTCTTCACCGTCTGTTGTTTGTGTTATTTGTTGTATGGTGTGTTTATTTACTTGTTTTGTGATGTCGACTGTATGTCCAGCACTTTGTTGTTGCGCTTTATAAATAACGCTGGTATGATATAGTCCTTTTATCCTGACTGTTGGCCCAACTCTGTTTCTTTGTAAAAGGAATATTTGGCCCTTTTGAAACAAAAACAATAGAAAGATTTTGGTTGAAAATGGAAGCCGAGATATCCTGTTTAAAAGTGTTGCCATGTTGTTTGATGGAACTAGAGGCTGAGCAGTCAGGATGTGGGGACGTGAGTCCAGCCCACTCCTCTACACACCAGTGGCGGCTGGTGAATGTTTTTCTGGTGGGGTGCGTTTTTTTAAACTTTGTTTTTTAAATCTTTGTTCTTGTGAATCACCTCGTGATTTTTAGAGGTGCTATATAAAAGATGTTTTTTTTCTTCTTCTTTTTGCAAGTCGGTTTTTCAGAATCCACGTTTTCTACCTCAACACCACCCAAGCTAAATGAAACGCAAAACAAAGCTACTTTTGTGAATTCAAAAGCGTAAATTCAGTTACCTTTGCTGGTTTATGGTGTGTTATAGTGAAAAAATCCACATTTCATCATTTTCTGGTTCTCCATTATAAAAAAGAACTCCACGAGGTGTACTCAGCTGCTCTAAAATAAACAAAAATAAATAAAAAGAACGGTGTACTGTGGAGAGCTTCCGGTCACAGGTGGACATCCTGAGCTGAGCTGAGACTCCACCCAGACCCAAACCTCTGCGGCCAAAGGCCCTCGTATTCTTTTGTCCTGGAGGGGGTCCAGCGCTCATGCGCCAGCTGTAGCGTAGGTCTATGGTAAAGATTGCTGTGACCGAAAGGAACAGGAAATACGTCACAAGAGGACTCGGTCGTGGTAAAAGTGCGAGAGAACATTTTTAAACTACACTTAAATGCAGATCATACACAACACTTATAGTCTGTGATGTAGAGATTGTTTAGTTAAATTTTCATGTTTTTTATATTTTGTGATTCCTATCTTCTTCCTGTGAGACTGGTGGGGCGGCGCCCTAGCACCCCCTATGGACAAGCCGCCTCTGCTACATGCAATCATGGTGTTTTTTTAAGTATCGAACAACTATTTGCAACTAAAAGTATATAAAAAAACTGTAAAAAAAAGCAAGGTAAAAATCATCTTTCAGCATAAAACAGCAGCTAAAATATATTTATCTTAGGTGTTTTTTCTTCTGTTTATTTACATAAAGGGGTGGGACTTAAAGGCCAAGGTCACTGAGGAAACGGAAATGCTCGGGTCTGAAAAAGCCACACAGATCTACATCACACTGTAAATTAGCATCTTGGCTCGCGACGGGGAAGGCTGTGTTGATTTCTGCGACCAGGAGAGAGCTTGTCCCGGCTAGTAGTAGCTAACCATTAGCAGCAACACAACATGGCAGAACTCCTTTAGGCTTGTGTTGCTTTTGGAGATAACACATTGCAACACAGAGTCAGTGGTAGTGCTGTTAGTTAATCAGGATCGAATTGTCCGAATATCAGTAAATAATAACGAGTAAGCCGTTTTCAGCTCCCCTCTCTTTTGGCTAACTTCTACTTCCTGAAACTGGAGCGCCAAAGGGCTTTTCCCCTAGAGATGGACTCAAAAGCCATTTATTTCTACGAGAGACCACTCCACATGTACTGAAAACATTAGTGAACTTGGTCCTTAAGACGTGCAGAAACTAGCCATTAGAGAGTGCTTGTTTTGTTTTGGTTTCATCTTCAGGTCGCATGTCTAATTTCCAGAGGTGGGACCAAGTCCCTTTCTTTATAGTTTATAACTGGATTTCAAATCCTCACAAACACGTACGTTAACGAATGACTAAACAAACAAAATTACAAATGAAGCCAATTGAAAAGACGTCCCCTAGCCTTAGAGATGGGGTGAGAAGCTTGGACATCTGGGTAGGTCAAGCACTGCTCCTTCCTGTCAAGAGGAGCCTGTTTCAGGCATGTGGTTAGGTTGCCCCCTGGACACGTCCCAGGGGAGGTGTTTGGGGCATATCTTTCCAAGAAGACGCCTCCGGCTGACCCAGAACAAGATGCATCTCTAGGCTGCCTTGGGAACATGTTGGGATCTGACCAAAAGGGCAAGGACTGCTTTCTCTGTTGACCTACACCACAAATATGAGTCTGAGTATAAATACATAAGAAATCAGTCCCAGAAATTATGATCGCTTCTTAAAGTCCTCAAAATTATAACGCGAGTCCTGGTTCCGTCTAGCTCCTGCAGTTTTAGTTTTTATGGATGGGTGTAGACCGCTTCATGAATTACCTCTAAAACCTACATCCCATAGGAACAATGGGCTAACTTTAATTATTTTAATTAAGAACTTCTAATGTTTCTGCTGAAACAATCATCTTAAACCAACTCCAGTCCCATAAACGTCTCAGCAGTTTATGCAAATGTCAGTTTTAAACAAAACTAACAAATTAGCAGAAATTCCTATGGAACTAGATTTCTGCAGGCACCAAAAGTGCATTTAGGATGAGTTGACTTTAGGATGACTCCCAATCACCCCAGTACTCTGATGGGTACTCCGAGAGTATGGGGTACCAGGCCCCTTGATACAGACTGTTACATTGTTCCAGAGCTTGGTCCACATTGACGGCAGTGAGAGTTGGACTCCACCAAGGCTGCCCTTTGTCACTGATTCTGTTCATTACTGTAAGAGACAGGATTTGTAGGTGCAGCCGAGGTGTTGAAGGGATCCGTTTTAGTGGCCTAAGGATCAGGTCTCTGCTTTTTTCAGAAGATGTGGTCCTGTTGGCCTCATCAGACCATGATCTCCAATTTTTGCTAGAAAAGTTTGCAGCTTATTGTGAAGCAGCTGGGATGAGAATCAGCTCCTCTAAATCCGAGACCATGGACTTGAGTCAGAAAAGGGTAGAACGCCTTCTCCAGGCCAGGGACGAGGTCCTGCCCCAAGTGGAGGAGTTTAAGTATCTCGGGGTCTGGTTCACGAGTGAGGGAAGGGTGGAGCGTGAGATCGACAGGCGGATTGGTGCTGCGTCTGCAGTGATGCGGGCGTTCTACTGGTCTGTTGTGGTGAAGAGAGAGCTGAGCCGAAAGGTAAAGGTCCGGACGTACCGGTCAATCTTTGTTGCAAACCTCATCTATGGTCACGAGCTTTAGGTAGTGACTGGAATAATGACATCACAGATCCAAACAGCCTCTGGCCTCTCCCTTAGAGATAGGGTGAGAAGCTCGGTCATCCGAAAGAGGCTCTGAGTAGACCTGCTGCTCCTCCACATCTGGTTAGGATGCCTCCTGGATGCCTCATTTTTGAGGTTTTCCACTGGGAGGAGACCTAAAGGAAGACCCAGGACACGCTGGAGGGACTACAGGGAACGCCTTGGGATTCTCCCAGAGGAGCTGGCCCAGGTGGCTGGAGAGAGGGAAGTCTGGGCCTCTCCTCAGGCTGCTGCCCCCGTGACCCGGCCTCGGATAAGCGCAGGAAAATGATGGATGGATGGATATTTAGGATGATAGCTACAAAACGTAAAATAGTAAATATTTCTAACAGTTTTCCATGAAACACACTTCTGCCTGACCTTCCAACAAAACCATTACTTTAAAATAAGTTTCTACTTCTTATGAGCCCTCAACCTCACTGCCTTCTTTCTTTGGGGGCATCAGAGTTTGCCGGTGGCCTTTGCCACTGTTGATCATTCCTCTCGCACTTCCTGCACTCACTTTCAATCTCAGCAGCACATTAGAGGTGCAGCAGCTCGCTTTTACCTTGGAAGGATTGTAAAGTTCAGACTATTTCTCTCTCCAGAGGCCAGTGAAAGACCACTTCAGGCTTTTATCGCAACAAGGCTGAATTATTGGAATGTGAAAATGCACTGTCACTTATTCCATCTTATTTAGAAGGTGCTGCTGAAAGGGGCTTTAAATAGCTGCTGCAATGCAAAATGGTCTCGCAAAACTATCTGGGATTGTAAAGAGACCTTGCAGATGAGTTTGAAGCCTGCTTCACGTGTAATATTGCTGGGGTCCAGTGAATAGAACATTCATTTGGACTTTTCTGTTTTCCGTTGCTTTTTAGCAGTTCTGTTTCTAAATATTCCAAAAACGTTTTCTCTTCTGAAATGCATTTCCTAGCTTCACATTCATTTAAATTGCATGTTTTTTTTGCTGGTGTTATTTACTGACTTGTACTGAATTTGCATTTTAATAATTGAGGGATTGTTTATGTGAATTGTTGCACCAGAGGCAGGAGAAAGTGGCTTTGTGCACGTGCATACAAATGTATGATTAAATAGAAGGGTTCTAATGTGCTGGGATGTTTTTCTGTTCACACCGTTTCAAACATCTCACACTACATTTTCTTTTGATTCACCCTTTCTGTAAGAATTATTATTCATGATAATTGGAAAAACATCCTTTCACAACATTGACATCATCCTCTGGTGTGTCACATCTGGAAAAGTTGGTGCTCACCGTACTTTTGCATTTAATGTGCCGCTACAGCTTTGCCTTTTCAAACAGCCTGCAGACTGTTTCCAGGTTATTTATTGCAGACATCGAGACAAACACTGGATGTGTGTAACTTTTCTTCTCAGTCAGCTGTTTCCTGTAGAATTAACTCAGAACTTCTTCCTGCATGCAGTTTATTCATGTGCCTCCTGCAAATAAACAGATGGGACCTTTGACAGACCAAAATATCATTTTTACCTGCTCTTTACTTCTGTTGATTTATGTCATTCTTACATTGTTACTGCATGTTCAGCTGCTCCAGGAGGGGACTGGAGATTGGCACTAGTCCACCTGCAGCCCCACAGACAGCTCCCTGCCCCTTTCAGCACTCTGGCCTCCTCCTCCTCCTCCTCCCTCCCCAGCTGCTCTCAATTCCCATCACCACCTGAGATCCTTTAAACGAGGACCAGCCAGGAGAACAAGTGGAGGTGGAGAACACAGATCTGTGCTGCTGGGTCTCCCGCTCAGTGATATGGGTGTTTACGAGAACGTGGGGTATGGTTGAGTGTAAATTGTTTGTTCAGAGGAGCTCATTGTCTTTATGCTCATTAGAGCTGGCAGTGGGAGTAGCCCCTTAGTTTACCCTTTTTGAGAATAACGGCCCAAGTTCTCACTTTTAGTTTGCTTTGGACTCTTTTGTTTATTACTTTTAACCAGAGGGTTAAACTTGTAGAGAGAGGGAGGGTCCTTTGAGTTTATCTGAGGTCTCCTTGAGTTATATTAGTTACACTTGAGCTGATTAACCCTTCGTTTGTTTTGTTATCTAGTAATCTAGTCCTTTTTAGTTATTAACGTCTGACATTTATGTTACGCAGGCCTTCATTTTTACAGCGCTAGTCATAACATCAACTATTCATTTTCTAAAGTTGAACTAAAATTTGACAGATGCCTAAAATAACTCAACGTTTGTGTCCAGGAGAGCAGGCAGGAGCTAGCCAAGAAATCTAGACAGACCATAGCAGTAGCCTCAGCAGGCCTGCACTGGCCTGAGCAGTTTGTCTTCAACCACAGAAGGTACTTAAGTCCTTTATTTAGAAAATAGGATGCATTTGCATCATCAACAGAGCATAGTGGACTGACCCGTTGACTGACACCTGTAGTGATGAGTACTTCACGTTGTTCATTGTCCAATAGCAGTGAAGACAGTTTGAAAATCAACCATACCCAACGCCTCCCTGCTGGACGCTCAGCACTAAGCGGTTGGATTGGGGGGTTAAACCACCAACTAGTTCCTGAGAGCAGCCACAGCTGCAGCTCACTGCTCCCCATGGGGATGGGTCAGATGCAGAGATGTGATCTCACCAGCGTGTGATGATGACTAATGGGACTTTAAATCATGGGAACGTAACAAATCTGCAGTTTTTAATTATTTTTCAAATCCTTTGCTTGTGCTCTGGTTTTCCATCGAGTAGTTTGAAATTTGGCAGCGAGGTTGTTGCAATCCCTCTGAAAACAAGCCAGACATGCAGGTGCAGCCCCTCTAATGTTCTATGTATCACCGCCTGCTGCTGGAATTCAACAAATGCTAGTTTGGCTCTAGGAACATGTCTGGGTCCACCGGCCCATGCTGCTGCCCAAATATTGACCGCTGCATGGATGGGCTCAAGGGTATTTCACACAGCCTATGTTAATCCGCTTGGTATCTCCCTGCTGTTTGCATTTGAGCTTCGGTAGCTTTGGCAGCGACAACGACTAAGTGAACAGAACGTCTGTGTCATCATTTGATGTGAAACATGAGTAAGATGCTCTAAAAAACAGGAACAGGAATGACAAACTTAAAAAAGCACAAAAACATGCACCTAAGCCTCTAGCTGCTTCTCACTTTAACAAGCTATGCCAAGCTTGCTCCTCTGATAGTCACTTCTGTGTTTAAAACGCTCCCAAATGCACACACACAACCGAGCAAACACAAATCTGACAGCGCGAGGCTCCCTGAAGGACCACGCTGCAGCAGCAGAATAGATTACGGTTAAACAGGCAGCCTGGTCTGCACCATACGCTGAGGCAGCTGTTTTTAGATCTGCATACGTGTGTGTGTGTGTGTGACAGTGAAAAATCTATGTGAGGTTTTATGTTATTGATGAAACAATAAAGAGAGTGTGAGCAGGTGTGTGAGTGAAAATGTCCGAGACCAGCAAAGTGATGGGACTCCTGTTTGCAGTGATGCAACAGAAATCAATGGCTGTCTTCCCCTTTGACCCCAATTACCTAGTGCCAGTTCAAAGTAATGTTGGAATGTGTGGAACTGGTTTTATATGTGAGCGACTGATTCAAGAGGACAGTTAGACAAGATCAAGAAAAAGGAAAGAGCTGATGTTTCTGATGACTCCAGTTACTTCAAATAAACGTCTGTAATTTTTATTCAGATCACTTCCCTGAACGATCTCACTTGGATTGCTGCCAAAAACGTCATAAACGAGCCTCCAGGCTTTAAGAGATTTATTTGTTTATAAGCGAGTGGCTCTGCTGTTGTTTAGGAAGTTGATCTTGCATGGC